>CM060261.1:34181012-34516012 GCA_030684275.1 Acipenser oxyrinchus oxyrinchus
AAAGGGACAAGTAGAAACAAAGCGCTTTGCATCCATATTCAACAACAGCGATAAAAAAAGTTTCTCATAAATAACAAAACTTTGCTTCGAGGCATTCCTGTATTGGATGATAAGAAGCAGTGCATGACTCCTTCCTCACCTGAATTGTGGGAAAGAAATCTGGGGCATGTTACCTTTCTATTCCAGGAGGCTAGTTTACCATTTCATTTTTGCTCCTGTCAAACCTAGTGCAGTTACAAGATACTTAAACACTATTAAAAGATGAATAAAGTAAGTTGGTATCACCGCATCTTAAAATGATATTTGATTAGATTTTTCAGTTTTTACAGCTCTCAATTATGAAAGTTTTTTTTTTAATTTTTGGCTGTTCATTTGAAGTGTTCTGCACTCAGGAGACAGGAGGTTGTTAAGCTGTGTGCAAAACCACAGCTTAACAACCTCTTGCTGAGTGTATCTGGTTTACATGTTGTATTGCTATTTCCAGCATTGTACAAGGTTGCATTCACATTCTCCAAAACACATGTAGGACTCACAATTGCATTATCACTGCCTTGGTTGCAAAACAAAGTGGCTCATCATCATTCCTAATGCAATACAAAAGTAAACACCTTCATCCTGTGTTAAAAATACATGCCATTGTGATTTCATTAAGCTGTGCGGTGCTGGTAAACTGGCAAGAAAGTCCTGTAGCTTCTAATTAATGCAGTCATTTAGTAGAAGAGAGAGTATTTACAGAAATGCTCTCTTCAAATAAACCTTTCCTCCGGGAGTCCATTGTTTGTCTGACAACACGGCCAGCCTTATTTACAGTTTTTAATTGCTCTGGTGATCTGTGGGTAAAACGTAATAATCACAGCACAACAGAATTGTTACTCTTTTTGACAATTGTAATAAAATGCTAGCAGCGTCTGGGGAAATTGAAAAACAGTTTGGATGCAAATAGTAAAATGTCACTTCAATTTTTCCTTAAAGGGGAACTAATCCTTCTGAGCGCAGGGATGGGATAAAATAAGGCTACAAAGCTGGTGACAGGATCTACTGTACCAGCACCCATTAGGGACCCATCGCTCCTCCGACTGCTGCTAATAATGTGGGACAGGCGAAGCATAATCTTAAAAGAGAAAGAAAAGCAAGTCACGTTGCATTGAGCAAACCCACATATTGAAGTTCAGAAAACTTAAAAACTTAAAAAAAAAGTCAAAGCTGATTGACCAGCAGAGAAAAAAAATGTTTCAAAAATATTTCATGCTTCTTACAGGTAGACTGTACTGTTTAATAATATTTGTTTTAAATGATGATGTTGGAAAAAAAATCAGCTCTATGTGTTTCTTGTTTGTTTTCATTTGCACCAGAAAAACACCATGTGTGGAAAAAGAAAATATGTATTCATTAACAGTGCATGTGCTATAATGGATGTGCTATAATGGATGTGCTATAATATATGTGCTCTAATGGATGTGCTATAATGTACATGCTACAATGGATGTGATCTAATGGATGTGCTCTGTTGGATGTGCTATAATGGCTGTGTTATATTGTACATGCTGTAATGGATGTACTGTACTATAATGGTCCTATTCAATGGAGTGAATACATGTGTGATTATGCAGCACCTCACCTGTTGAAATATATTCAAGGAATGCGAGACTAACGAATGCTATGGCACTACTTTTCAGCCAAGTAACTAGTTTAACTAGTTTAAGTACAAAAGCTATTGACCTATCGCAAGCTAAACCTTCATCTTCCTGCTATTCATCAGCGCGGCACAGACAATCCAAGACGGGCTCCAGACACTGCTGCCTTATGGGGGCTACTGAGGAGTCTCTTTCATTCATGTACAACTTTTGGAGGCAAAGAAATGCAAATACCGATCATAACAAATTTCTTCTGGCTTTATTTTGCTTGAAAGGTACTCTGCAGTTTCCGTCTTCTGGAACTAACTTTTACTCAGACAACTTGCAGTTGTTATGGTCTTGCATTGTATGTAATCTATTATTAATCACATAATACACTGTGCATGGGGTCTCTTACTATAAGATACATCATTTCACACAGTTTGAGTAGCCCATACTGCACAAATAGACATATACAATAAGAGACCCTGCACATGTGTGAGTTCAGTTATCCTGACATTTGCAGTGCCCAGAGTTTGTTGTACCATGTTTCCCCACTCCACACAAAGTGATATAAATCAAAGTTTGTGTTACGTACATGTTACAGACTGGTGTATATGCTACAGGCTGTTGTATATGCGACAGCAGTGGTACTCAATTACATTCTCTGGTGGGCCAGATAAGGCAATGTCCAAACCTTGGGGCCACAGGGCTCAAGATGTGCGTGAGTGGTGGGGGTGGTTTAAATGGTCATGAAAATCTGACTATCCAATCAGTCTTTACATACAGTAACAAAACGTTGCAACACTGCACTTGCACCAATCAACTAATACATCTCAGAAATAACTACTTAACAAGATACAATGTTTGATCACCATTAATAATAAAAATAGAAAGCAAATATCATTTCCTGACCAGCATTCAAACGACACCTTGCAAACAAACAATTATAAAAATCTCACTGCAATGCTATTAAAACAGCATGTTACTAATTTTATTAAAACTAGAAAATGTTCTGACAATTACTGCGCAGCAAGCATTCAAGTTAACTAACGAAAGCTGTTCTGTTGTATAAGCATCTTACTAAGCACCTGATTAAAAGTGTAGCACGGTGTCTAAATATGCATGTTCTACCGCCAATGTGTTTCAATGTAAATGAAAAGTTTCTAAATGAAATACATGGCATGACAGTAAACGGAGGGAAAATAAACTTCAATGCATATCCACTGTGCCATCTTTGAGAGGCGTGCCGCAGGTGCATTTCTTACTGTTGCCAAACAGGTTTTTTTAAGCTCAAATAAAAGATTGACAGGCTCGGTTTCTTCGGCCAATTTCCTGTGACTGAGCACTTACTGGTGGCCGCATTGCTAATTTTCCTAACAATACTCAGTTTATCATATGCAAAATAAAGGAAATATAGACATATGCACTTAAGTTTTTGTTCATGTATTTCTGTAATAAAACCAAACTGTTTCTCATTTTAAAATGTACAGCAGCCCCTCTCAGCTTCCCAAGACTTTCTACAATAAACTGGAGACAAAAAAAAAGTTACTGCTCTGACAACAGGTCAAACGTAATAATCATATAAACGTAATACAACACCTAAGCTAAAGTACATTACTAACATACTTACTTTAAATTAATACAAAAAATACTTTCACTTTCCTGTTCCAATCACATGCATGTAAAACTGTAATATTCCAGAATAGGTTGTGAAGGATTTACTTTGCTCCACCGAATTAACTATGAAGCAGAGGATGTCAAACTTAAAATTATACACTTTTCACGTGTGTATTTCAGGGAGAAACAGTGCATAAGTAGACATTGCTTTTTTTTCTTTTTCATTTCTTTTTTTTATCCCTGCCATTTTAGTTTCTTCGCAATAAACAAAGTGGCAAATGACACATTTTCATAAAGTGATAGCATTACTGGAGTTTACTTTTTTTTAAGCTGTGCATGCAAGTGAAAACTGTCAAATTTTACTTAAATAAACTCTTCAAAAAAATATATGTGGAAAAGGGGGCGTTGTACAAAGAAAAAAAAAACACAATTTTGGTTTTCGTTTATTACTCTCCTCATAACAGAAAATAGGTTCACAACAAAACAAAATGTTGATCACTATACGTAGCATTTACCTTACTAGTTTGGCCAGTGTCTGGAAAATGTGAAGCACTTCCGAGTGATGTGCATTATTTGTATCAGTATCCCCCGATTCTGACTCGCTTGCCAACTCTGAAGCATCACTTTGTTGTTGTTGTTTTTTACATTAATCCCACACATCACTTGCCGTTTTAGACATGGATTTTTGGCTTTGAATTAATCTGCAGCAATGTTTGTAAGAATATTCAGATAGTTGGACCATGTTAAGTTTCCTATCTATATCTATTTTATAATGCCTATATTTTTTTATTAAGTTATGGCAGGGTAACTTCTCAAACTCCACTGCGTTCACACAAACTGTTTAAACATCAAATACAAGATTTGTGACCGAAGGGGATATACAGCAGAACTTCAACAGTATGAACACATCAGGAATAGGGAGGTGTCTGCAATTATTTTAATATATATGGTTTAATATATGCACACTGTCTTCATGTCTTTACAACAGCCTGGAGCCTCATTTCTGGTTGTGTGTTCGGCTGACAGATCAGTTCTCGAGTGTGGGCTTTGCAAGCATGAGGTTCTACAGAACATGCATCTTGCATACAAGTATCTGCAGCTTGAACATTGGTTTTCCACATGAAGCAGGCCTCAGAATTGTGCTGGAGATACCTGAAGGGGATAGCAAGGTGCTTCATTGTAAACCACAGCACAGCGACAGACCTGTCAGCTGAGTCTTGTTCACTGTTCATGTCTGCATGTCATGACTGGGGGCTGGAGCCTTCCGCTGAAGAGCAAGTACATGATCCGGCGTGCTTAATCGATAAGGGAATGCAACGAGTCGATGGCAAAGATTTTTTTTTAGGAGGTCTTAATTAAAGAAACACTTGCAAATACAAATGATGCATTCAATCTATCGACGCTGGAGAGGTTAAAGGGTTAAACACAAACAAACCCGTCGATGCTATTTCGCCTGCAAACATTTCGCTAAGCAACCAAAATAGCTCCTAGGCCTCTGGAAAAAAAAGCAGGCCAATTAATCAGTCCCCTGTCAATTTTCCCTCCCTAAATCATACAGGAAAATTTGTCTATACTCAAAAATTGTAATTACTGAACAGCAGGCTTAAATGTGACAATGAAAAATAGATACAACTGCCTGTATCCAGTTCTCTCTATCTTTTTTTTTTTTTTTTTTGCTACTTCCCTCCTCTTGAAGATGAAGCTGAATCCCTTGAATGGGAATAACTCAGCTGACAGGGCCCGTTTCCAACTGTGAACTGTAGAACTAGAATAATGAAGAACACCTCAATTGATGGATCCCGTTAATGCAGTGGAATTCTCCAGCGGGCACTCTGCACAAACATGTTAAGTCAATATTTTTGATTCCCCCTGATGGCTCTGCACCAGGCACTAGTTTAAAGAGACATCAATCTGTGATGTCAGCATTTATCTAATGAACCTTCACAAACCAATGCTCGGAATGGTCCGCTACACGTATGCACACAATGTGTGCAGTGTTCTCCAAGGGGTGCCGCATAAAAACGAAAACATAATAACAATACTACTACTACTACTAATAATAATAATAATAGTGCTCTGCTAACAGGCCCCAGATCTCGGAGAGACAGAGCCCTGCTATACTGGCTATGCAGGCAACAATCCACAGTAGTGCAGCCTGTCCTGACAGGAATGCCGGTGGGTGTTAGGGATTACAAGGGCACTGTTTATAAGAGCTGCCGGACTGGCCTGTGCTGATGTTGGCCAACACAGTTTGCAGGTCAGAGGCTAGGCGGCACTGTGCTTCTGAATGTGTGTGTGTGTGTATCTGGTAATACTGCTCGTATGTAGTGTTAGTCTCAACACTGTGCAGTACAGACAGTATACACACAACACACAGTACACACAGTATACACACAACACACAGTATACACAGCACACACAGTATACACAGCACACACAGCACACACAATACACACAGTACACAGCACACACAGGGCTCCCTGGATATTTCAACATTCCATTATTCACGAGAGCCCATCACTAATTCTCTGTTTTTAAGATTTCTGATGTGTAAAGCAGACTTGTCTATAAGGTGTTATTGATCACCTTGTGGTTCTAACAAGGCTGTAATGAAACACGCAAACATATCTGCTCTTGTTCATATTGCTACTGCATAGTTTTGTTAAATATATTTATTGAGGTTTTCAGAGTCAATTACAGGTCTCAGGAACACAATAATTACTTTTAAAATACAGGTGAATGAAGGCTTCTATAGTCTGTTAATATTATTACACAAATGGCCTACAATAGTTTCTCCTCCGTAGTGCCAGAAACACTCCTTTTCAAAGGACAGCAAGATTAAACGAATGGGTGTTTCCTATTGACTTCTAGCTTATCCACCTTTGAATGTATCAAAGACTGGTGTTAGCAAGCATCTGCCATTAGAAACAGATATTAAGCATGAATGCAGACCTTGTGCACCTTCGCTTATACACTACAGTTACTGAACAAAAACAAAACAACCACTTTCCATGTCACAATACTATACTGTGTTGTACCAAGCCAAAAAAAAGAAAGAAAAAAAAGCTTCTTTGCATGTTAAACATTAAAGAGCATGTAAGCCAAGGCTGCTCGGCCCTCGAAAGCAACGACACATGGCTTGAAATGTAAATAGCGTCTTAATCTTCTGTCGTCGCATAAGCATTCTTTATGGAACATTACCCACATCTAGCTTCTAGAGATAGTTAGGCTCACAGGAGAGCAATTTTTATGTTTATAGGCATCTGTGGGCAGTAATAGGGAATGGCTATTAATATAACCTACATCAAATTTATAGCACTGGTCCCTGCTTACAGCAAGACTCTGCCAGACAGCTTGTGGTTGATGCCTGGCGCTTGCAGCTCTTTGTGTGCTCTGGGTAAACGAACCTTGCTATAAAGATTTAGCAGGTTTATTAGTTTAGGAAATAGCTGCAATTAAGGGTAATTCATAATGGTCGCTTATCCACTCTGCAGCAAAAGGCTGGCTTAATTTAGCCTCCATTTCACACAGCCATAAATAAACATTCGAGAGCCTTTCTGCACAGATGTGAGCTTAGCTTCGGCCTGGTTGGATGGTTTTTACTTGTGTTTCAATCAAAGGAATTAGCAGATTAGACCATTAACCACCATACGGATTGAAACAATTCAATGAGAACACAAATCTGCAGGACAGAAAATCATCTTCTTCTTAAATGATTTATTTACTAGTTTATTCATTCAAGTTTACGCACAGAAACATTTTGCCTCACCTCACCACAATGTACCACCTGAAAATGTTTGTGGATATGGGAAAGGCAGCTTGCTTTATTAAAGCATTGATGTCCAACACAGCATACATGCTGGATAACTGTCTTCAGTGAGTTACAGCGTCCCAAGCCAGAGACGAGCGCAGCAGATACAGCGTCCCAAGCCAGAGACGAGTGAAGCAGATACAGCGTCCTGAGCCAGAGACGAGCGAAGCAGATACAGCGTCCCGAGCCAGAGACGAGCGCAGCAGATACAGCGTCCCAAGCCAGAGACGAGTGAAGCAGATACAGCGTCCTGAGCCAGAGACGAGCGCAGCAGATACAGCGTCCCGAGCCAGAGACGAGCGCAGCAGATACAGCGTCCCAAGCCAGAGACGAGAGAAGCAGATACAGCGTCCCGAGCCAGAGACGAAGCGCAGCAGATACAGCGTCCCAAGCCAGAGATGAGTGAAGCAGATACAGCGTCCAGAGTCAGAGACGAGCGCAGCAGATACAGTGTCCCGAGTCAGAGACGAGCGCAGCAGATAAAGCGTCCCAAGCCAGAGATGAGTGAAGCAGATACAGCGTCCCAAGCCAGAGACGAGCGCAGCAGATACAGTGTCCCGAGCCAGAGACGAAAGAGCAGATAAAGCGCCCCAGCCAGAGATGAGTGAAGCAGATACAGCGTCCCAAGCCAGAGATGAGTGAAGCAGATACAGCGTCCCGAGCCAGAGACGACCGCAGCAGATACAGCGTCCCGAGCCAGAGACGAGCGCAGCAGATACAGTGTCCCGAGCCAGAGACAACATTCAGACATCACTACCAGACCTCTCTAGGTTTTTCCAGAACTGTTCACAGAAGAGCTGTCAAAATAATAACAGGATAAGGACGGTGCTCCACTGCATTATTTAATTCACGAGTACTCCAATTTACATGCCTCCCCCTTCCCGGAAATCCTTAGCAGTATCGATAAGCAGTAGAACCACCTGCTCCCAATCAGGGCCAATCCGTCAATATAGGTGAGAGTGGGAAACACTCAAGCTGGTCCCTTGCAACTATTCCTCTTACTTATCTGTCTTTATGGATTTGTCCTGCATGTCAGCCCTCTGTAGAGCAGCATAACAGTCAGGGTGACAGAGAAGCCCTCTGAGTGTCACAATGATTCTCAGCCCCTCGAACAGGGTCATGCTATAACCCACATGACACTATCTGCTGACTCGTGATGTCAGTACGCTGAAAGTCTGCTTTGATTTAACCCTTTTGTGGTATCGTCGTCACCCCCAACCCCCCCCCCCCAAGAAAAAAAAGACACAGCATGTTTTTTTCTCTGTTTAGATTTACCAATCCTCATAGTGTTGTCGTTCACATACCTGCATATCCTAAAAAAACAAAAGATTCTCAGCACAATAAAAGGGGGAACAAAGATAATGTTGATAAAACTAACAACAATTCCCTTTTTTTCACGTGTTACCGTACTTAAAATACATCTTGTCTTGGTTTAATGTGCCTTGGGACGCTCCTTAAAACAAAAACAATACAGTATTATAGTACTGCAGTATAGCTGACCCCAGCATTACTAAATGTCTTTTTTACAATTCACAAACACCAAGGACTTTTTTAAAAGCTCATTTGAATTTATTAAATTAAGTTGGTAGTTCACTAAACTATTTTCTAACTATTTTAGGAGGTTAGAAGTTTATTCTTATTTTTCAAAGCACTGTTTAACTTAAGATAATGTTTCATAAACACTGTCCTTAAAAATAGGGCCCATAATGTACAGTTTTGTTTTTAGAATCCCATTACAAGCACTAAACCCTTTGCATTCTTCTAAATGTATTTCAAATTTGTCAGCCGTCAGCAGTACAGGCAAAGTGTCCACAGCAGTCGACGCTCGTATTTGGTATGCAAATGAAGAATGATGACTGTAGGATTCTTCTTCACACACCAAGACTGATTTGAATGTGCAAACCATTCATTGAGAAACTGAAGCAAGCCTTTGCAGGACTGTTGTTGTTATTGGTTTCTGTCTTGCACACCTGTGCAATTAAACAAGAAATTGCATAGTGCATATTTTGTTAATTCACCAAGTGGCATGGCTAATTGAAATAGATGTATGACTAATATAGCAACACAATACAGTGCCTTTAGAGTTTCTCTTGATCCCTTGATTTTTTACACACATACTGTTATATAACAATGGTGGTATTTGAAGTACTTTACAAAAACGAATTGCTTAGGCACTTTTCACAATCCCATCATATACGTACGTTTAAGGCAGTGTGGTACTCTAGTACTGTGTAGAATGCTGCCGGTGTAGAACGGGCCCCTTTTAACCCGGAACCCACCTCCCTTCATAGATTAGGGGATAGCAAAATCGCAGTGGTGATGAGCAGCTTTTCTTCAAGTCTAGACAACCCCTCAGAAGAACTACCCAGTGCATTATGCTTCAATTCGAGGAGATCCAATTAGGCCTCCACACACTCTATATTTCAGACTGGAAATAAATGACGACAGGGTAAAAGAATCAGCCGAAGCACTTCAGGAGTAGCACACTGTCAATGAAATCAGTCTAGGGCACTGATAGGGTGGCGGAGGGTGGGGGTTGGGTGAGGGGTGGAATACATTACCTGGAAAGGGTGTGTGGCAGACTAGTAAACGGGCCACTTTATCACATTTTTCCAAAGCATATTGAGACAGAGGTCAGCAAAATGAATCTGAGGGCAGGTGTGTAAGGCACCAGAAGAAAACAACATCCCTATTAAGTTTTATAAAGCAAAAAATAAAAAATGTGGGCTGTGTCTCTCTTTCGCTGGCTTCATCCTTTACTGATGATTAAATACAATCCGAGTGCCAGAGAGAGGTTTAACCCGGCTCCCTACTCCAAGAAAACACAGCTAAAAGCAATTTATAAAACACCTGCACTCTGAGTAGAGTGGCAGAAGATCCCAGACTTCCTTCGCATCCCTGGCCTCCGAAGCAGACGCGGCTTAATGGGAAATTTAGTGTAATATGCTCTGAAAGCCAAAAGGCCTGTTGTCAGCAATGAAGCCTGAAAGTTAGCAGAATTAATATTACAGTACAATGAAAGTGCCCTCAAGGGACAGGCCTGCTAAGGCTGGATGGGAGGGGGCTGACTTTGGAGGTGGAGGTCTTCTGATATCCTATCACTGCTTTGAGAGGACAGAGGCAAATCCATCGCAGCTCGCTCTTTTACACAGCGTTTATTTTTGATCTGATAGAAAGTAATGACATAGACAGTAGACCGTCCCACTCTGCCAGGGGCGGGTCCTCAAGGGGGACGGAGACTGCAGTCCCATTTAGCATCACACAATGCAATAAGAATAAATGTACGTGGGAGTCAATTTGGCTGAGAATGATGGCTAGTTTGTGGCTTATCGAAGCCCAATAAATCTCAATGCTTCAACGAGAGATGAAAATGGTTATCTCATCATTGCAGAAGTGATGTGAGATCTGACTGGGAGAGCAGTATTTTTTTTGCCTGTGATTTATTGGGGACGGGGGGGTTATTTAGCAAAAAGGCAGATTATGATAAATAGAAAGTAAATGAAAAGAACGACGGAACAGACAAGAGAGCAGCAGTGAGATTCAGAGAAGGACACAGGCCTGAGAAGAAACGTTGTGATTGCAGTATCATTGTAAAAACAAGATGAAAAACACCAGACAGGGTTTTGATTCCCATTTTCACAGGCGTCGCAAAAGGGGTTGTAAAGCTGTGCAGTGCAAAGTAGCTGATTATATATAATCACTTTATTTAACACATAACAACATAAGAAAGTTTACAAGCGAGAGGAGGCCATTCGGCCCATCTTGTTCGTTTGGTTGTTCGTAGCTTATTGATCCCAAAATCTCATCAAGCAGCTTCTTGAAGGATACCAGGGTGTCAGCTTCAACAACATTACTGGGGAGTTGGTTCCAGACTCCCACAATTTTCTGTGTCTTAAAAGAGTTCAAAGAAAGGAGACTTCACTTACTGATTATTATTATTAATATTAGTAGTAGTAGTAGTAGTAATAGCAGTTGTAGTAACTATTCTTAAAACTAAAGCAACGGAAAAAAAAAATAAATTAAAAGCTGTCAAATTTTCCATAACAAAAGATATCGGGTAATCACTTGAAATCTCTCTCTCTCAAACCCGACGCTCATTAGTCCTGCTAATTAACTTCATGACTGTCAACACAAGCTCCACCAAAGCTGACAGAGATGGCGATGTTGAGGGTGCTAATAAATCACAAAATAACAACTGACACACGCATGCACGCACACACACACACACACACACACACACACACAGACAAAAGGGAAGCAGGTGACAAAGAAATGTTGACATCAAATCTAATTATCTTTGAAATGGCCCAAGTAGACGGTGCAATCCGTAGTAATTCACTCTCATAGGTGCTGATGAGCCCCCCTCAGACAGGGCTGTTTACCAATGAGTGTGATGGAGCTCCTTACTGTCATAGCCACTAAGGACAATATCAGGAGGGGAAATTACCAGAGTCGTGACCTCTGCAAGTCACAAATCTCATGATGAATATGGGCCCAGCAAGCTGTAGAAGATTACCCCCATAAGAGTCTTAAAGCCACGGATGATATATGACATATTCATTGGGCACTTTCTCGGGAATGTCACCGAGAGGGAAAATAAAGGGGAAGAAAAAAAGACGACTGGGTGAATTATGCAGCTGTAATTGTCAATCATAGCTCGAGATGAGCTCAAATCGCTTTGCTTTCATATTGCGATGGCAGAAAGTTGTTGGGCGGGCAGGCGGGCTTCTTAATGCAGAGCAGATGAGTCTAATATTCCAATCATTTTTTACTCAGTTGCTAGGCAAATAGTACTTCTTTAAAGCCACTGCCGTGGCCCAGGGCAGTCTCAGGGCCCTGCATTTACACTTGAATTGAGAAAATATCTGTAAACCACAATTTTTCATATTTTCTGCATGCATAAGAAGATGAAAAATCTCGATCATTTGTATTGTCTGGCTGAGGTTATACACAAATATTAGTTTATCTCCACCACTTTAGCGAGCTCCGTAAGCAAGACAGATAGATCTGAAGGACAGGCAATATTCTGGATACAAATACAGTCCATCTTTTATGCAGTGCAAATCACAGATTCTCCAGGTATCAGACACATTTGTTTCAAAATAGAATGCTGAAGCTTTCCCTGTATAACTGGCAATGCTAGCATATATGTGTGTATTTATGTGTATGTATATATATTTATATATATATATATACATGTTTTTAACCCATTGTTTTTTTCATTAAACAAATCATAGTTATCATACTGACTCTAATTATTATGTTTTTAAAATCATATTTATATTTTAATAGAATGTTAAATGGAGATTCTTTCTTTCTTTCTTTCTTTCTTCATTTTACCTTTTAAAGCCAGGAAGGGTTCACAGGAGTTGTAGAAACCCATTTACAAGCGTGCCCCTGGGACATGAGGCAAAGCTCCTGGTTGCAATAATGATTGCTGTATACATTAAACACATGGGGGAGGGGGTGACACCACAACAACAACAACAGCAATCATTAATCAATTACAATGACAACCAGCAGAGGCTCTTAAAAGAACAAGAAGCTTCTCCACAACGAACACAAATCCCACAACACCACTTAATAAGCAACAGGTGAGCCGTGGACAACTACTGTAGTGTATTGCACTACTATATATATATATATATATATATATATATATACATAATTACACTGTAAAATCATCCTTAATGCAGCTATAGGTTTACATTGATTTTGTACAATCTGAATATAAATACATTTCAAGTTCCATTTGCGCAGTTTCTGTTTTGTAATCTGTGGTTACAGAGCAGTTGCTTGGCATCGTGGAATAGCAATCAGCAGGCTCGGAGGACTCTCTGATTAGCCTGAATGCAGTCGAGCAGAAAGCTAATTAAATAACGCAGGGCGCTCTTAATCAAATCAATCGAGAAACGAACCTCAAAATTATAGGGAATATCAAAACTTATACGAGCCATGAATAATTTCTAATCTAAAAAAAAAAAAAAAGAAACGTAAACGTACTGGCTTTTTAAACAGGGAATGCAGAGCAATGGAAGGAAAGAAAAAAAAAACTGTAGGGCTTTATACTTCCTAAGAATACTGAGATAACAACTCATGATAGGAGCATCAGAAGCACTCCCAATGATTGCATCATTTAAAGGTTGTCAGGTTACACTTATGAAGAAAGCACTAGCTGACATGGTGATATATTTTTTGTAACTACACTAACTATAGATGTTACAGTGTATTCCCAATGTAATTACCATGTACCCAAGTGTGCTATTACTGTGTAACTGACATCACCTCATTCTAGACTGGGTCTGAGGTGAAACTCTCATGGTGCTTGACTGTAGCCATTGGCCCTCCCCTTAAACATGCCCTAAATCCACAAGGACAGTGTCTATAGCAGTGCTTCCCTTTATCACACTGAAATAAAGTGTCCAGCTTAAAGCTGGTATAAGAGTAAATCATCAGGTATCTTAAGGAATGGTACAGAAAGTTATGCAGACCTACCCTGCTGGGGTGGCGCGCATTGCTGACCCAGCCGTTCTCCCGGATTTGACCGCACTTCTGTTAAGAAATGAAAGAACTGAGGGAGATGGATAGCTTGCACTGGCGTTCCATACCAAACAAACTGCTGACAGGCTCGCGAGACGGTGCAGGTAATTAAGCCAGTGGAAGTGCAGATGTTAAACTATGGCGGCTTCCTCCAGGATGTATGGCGTAACAACAGAAATAACCTGGCATCTGTTTTCAGTATCGAAGTACCTTTCTTAGGGTTTGGATCTTCATTTTTTACCGTTGACAGCAGTGTTATTTGAGCTATTCAGTGGCATCTGGTTGGTAAAGAAAAAAAGAAAAAAACTGCACGCACTTTAATTAATTGGGAAGAGATTACATGGTCTTCCAACCGTGTAGTTTGTCATCAGAGCTCATTACAGATTTATAGTAGATGTTTCTCCACAGTGTCAAGAATAATTTAAAGGGGTTTGTTGTATAGAAATGATGCCAACATGGAAAGCTTTACTGACAGGCATCAGCTTGAGTGTTTCACACAACCTGCCACTCGATTTAATTTGTGCTGTTTAAAATATACACAAACAGAACGTTGGAAAATATTTTTTAATTGACGATGAATTGCACCAAAAATAAAAATATATGGAATATATTTATATATACACACATACAACTGGAAAAATAAAAAACAATCAACAAAACATAATGGAGGTTGCATGGTCTGTTTAGCAAGCCCTCACTGCAGGAAAAAACAAACAAGCATGGATCATGTGCCAATATCACAATGATATAACATGCCACTAACGCTTACAAGTCGTTTACCACTGGATAGAGTAAAATACAGAATGTCAGTTGTTAAGTCTGTCTCGTTACATTATCCAAACTGTGTAATGCTTCTAATCTGTCTCTGGCACAGCATTAAAGGCATTTTATATGCAGTTCCATTTCACTTTGCTTACTGTTGCATTTCTCAGGCTGCTTCAATCCACATTGCTTCTTGGTATTTTATCATCTCTTTGTGACTGTTTTTTTGTGCATACATACATCCGTACATGCATACATACATTAATTTCTTGATAATCATTCAATATGTTTTAATACTGTTTGGAAAGAGACTGTAGAACGAAAAGGCATGCTATAAGGAGACTGCAGTACGAGTGTGTGCATGCTATAAGGAGACTGCAGTACGAGTGCGTGCATGCTATAAGGAGACTGCAGTACGAGTGCGTGCATGCTATAAGGAGACTGCAGTACGAGTGCGTGCATCCTATAAGGAGACTGCAGTACGAGTGCGTGCATGCTATAAGGAGACTGCAGTACGAGTGCGTGCATGCAATAAGGAGACTGCAGTATGACTGCGTGCATGCTATAAGGAGACTGCAGTACGAGTGTGTGCATGCTATAAGGAGACTGCAGTATGAGTGTGTGCATGCTATAAGGAGACTGCAGTACGAGTGCGTGCATGCAATAAGGAGACTGCAGTACGAGTGTGTGCATGCTATAAGAAGACTGCAGTACGAGTGCGTGCATGCTATAAGGAGACTGCAGTACGAGTGCGTGCATGCTATAAGGAGACTGCAGTATGAGTGTGTGCATGCAATAAGGAGACTGCAGTACGAATGCGTGCATGCTATAAGGAGACTGCAGTACGAGTGCGTGCATGCAATAAGGAGACTGCAGTACGAGTGCGTGCATGCTATAAGGAGACTGCAGTACGAGTGCGTGCATGCAATAAGGAGACTGCAGTACGACTGCGTGCATGCTATAAGGAGACTGCAGTACGAGTGTGTGCATGCTATAAGGAGACTGCAGTATGAGTGTGTGCATGCTATAAGGAGACTGCAGTACGAGTGCGTGCATGCAATAAGGAGACTGCAGTACGAGTGTGTGCATGCTATAAGGAGACTGCAGTACGAGTGTGTGCATGCTATAAGGAGACTGCAGTATGAGTGTGTGCATGGTATAAAACATAACATGCTTTGTTGGAACAATACATCCTGGATTTACAACATGTACCTGACGCAGACATAACCTTTCAACTCAACAAGCTCTTAAAAGCCAAGCTTTTCATTTCAAATGAACGTTATGCACCACCTGCAATAAAACTGAACATCAATTTTCCACTTTCAGCCTTTTCCCCCAAGATAAAGCTGTATTGACGGCTGTGAACCCAAGTTGCACTTGCAGTCAAACCTGTAATTATTGTAATTATTACTGTAATTATTGCTTCTTGTATCTCTACCTTAAACATTGCTTAACAAGAAAAATATGTCAAGATGCCATCAAAGCTTTAATTTATGCCTTTAAATTAAACCAACTGCTTCAAGCAATTACCCCCAAGAATGCACAACTGGGCAAATAAACGAAAACAAATCTCTGAGCCTTCAGACGTGACTGGGTTGATAAATTTGTTATGTTTGAGAACTAATTATTTTATCTCCCTTCTGTCCAGGTGACCTTTGCAGCCCAAAGCTATCCTCCTATCTGATCCCCGCGAATCCTTTCTCAGATTCATCAGCTCGCCCACCAACCTCACTGTCTGTTGTGTGTTACTTCCTGTTTCTGGTCTGACGTCACCCACTGTCCGGCCGTCTTTGTGACACGTGGTGTCATCGTGGGATTACCAGCGCCTCCTAGACGCAGACCAGAGCAGGAACCGCAATTTGTTGTTTAAAAAAACGGGAAAAAAAAAAAAAAAATGACAATGGCAGAAGACGCCATCAAACTGCGGGACTGGGTCCTGGAAAATGCTGGGCTGGAGGCCCAGTCTATGCCCATAGCCATCCGGATCCTGTGGCTGATGGACAGGGAGAGATGGGAGGCGTATGAGAGGGAACACACCCCAAACTCCCTGGAGGAAGGTGTGGAGTTGGTCCTCAGCTACCTGGAGGCAGCTATAAGTGGAACAGCAGCCCAGGTAGCAGGATCTCCAGCAGGAGGATTCATGGCCAGCTGCACCTTCCTAGAGATTGGGGAGGAGCCTGAGCGTCCACAGCCTGAGTGGGAGGAGCCTGAGCGCCCACGCCTGAGTGGGAGGAGCCCGAGCGCCCCACGCCTGAGTGGGAGGAGCCCGAGCGTCCCACGCCTGAGTGGGAGGAGCCCGAACGTCCCACGCCTGAGTGGGAGGAGCCCGAACGTCCCTACGCCTGAGTGGGAGGAGCCCGAACGTCCCACGCCTGAGTGGGAGGAGCCCGAACGTCCCACGCCTGAGTGGGAGGAGTCCAACGTCCACAGCCCAAGAGGGAGGAGTCGGTGCGTCCACAGCCCAAAAGGGAGGAGTCGGTGCGTCCACAGCCCAAAGGGAGGAGTCGGTGCGTCCACAGCCCAAAAGGGAGGAGTCGGTGCGTCCACAGCCCAAAAGGGAGGAGTCGGTGCGTCCACAGCCCAAAAGGGAGGAGTCGGTGCTGTCCCACAGCCCAAAGAGAGGGAAGTCGGTGCCTACAGCCCTGAGGACCCAAGCTGCCAGCAGAGGAAGAATGCCTGCTGTCCCCGTGTCCACCAGCAGAGGAAGAATGCCTGCTGTCCCGTGTCCACCAGCAGAGGGTGAATGCCTGCTGGGTTCCCATCCACCAGCAGAGTGTGAACGTCTGCTGGTATCACTTCCCCACCGTCACCACCCGGAGGAGAGGAACAGGAGCTGCCTCTGCCTCCACCACAGTCCCCTGCAAGAGCGGGAGAGCCGCACCAGTCCCCTGCAAGAGAGGCGGAGCCGCACCAGTCCCCTGCAACAGTAGGAGACCACACGCTGCTCGCACCTCCATCGCCAGGAGACTACACGCTGCTCGCACCGCCATCGCCAGGAGACTACACGCTGCTCCCACCTCCACCACTTCCTCCACTAGGAGCAGAGGAGCAGGAGCTGCCTCTGCCTCCACCACCTCAACCGCTTCCACCAGGAGCAGAGCAGCAGGAGCTGCCTCTGCCTCCTCCACCAGCAGAGGGTGAGTACCTGCTGGTTCCGCCTTCTTTGTCGTGGGAGGACTGCTTGCCCTCCCACCTCCACCAGCAGAGGGTGAATACCTGCTGGTTCCGACACCACTAGGAGCAGAGCAGCAGGAGCTGCCTCTGCCTCCACCACCTCAATTGCTTCTACCAGGAGCAGAGCAGCAGGAGCTGCCTCTGCCTCCTCCACCAGCAGAGGGTGAGTACCTGCTGGTTCCGCCTTCTTTGTCGTGGGAGGACTGCTTGCCCCTCCCACCTCCACCAGCAGAGGGTGAATACCTGCTGGTTCCGCCACTGCCCGGAGCAGAGGAGCAGGAGCTGTCTCCGCTTCCCGCACCTCCACCACAGGGAGTACGGTGGCGGAGCCCCAGAAAGGGAGCTACCGGCTACAAAGACAGGGGAGAGGTCAGGAGACCACTTTCCCCAGCAGCAGTTTCGCTGCAGGAGTTCTTGAGGCCGGAGCCCCACAGGAGGGAGCTACGGCTACAAAGACAGGGGAGAGGTCAGGAGACCACTTTCCCCAGCAGCAGTTTCTCTGCAGGAGTTCTTGTGGCGGAGCCCCACAGGAGGGAGCTACCGCTACGAAGAAAGGGGAGAGGTCAGGAGACCAGCATCCCCAGCAGCAGTTTCGCTGCAGGAGTGGACCAGCATGCTGTCAGCCGTGCCACTACCGGCAGGGGTGCTGACAGCATTGCCAGCCATGGGCCCACTGAAGCCTCCCTTCCCAGCCCGAGACTTTGTCCTGGACTGCTGGGTTTTAAGGGGAGGTGGCCGTTGAGGCCATGTGTGCTGCGCACAAGGGGGTATATGTGGCGATGTGGCCGCCCTTGTGCGTAGTTTGTGTTATATGTTGCATGTTGCATGTGTTAATGTTGGTGTATAGCGATTGGTACACGGGATATAAGCGGGTCTGTGTTTCACGTGTGTTTAAAAATGTATAATTGTAGTTAGGCACGAGGTTGCACATAATTAATTCACGTGCTGGGATTCAAGTGAATAATTAATTAGTAATTGAATCCCAGCACAACAGTATATATAGATGCACGTTTCACTCACTCGGGGTTGGGTGTTCGTGAGTGGAGAACGGGTGTGGAGAAGGAGAGAATATTAATATAATAAGAAGAAGAAGAAGTGTTTTTGTACTCACCGTGTTTGTTTGTCTCCGTGCACCGTTTGTTAAGTGTGTGTTCGTTTTGTTTATATATTTATTTTGGCGAAAGTGCCGTGTGCTGTTTTTGTGTTCTTTTATTTTGTTTATTAAATGCTGAGCACAACCAAGTGCTCAGCTTCACCAACCTCACTGTCTGTTGTGTGTTACTTCCTGTTTCTGGTCTGACGTCACCCACTGTCCGGCCGTCTTTGTGAACAGTACCTCTTCATTTTTTTTTTTTATTTGAGAAAATTACAATAGAAAACTACCGGTTTGGAAATTACAGGGAGAGGAAACTCTGGGGCTTGGGTTACACCCCTGACGATGTATTACCCTGTAACAAAACTTACTAGAGAGACGCATTCCTCATTTGTGTTCCAGTACGTTAGGGGATGCTACTGTACCTAATGCCAGGAGAGCCATGCTAACCTGATCAAAAACAGGTGCTAACGCCAAGTTATGTTCTGCCCAGAGCAACTGTCAGCTAATGATAGATTAGACAAATCTGATTGCTCTATCTTAACATGCATCTCAGAATCCTGATCAGTAAACCTATTGAATTATGATTAATTCACAAGAGTGCTGCTGACAGATAAAAAGCTTTATCTGAAGATGCGTAGCAGTTAGTTTGCCTTAAGGCAGTGTTGCTGCTGGTAAAATAAACAGTATCAAACACGGTACACTGGAAAAGATAATCATCCAACTCCTACCTTTCTAATTGAACAAGGGCCTAGCTGTGGGAAGAGAGCATTATGCAATGGAAATGACAAAAAAGATGAAGACAATGACAGCAAAAAAAAAAGATTAGCCAAAGACATCAAAAGACAGGGAAATGTTTCTTCAGAGGAAAAAACTAAAAAAGCATGACCGACTTCACACTTTTTTGGTTTTAATTATACGTGTATGAATTAGTGCCGGCACTTTTGTATTTATACATAGCTCACTATGTGTTGTTCTTGATCCAGATTTAGATAAGGCTGCAGATGTCTGATGTGGAGATGAGGGAAGGCTGAACTTTAAGAACAGGAAGTCTGTAGTGAAAGAGCCAGGTGTTTTGAGGGGTACGGGGGCTGGGACAGGGGAAATGCCTTTACTGAGGACACTGTTAGCAGACCAGGCATGCTGTAACAGCTTCCTAGTCCATTTTAAAGTCCACTTTATTTACATTACTACCGGCCCCCTTTTATTCTGCTCAGAATCTTTTGTTTATTCATTTATGTGTGTGTGTTTTTTTTTTGGTTTTTTTTAACGAAAGGAATTGCAAGTATTTCAAACACCTACGGTGGTCTCAGACCCATCCATAAAATAAAAAAAAAAAATTAAAAATGCAATTTGCAGTCTGCTCCGCATGAACAGGCTCACGCTGCAGGTGCAGTGTCAGCCCGCGGGCTAGGCAAGGGATTGAACTAAACAAGAAGAAGAAGAATTTGATTTAATTAAACAAAGCCAACTTCAAATAACACTAATGCTCTCCCTAGTGGATAATAATAATAATAATAATAATAATAATAATAATAATAATAATAATAATAATAATAATAATAATTAATTGAAATATCATATTCATTATTCATTGTTGAATTTGTATTAAAAAATGACCCTTTACAGGTGTGCAGCTGTAGTTTCTATCCCCTCTGAAACTGTGATTTCTATATAGAGATTTTCCATTTAACTCAGAGCTGTCACAGTTGCAGAGGGGGGTGTAATTACAGTTGCACACCCTTAGTGGTCATTTAAAAATTCAGCTCTTTAAATGTCTGAAATTCAGCTAGCAAGACTGGTAAAAAAAAAGATCTATTCAGACATTATTAAGAAGATATAGATGGTTTCTAAAGTATTGTTTTTAAACTATAGACATCTAGTTATTTTATGTATCCTGCCTTCATTTGTTTGAAACCACTCCCCCTCCAGTGCTTACAGCGTTATGAAGCATTATGAGGTTTGCCGTTCACTAATCGCTTCCAGTAAGCCAAGTGACTACTTGAGAAACAATCAACAGATTATTAAGTTCAGTTCAATTTTGAAAAGTAGAAAACAAAAATCAATGTAAAGCCACCTTCTCCTGTCATTATTAATACCATAAGAAAGCGCTAATTAACTTATTGTGACCCTGAAGTTTTATCCAAAAGGCTAATGTGCTGTAATCATGTTTCAGGCCAGGCAGCGTTCACCTTTGTGTGACTTATTTCCCCAGCTCTAGTTAATCGATTGTAAACTGCAGCTGAGGTCAAGGAAACCTGGTTCTTCATTTTGCACTCCTGCATCTCCCACTCCTGGGGTTATAAATGGAGTTACATTCCTCCAAAAAAAAAAAAAAATCAATACATCATTACAACATAGATTCTTATTGATTGCTCTGATGTAATCTGACATTACAATAAAGGCAGCTAAAAAAACAACCTGGTAACAAAGCATTTGCTTATGTACCACAAAACATCATGTTCCCATGCCTCACAAACCTGGAGATCAATGTTTTAAAGCATTCCTTAACTTTGCTAATAGACCGTAACCTTTAGTCTTGCAGAGCGCTGCCTAATCCCTCTGCTTTACATACTTCTTGTTCTCTGCATTTGCCCTTTTGCGTTGCCTTGGGTGAATTTGCTGAATTATATTGTCGATTGTATGCCTGAAGGCAGCAGGCGGATTTCTAATGCATCAGGAGCTTGGACTAGATCCCCAGAACCCATTCCTCACACTCCTTAGCATTTCACAGGGTAATTCCAGCAAGATGCCTTATTGACCAGCCACAAACAAAACATAAAAATGTAAACTGCAAAGTCGCACAACCATGTTCTGTTTTACACAACGAAACATCTTTCCTTGGTATCTGATTACAACATTACTCCACAGTGTAGCCTTTGGGGAGTGCGCAGAACTATCTTCCTGTGCTGCAAAACCTCTCCTTATAAACCTGCTTGCCGCCAATAGCAATTACATGCAAACTCCAGCTACCATTTCAAGGGTTGCAACTGGAAGTAAAACAGGAATGCATGATTTTGAAATGATTTTCAAATAGTGGTTTTGTTATGATAACATTTTTACTAAAAACACATGTTTTAAAACGTTACAACATTTATATTTTATTTAATTTTTTTTTAAGAACTAGCACTTAGAGGCACAACACAAGTTCTAGTGTCATTTGTAAAATTATCATCCCTGTAGAGCTAGGGGTCTTGAATCTGCTTTGGTCTCAGACATACATACCCGTTGGTTAAACATCCCTAGTCAACACTCAAGACCTCAAAATTAGAAGCAGTCTTATCAGCACTCACATTCATACAGAAATCCCCTGAGCCCCCTTTGCACGCTCTAATTATCCCTCACATACAATCCATAATTGCTCTGTTTACAATTAGCACTTAACAACACATAAAACAAGTGGAGAAAAAATAAAAGGTGCACATTTCGCATTTAAACGTGCTGTTCTTTAAAGTCTTATTTACTAGCTAGGAGGACTGTCCTCTGGGTGAAGCACATCACTTATTTCTTTTTCAAAGAGACACCCGATTAATTTAATCTTTTTCAAAATTCGAGCTGCGGAGCCAACTGCTTTATTTAAACTCCCCAAGTGGACTTCTTACAATCTGTGGGATAAACGAACTGCAATCAGGCTTCCCTCAACTGTATCCGTGCCTTTTAAAGCATGCCGGAGTGTTTTTGTGCGAGGATCGGTCACATTTTGACTTATCGAGATCAAGGAGTATTGGCGGTTAATGTGTTTCTTCATGTTCTCAATTTATTTAACCCTGCCAGCTGCTTTGAAAAATACAAGCTCTGATTCTTACAGAGCCACCCTTAAGGTGTTGGAACTGAGTCGAAGCTTTCAGGATGTCCCT
The DNA here is from genome assembly GCA_030684275.1 of Acipenser oxyrinchus oxyrinchus. Classification (NCBI taxonomy): domain Eukaryota; kingdom Metazoa; phylum Chordata; class Actinopteri; order Acipenseriformes; family Acipenseridae; genus Acipenser; species Acipenser oxyrinchus. Next base: position 34,203,483 of record CM060261.1, read on the forward strand.
CAAACTCAAAAAAACACATTGAAGTATAGAAAACCAGAAGAACACGTACCTTTGCAGGGTCACTTTCATTTACGTGTCTAGAAATATCTATCTATATACATGATATTAAAGATGTGATTATTAGCACGGGACAATGCATAAATACTATATATAAATATGCTTTCACACTGCATTGTGTTGCATATCACTTATATATGCTGAATAGTTTGTAACATCCTTTATAACATTGATAAAGGTATTATCATTTCTTTATAATGGATCCTTACCAGTTTCATGATAAATGGTATTTGACTCCCAATTAAAACAAACCGTTTTGCTTTAAACCCATTTTCTGGTTATTTTATGTATCCTATTAACATACAAGATAGATGACTTTATGCAGCAAACTAACCAAAACCCCATTTCAATAGCTCTCCCAGGCAGCCCCTGACGATAGTTTATCATGCCCTGCAGACACACCCTTCAGCCCGATGATGGTTTATCACGCCCTGCAGAACACCCTTCAGCCCCTGACGATGGTTTATCATGCCCTGCAGACACACCCTTCAGCCCGATGATGGTTTATCACACCCTGCAGACACACCCTTCAGTGCCTGACAATGGTTTATCACACCCTGCAAAAACACCCTTCAGCCCCTGACGATGGTTTATCACACCTTGCAAAAACACCCTTCAGCCCCTGACGATGGTTTATCACACCCTGCAGACACACCCTTCAGTGCCTGACGATGGTTTATCACACCCTGCAGACACACCCTTCAGTGCCTGACGATGGTTTATCACGCCCTGCAGACACACCCTTCAGCCCGATGATGGTTTATCACACCCTGCAGACACACCCTTCAGTGCCTGACGATGGTTTATCACACCCTGCAAAAACACCCTTCAGCCCCTGACGATGGTTTATCACACCCTGCAAAAACACCCTTCAGCCCCTGACGATGGTTTATCACACCCTGCAGACACACCCTTCAGTGCCTGACGATGGTTTATCACACCCTGCAGACACACCCTTCAGTGCCTGACGATGGTTTATCACACCCTGCAGACACACCCTTCAGTGCCTGACGATGGTTTATCACACCCTGCAAAAACACCCTTCAGCCCCTGACGATGGTTTATCACGCCCTGCAGAACACCCTTCAGCCCCTGACGATGGTTTATCACACCCTGCAGACACACCCTTCGCTGAATAAGTTGGTACTTGTCATTTTTTCATTACGTTTTCAAATGTAAAAAAAAAAAGCCAACCAAGAAATGATATTCATTTAGATGCGAATTACCATTCACATGGAAGTTGTAAAAATGATAATATGCATCCCTTAAAGACGCTTAGTGGGCCTCGTCATAGCTCTTTAATTACTTTTTTTATAGCCTGCAGTACCATTGTAATAATTCTGCAAAACGTGTTCAATTCTAATTTTTCAAATGTGTTTATTTAACCAGGATAGAACCCTTGAGATGTACATCTCATTTACACGGGGGTCCAGGCAAGAAAAGGAGGCAAAATCGCTACATTGTTTTTTAAAATACTCAACTATTCTTTTTATCTTACTTAAGCAGTGGTGGGGCTCCATTATAAAGTAAATGAAGATTATTATAAACTGGTTTTGCTTCGTTGAAGATTGATGTTGGGCACAGTGTACTTTTAAATGTGTCCCGCAATTACAATCCACTGCAATTACCCCTGCCCGTTAATAGCCCAAGATAGCGTGTCACTCTGCAGAAAGTGGTTTTTCCTTCACAAGTTCCTGTGGTATTCCGAATGTATAATCTTGTTGTATACATTTCCCAACAGTGTGACAAAATGCACAGCAAGTGCTGACTATGAACAAACTAAAAAGCTGGGTTATTGACAAGCTGTCAGCCGCGCAGCAATGCACTCTGCCTGTACTTTCACCTTACAAACTAACAGCTCTACATTATGACAAAGTAGAAGAGGCACTGGCTTTCAGCTTTAATACACCCTCGGTACTGCTCCAAATGAAACGATACAGGAAGCCAGCAAAGCCACTCTATGTGCAAGTCCAAGGCCTACTGCAAAGCGGGCTGGAAATGTGCCCCATACTCCACATTTCTTTTTGAAGTTGGAAGGTACAGGTTTTGAAACCTGTTGATAAGAAAGTTAAAGTTTCAGATTCAAACAGCATGCCACCTAAGCACTGATTCCAATGTGGTCCCATCACTTTGAACCCAATCACCAAAAATATAATCTATCATAGATAGATAGATAGATAGATATAGAGGATACTGAATGATCGCTTGTGGTATACAGGTTTTTATTCGGCGCAAGAGGATGTCACTGTAACCATGACCCCCGACAAGGATTATTTTACCTGGCGGATCTTTATTTTCATTTTCAACAGACTATGTTTCGACGTGGATTCATTTCAAATCCTGTTTATGGCCTCTTCACAACCATCTTTTTAGATAGAGCCATGAGCTCAGTTAATTTCAGCAGCACGCGTCTGGATTGGAATGGAAGCAACATCACATTCGAAACTCCCGGTCCCGGTCAGCATGTTATGCTTTGGTGTGCCACTGCAGGTGAGGCTGAACTCCTGCAGCTTCTTCATTATTTGATTTGTAAAGCGATTTCAGATTCTGTGTAGCGGAAAGGCACTATATACATGCAAGTTCCATTCCATTGTGTGATAGAACTCTACCATGACCATAGCTCGTGAGGCACCCCCTTGAACTCCATTCGGATGCCACTGAGTCATCAGACACATGCCTGCCATGACTGACAGCTATTGGCTACCGAGCTTTTCACCAGTCAGTGTGATTTATACAGGTTATTACATCCCATTACAAGACTAAATAGGAAACAAACCCACACAACAAAGCCGTTTCCAAGACACAACAATAGGGCTCTCTGCACTGGCACGGATGAAAGGGAAGGGAGCTACTGAGTTGTTGGTAAAAGTCCAGTGTATACTCGGCTAGCCACTGCCTCGCATTGTTTTTAATCTAATTCTACACATGGTCTCCTTTTAATTTGAATTGAAAGCCTTATGTTAACAACCCATAACAGATCTGCCTAATCCGCCAGTACAAAAGAATGATGCGTGCCACATTCCTCTGTGATATCAGGCACCTTTCCCTTTCTGAATCATTCAGAATTTGCATACAGAATGCATGCTGGAGGTAGAGGAATATATTAAACCCATTAGAAACAAGTCTTTTTTAAAGGTTTACATAACAGCCCTATTTATTACAAAATTCGTACAAAAGAACACTTCAGGGTTGCAGCGTAGCCAGCTAATAAGAGGCCAACTGAAGATCATGCGGATCCAAAGCAGTCATTATTGAGCAGCCGTACCTGTCCTGTCACTCAGCTTCATCCTAGGGTGACATCATCATCTCCCACTTAAGCTCCCTTAATGAGCGACTCGGAGGCCGGGCCAGTTAACCCTTCAACTCTGAGAGCACAGGCCAGCTCTGGAACTCTGAGAACACAGGCCAGCTCTGGAACCCTGAGAGCACAGGCCAGCTCTGGAACCCTGAGAGCACAGGCCAGCTCTGGAACTCTAAGAACACAGGCCAGCTCTGGAAGCCTGAGAGCACAGGCCAGCTCTGGAACTCTAAGAACACAGGCCAGCTCTGGAACTCTAAGAACACAGGCCAGCTCTGGAAGCCTGAGAGCACAGGCCAGCTCTGGAACTCTAAGAACACAGGCCAGCTCTGGAACTCTAAGAACACAGGCCAGCTCTGGAAGCCTGAGAGCACAGGCCAGCTCTGGAACTCTAAGAACACAGGCCAGCTCTGGAAGCCTGAGAGCACAGGCCAGCTCTGGAAGCCTGAGAGCACAGGCCAGCTCTGGAACTTTGAGAATACAGGCCAGCTCTGGAAGCCTGAGAGCACAGGCCTAGTCTGGAGCTCACAGTGCCTCGCAGAGCTCCTTTATGTCCCCTAATTCATGAAATCAAGTAACAATTAAAATAACCAGTCTCACTGAATATGCTTATAGTTTCAGTGGGATTTCTTGATAAATCTGTCACATTTCCATGGTACCCATGGACAGGCTTGGTTCACACATGCCTTAAGTTTGCATATCAACATGTAATGATCCAACTGAACTGATGATGTATGTATGTATGTATGTATGATATGTTTTTTGTTGTATAATCTGTGTAAACTCTTAAGACTAGTCTGTGGCAGCTTTATAAACAGATTCAATATTAATAAAACTAATGTACAAAAAATACTAAACAACAAGAAGTTAGTAATATGCACGAACCGCTTTAATGCTTTATTCAGCTGACTGACAATATCAGGGGGATAAACACAGAAACTCAGCAAAACAAATAAGCAAATTAAGCTTATTTATTTATTTATTTATAATGTATTTATCCAGTGATAACGGATATGCTAAATCAGTCACTCTTGAAAAGTGTAGCTCAATAGAAAACACTGCGAGCGTGTGGCACTCTTGCTAGGTACAGTAGTGCTTCCATTAGGACTTGGTAGCTGTAACTCAACCCCCTGTTAATGCCTGCTGTGTTTATAGAACTGGGGGAAAGCATTCAGATATAACAACAAATCATAAACTGTAAGAAAAAAAAAAACTAAATACAGGACCAGGTTTATTTCTAGAATATGTACGACACGACCATGAAGAATCATAAACCGAAAACGAAAAGAAACAGAGAGCTGCACCATTCTTTTTTTTCTCGTTTACTTTAAACTTTCGAACCCCCTGAATCCTTCAACTTCAACGGCAACAATAACAATACGTGTCAAAGACTCCCTTGCATAAACCATGCCTCCATTCCACTGTGATGCTGTAAGATGCTAACCCTGCCTTTGCCTGGTCAGTCACCGGGAATATATTGCTGCTCTTTACTTTAGCAGAAAGACGTGAAGGTATTTAAGTACCAGGGTGGTTTCATAAAACCTGAAGATGGAAATGCAGTGAAGCAGCGTGAAACTATTTAGACAGTCTTCTGCCGTAACCCGATGGAATGCTGAGCCACAGCAACAAAGAATGGGCCATTATGAGACAGAACTTCTTTTTACTCTTTAATCCTCTGTAATTTCTTTCAAAATCGCCCTGAGGAGGCACTGTACGTAACGCATCCCATACAGCCGGCTAAGCATGTTTTGGACCTTAGCAACTGCAAGCATTTAGCTGTTGCTTGCAAACAGCTAATCCTGAGTTAGCAATGATGAAAGCACAGAATAAGCCAGTTTGTGCTTTTCTCCTTTGGGGGAAATCCTGTCACCGTGGAGCCCACCCCTGCTATTATACAGGTTAACATGTACAGAAGGGAATGCACACTTTTCAAAAACCGTACTTTTGGTTGATTGACTTGACCATGACAGGTGGAAAACTACCCCTCAAAAACAGCAGGGTTAGGGTTAGGGTTAAGGTTAGGGCTAGGGTACTGCTTGACTGTTTTAAAAGGTCCTACACAGATTTGAATCTGGGTATGTGATGCTCTAGGCAGTGCATGTGTGTCCCATCCCTCTGCCACTCTCTGAATGAGAAATGTTATCAAAATGATGTCGATGAATACCGAAGCCTTCGTCTGCACTGATTGCAAAGGCTTGCTTGTTATTTATTATTCACTTTTATTTGATTTAATATTTAAACAGGCAATCCAAGGTTTTTAGAATCAAGCAAAGCACCTCAGAATGTTTTAAATCCCATCTCGGCATAAAGAAGCTAATTTAAAACTAGGCCCTGCAGTGCTGGGAAATTAATCTATTCACAGAAAATTTAAATCAAAACTAGAAAAAAAAAAAAAAAACTCCTTCAATTATTCAAACTGCAGAAAAACATACCGGTACAGTGCAGTACATAAAAATAAGCTGTCAACCACATCAGACATCGACAACCATTGTCTTTAAAGTATACAAGAACATTTACTAATACAATCCCAGTTGTTTTCATAAACAATTATACTTGCCAGTTTTGTCTCATAGTGGTTGGAAGGCATTTTGAAATCCTTGTTTGCAGGAAGACTCCAGATTTAATAATCCATTTCAAAAGGAATCAAAAATATTTCTTAAACAAGCTTTCAGGACTCCTATTGGCCTGCCTCTACAGGCAGACTGAAATCAAGGTGAGGGAACCGGGACGTGCCTCGTGTAATGAGCCCCTTCATGGGTCACGCCAAGAAGGTGCACTGCAGTGAGAGGCTTGTGTCCTGCAAAGCTCCTGCAACTATCTATTCCAAGGTTCTGTGAAGTCAGATGACTGCTTTGCCTTCAGATCCAGCAGATTTTCCAAGGGTCTAGAATAAAAGTATATAATAGATGGATGGGTAAACAGTGCAGAATCTTAAAACCGCCACTATTTAACTATTAATCCAACTGGTGTTTTCCTCACAGGGCTGAATTAGTGACCAGTTTATTAACATTATCACATACAGTACAATAAAAATACAGTGAAATGAAGTATGCAAATAGATTTGGCAATATCAGGGTGTTGGCATTTAGATTCGCTCAAAGTTTAGATCATTAAAATAGAGCCCAGGGTCTCCTCAGGACAGCTTCTGGGATGTCTTTAAGAACTACAGCAGTGCAGTACTGCAGTGTCTTTCTAGTCCTTAGTACAGCCCTAGAGCAATCACCACTGGAAGTAAATATGGGTGCATTCAATTAGAATTACTGACACCTTGCTCTGAAGAGACCTCTTTTTGTTTTGTTTTTGAGAGCGCATTTTCTGTTGGATTCGCCACGAACAAACGGATTTCAAAACAACATATTTGATCACAGCTGTGATCTTTTAGACATTATTTGATCTGGGTCAAGGAAATGAACTTGCGCTTTTCCATTTTGATCTGGACTGGTTTAAGTTAGAGCAAAAAAGCCCCCTGGGGAATCGCAGTGGGGAGAACTGTGGAATGAGTGACACGCCAAGGAAGCCTCAGGTCCTCACTTTTCAATGTAGGCCTTGTTCTGCACAGAAGCTCTTTTTTAGTCAGATTTTTATACCATTGATCCCTAGATTTTTAAATAAATCCATAACCGACCAATACTGTATTACTGCTGCCTTTAATACGAACAAAAAAACAGATTTCTCAAGCAGTGAAGAAAAGAAAAAAAAAAAAAAAAAAAACTCTTATTTCCTGTTTTCTAATTACTTCCTGTGGTAGGTCACATGGCCTGATTGTAGCTAGGCAACTGGGGTGAATGTGAGCGACAGCACAGGATGCAATTTTGTAGCACGAAGCAGCAGCAACTTGTACTGCTATTCTGTAGTCTTTGAAATATCCATGATAACATTGCTAGGGCTCACAAGGGACAAGAAAAATAATTTTTTAAATCTTGGTGGGCACTCTTTTAACACAGTTGAACTCATCTGGAGTAGTCCGAGCTCCCTCAAGTGGCAGTTAAGAATGAGCACCACGGGGGGCCGGGGTATTATATCTTGTATCCCGCGGCCGCAGAGAGAAAGGCTAATTAACCTGGCAACTGTGCTAGTCCTCTTTGTCTTCATAATCTTAAAGGGCTCGCTTTCTGATCTTTGTTGCCAGTTGGGTTTCCAAAGCACACCTTCACCAGTGAGTGATATGTAAACACTCCATAGCTAACTACCTCAACCCCTGAGCAGAAAAGACAGCGAGATAAGGATAGGTAAGGAGGGAGATAGGGAGAGAGGGAGAGTAAAAAAACACGACTGCAGTGTTTGGATTATCTTAACTAAGTCTGCGGATTTACCTACAGAGACTTGAGCAGTTCTCTTTCAACTCTGAATGAAGGAGAATTATGAGGCTGAGTTATTCAATAAAAGCTATCTGTCCTGGCACTTAATCAAAGGGATTAGGGTTTGGAAAGCCAAGCCTACAGGTTATCCTTCAGGAAGCATACCAAGTAGTTATCAAAAACATCCAAGTTCAAAGCAGCTCAATTTTCATATATTAAAAGTATTGGGCCAGAGCCCTGGGCTTGTTTCTAGGTAAAGAACTGTGTTAAAGCTGTTTGTACTTGCATGCTTGGGAGACAAGAGGGAAGAAAAAGCATGTGCTTAAGTAGCGAGTGGTCCATCCATCCCAACATTGCGCAGTAAATGAACCTCGCTCCAGTGACGGGGAATAGAATCCACAGGATGGTCCAGGATTCAGATACTCCTCGCTGACTTAACGCTGTAACAGGTACTTATTCAAATACCAGGTACTTACTCAAATCTACTGGAAAAGCATCCTGTGGCTGTCACAACAGTTCAATGCATTGTATGAACAAGCTCGCCGTTCTTTTCAGTTAACCTGCCATCATTCTTTGTGTTTTTTAAAGGGAACATGAGGCATTGCTTAGAGAGTGCTAACTGAGTGGCAGCCTGGCAGATTTTCTTTTATTGATCTGAGTGGTCTGTCCAGATTAATAACCAACAACTGTCTGCAGAGTAACAGCTGACCCAACTGCCCCAGCGCTTAGGAATTGCTTGGCTCCCTGGGCTTTACCTGGACAATGTAAATTAAATTTTAAAAAAACTAGGACACAAAAACAAACCGAGATGGATTTGAGTTGACTGTTAAATAGTCTGGTTTCAGGAGGATATGGATGTGGACTATTTGTTTGGACAGACAAACTCATTTGAAGTCTTTCTGTAGAACAAAATTAAATGAAGGAATTAATCTGCACATTCTTAATAAAGTGTTTTTAAACAATTACTGCAAGCATTTTTTTTTTTTTTTTAAGAATACACAATTATGTGTATCTCCATATTGTTGTGTGCGTGCGTGCATGCATGCATGCTTGCTTGCTTGCTTGCTTGCTTGTGTGTGTGTGTGTGCTGGGAGTTGGGAGCTGAGAGATCAAAGGAAGGGTTTAACAATCTCTCTTACAGGCAAGTGCCTGCTTAGTGCCAAAATGTCATTAATGTGCACAGGAGGGCACTTACCTGGCACACTAGAAACATCTGCAGTACAACATTTGATACAAATTCACTTGCAACGTAACTGCAGGCTTCTAGGACATTTATAGAAATGTGCCTGTTCCACTGCGCCCCGTTAATGTGGTCCTTGCATCTCTGTGCCATGTCACAGCGTATGTAACAGGTTTTAGTGACATAACTTCAAGACTTTCTTGTCTCTTACTGTTTAAATCTGATGCTTTTGAGCCATGTACGTGTGCAAGCATGGCATAGGTTGCAGCATGTTCAGATTTCCTCTGAATAAACTAAATCTAGTTAACATACTGACCCCTGTCTTAGCTAAAGGTATCCTGGTAACCATCCACCTAAAACGTGTGGTTCAGACTCCCATTAGCACCAATCTTGGATTACTTTACCAAGATTAATGCAAATCGGGGGCCTGTGAAACCAGGCGTTAAAGTTGTCTCTGCCTTGGACATGCACACCTTCAGTCTCTCTAATGAAGAACTATTGTTCATCTCCACCTCAGGTCCCTATCAAAGCTCTGCCGATGCTTATTCTCTTGTGCAGTACTCTCGGATTATCAGCCATCATGTTCCAATGCTATTAAACAAAGGCCATCGATTCCCAGTCCCATGTACAGAGATGCAGAATCTGTCGAGGAGTTCGGGTCAGGACTGTCACCTCTTACTCAAGCTGCATTTCAATTTAAAGAGCTTCACAATGTACACTGCGCTGCCCGGCACAATTTAAAGAGCTTCACAATGTACACTGCGCTGCCCGGCACAATCAGTGAGGAACTGCACTGTTTTTGTACGCCTTGATTTGGGATGAGACGGATGCGCCTCAGCTCACCCCTTTCACACTGCACTTTCAATTACTGGATTGAATCTACGGTATTGGCACCAGCGCCCGAAAGATGAGGTTCCAAAGTTCTCTTTGCCATCGCTGTATTAGCAGGGATGTTCAGCAGGCTCACAGGAATGATGGAACGGTATCAGCGAAAACAAAAGTTAATGTCCCTTGCATGTGCTTTCCTCTGATCTCCTTCCCAGCACATGCAACTGTTTTGAAACATTAAAAAAATAAATAAAAGATAGGGTTAACCTCTTTTTCTTCTGACGATTGAATTAAGTTTACACATCCTAACATAGAAAACTGTCTAACTCAATATTGAAAATGTACATTTCTGAAAGCCAACCTGCCAGACAGGGAGCATGGCTTTAACAGAGCCATACATCTGTGTGGCATTAAAGACATTAAGAACAGATGTGGCTTAATTGTATTTTCATCTAAACTGCAAAATAGCTACTTAAGAAAGAAGTTAAAATAACATACAAACAACAGTAACTATCATAACAAGTGCAGTTGGAATGAAATGAAAAAGATCAGAACAAGGGCTTACAAAATTGGAGCTGGGCTGTGAAAGGTGATAGCACTAGCATGACCACAGTGTATTGATTTGCTCTGCAATTCCATGCCTCTCTGGTGAAGCCAGGGCACCAATCCTGGCTTAGCAGGTCTTGAGAATATCTCTGGTCTGATTTGTTTATGAAATGCTTTTTCAGACATGAAATGTTAATATATTTTAAAGAGCACAAAGTTCAGAATAAAACAGATCTAAATAAAACAAAAAATAAAACTTCAGCAACTTCAAATCACAGTAAGCAGACAATGGCAGACAGTGGCACCGAGAGACAACGTCAGTGATTTTTCAATTGCTTCACAGTGGGGGTCATTGAATCTTTGCAGATTGTTGAATCAGTTCTGAAAATCCCTTTACAAACCAATGCACAACAGGCACAGTATGCTGTGAACACCCTGACCCAGACTAGACTAGCATTCAGGCATTCATCACTGCCTTACATCTCATGATTACTGTTTGTGATTCATTTTAAAGAGCAGCCTGTGCGTTTCTGCACAGGACCACCTTCAAGCAAACACCTCGTCCTACAAGAGCAGAAGAACTTGGTGAAGATGTATTTCCTCCTCTTAAGTCACAATTAAAAATAACCTTGCGGGACTGTAACAGTCAGAGCTCTCCACATTTCTACCACTGGCTTTATAAACGACTATCTTCTCTACTAACCCATGGACCAGATGGCGCTTCTCTGGATGCTAATAATTACCTCAAGGTTGCCTGCTAAAACAAAACGGCTGTGACAGTGCTGTTTGAAAATCTATACTGTATTTAGCAGAAACCATGCCTTGCATTCACAAATTTCAGGGAAAGAAATGCTAGTTTTGCTTTTCGCTTACTACCACAGAGAGCATATAATGGGCATATTGGTACAGGCACTTCAGGCCACTATATACACATGACATTTCAGAGCTTGTCTGAAGGGCCTGTTTCATCACGTAACACTCAGCCCATTAAATATTTATCTGAGAGACGTAAGCTTGCAAAGATAAGAGAATTAAAACTGACAACTAAAACAACTGTTCATTTAGCAGTTAGGCTTGGTAATAATGAGAGCTGAAGACAAGACTTTCCTCACTTCCTCACCATGCTTGCAGGACTAGGATTTCAATGCAAATTAATGTATACATACCGCTTTGACCCAGGGTTCCAGAAATGCAGTGTTATTTATTTGTTTATTTATACCTTTATTTATTTATTTATTTAGTTGTTTATTTGTTTTTTTGCATCATTTCATTTACAATTCTGGCTACCACATATCCAGCTAGCTATTTAGCTGTCTTATAGCAGGCTTTTCGAAAGGAAACATTTTGGAGCATTCACATTATAAATTTTGTGAAACTCAAACTATCATCAATCCGGCATAGCTCTTTTCATCCGAAGCCAGTGGAGAACGCAGGAGGTAGAGTATAGAGATGTTGTGAGTATGGGTACCAAACTACCTACTCATCAGTAATGATACTGTCAAAGAATAAAAATCGGCATGAATAATAATAATAATAATAATAATAATAATAATAATAATAATAATAATAATAATAATAATAATAATCCAGCACAGCCAATATAAGGTGACAGAACCCCCATGTTTTCAATAGTTTTACTGGTTTCATCAGGTATTAGCGATGGCTGCTAAATTTGCTCAATTGAAGGCCCAGCAGGCAATCACCTCAAGCCTCCAGCCCTCGGATCATTTTGAGACACATTAAGAGCTGGTCAAAACTGCTGCAATGCTGGAAGACCCATGGAGGACATTGTTATTTGTGTTGGGATTCGTTACAATACCCAGACTCTCAATGGTTCGGGGGCTTTTCCCAAAGACATGTGCGTGTTCCTTGCATTGTACCAACTGTAATGTTACCAGCATGCCAGCAATTTTTGTGCGTTTGCATAAAAGGCTAATTAAAAGTTTTACGTATGCAATATAAATGGGAGGTTTTAGTTGTATGTTTGAGACAATACACTTAAAAAATAAAATAAAAGCACTAACTGGTCATGTAAACAATTTTTATTCCATTGAAGTTTTAAACTTTAACAAGGGTGCATTTTAATTTTGTGTGACAAGCACTTTAAATAATTTAACCATGCATCCCTAAACCTAATTCAAAAAACATATAGCGCATGACACCAGCAATGCCCAGAAGTAAATTAATCCAATTACTGAAATGTCAGTAAAGCCTGTCAAGTGATGGCTCCCCAGGTTGGGCAAACACATAAAAAAAAATTCAAACTGTTTAGCCTGTTTGCTTTTTTAATGTAGAATCTGTGGTCTTGACAAAAAGTTGTGGGATTTCAATCGCCTCTCTGTAACGTATGCATAATTCACTTTGGAAATGTGCTCTCGCTTTAAAATGTTACTGAAATATAGATGTAACAGATGCTAATCCAGCGCTACAATGTGGGAGCACCTCCACGCTCAGAGAACGCTAGCCCCGAGATGACTGGGGGGAAAAAGGGGGCCGGGGAATATAGCCTAAAAAGAAATGTCTTTGTCCCAAGTTCGAAGAAACCAGCCTTGGCCAAACTGACAGCACCAACTCCCAACAACATCTAACATGCCCTTCCTGTGGTGCCGACAGCCTGTACTCGGAGTCTTAATTATATCCCAGCTGACTCCCTCTCCGCTTTGCCAAAAGCTAGGCAACAAACGATGCACCTTCACTCACAACATGGTCTGCTAAACAGACTCCCTGTTAGTGAGTGCGAGGACGAGGGCAAAGCCAGGAGAAGGAGGAGAGCTACAGCTGCAGCCTTCCCTTCAGAGACTGCTGAGCTCTGGGATGTAATGAACAAGCCTGTCCTTGGGTTTAAAATAAACGGTGTGCATCTGCTTCAGTGTGTGTGTGTGTGTGTGTGCAAGTCTGCAACTGCAAAATGACCTGCGCCAAGGACTGCTGTTTCTCAAGGATGGGTTGCTCTCAACTAAAGCTCAGTAGATTAAAAGATGGTTAGCAAAGTCCCATACTGCTAAGGCCATTATAATTAAAGAATAACCGCATGCTACATTCTGGGAATGCAAATGGTATCATATGTTTTCCAGACCAACTGGCAGAATGGGTTTTGCTAATCCATGTAGGGTTTCTACCCCACTGCAGCTCGCATTGTGAACATGCTGATTGCAGGTGTGCCGGTGTGCATTGGTGCACGTGGATAGCACTGTATTGTAAGTGCTGTAGCACAATGGTTGTTATGCTTAGTTCCTGTACTACACACAGTGAGCTTGCTCCTGCCTCCACAGAGAGAGTGTGAAACAACAAGGCTTGCATGATTCAAACCTGAGCAGAAATCAGCTTTGGGAGAGTCCGGCTTTCAGAAGAGCTTAAAGGCATCTTCAGTAGGAGAGTTTGTGACAACTCTACCTTCATCTCCATTCCAAGTTACTTCCATATAAAGTCCTACTGTGAAGGGAAATATATAGCAATTCGAATAGCTGTTCTAACGTTTCTGCACAGTCATGCTAACATTATGCTAAATGCAAAGCTTATCTCAAAAAATATCGTATTTAACTCTAAATTAAACAGACAAAGAAAAGCACAATAGCATGAGATCTAATTCATCTGAAAATCTGCGAAAATAAAAAATAAACTTTTTAATTGTAAATTACTTTTATTCAGACACAAACAGTAGTTTCTCTAGTCCTGTGGCTGTGCACTGTTATCAGATATGCGGAATCATTTCACTAATAAGAAAAGACCTCTATGCAAAACTGTAGATAAATATCAAGCGACAAGAGAATGTAAGCAAATACAGCCTCCAATTATTGTTACACTGCTGGTAGGAAGTACTGATAAGGCAGATATTACCCATAGGCTTTCCAGGCGAGCTTGCTCTCAATGCAGTGCACGGTTTAATCACATTTCTCCAGCACATAATGAGGATCTGTGCAAGCTGAATTATGTGGTGGCATTGGTCTCTAATTAAAGTGATCAAAGACCTTTACTCCAATGATACGTTCCCTGGCACGCTCTGAATATACTTTACACTTGAAGAAGGAATTACGACACTGAGCTTTGCCTGTTCACATTAACAATAATCTGCAATAAGTTTTACTTTTCCCACACCGACCCCAACCTAAATTTTATTGCAGAGATATAAGAACAGGATGGCGATAAACTCAAATATAAATCACACCATCATTGCTCAATTCCACTACTGATAGTAGGATATTATCAAATACACTATTGGAAAATACAATGGCATTGTGCCCACCTGATTACCTTCCGTTACATTCAGAAGGCATTCATTCAATGGATATCCACATATAATAATAAGTACAACAAGCATATAGCTGGTATTTAAAAAAAAAATTATAAAATAGAAATCGGAGAGACTGTAATTACTAAACAGGGAAGAGAGAAGTTAAGACAATACTTGCGTTCACCTGCACCCATTTGAAATCTCAGATAAGTGATGCAATAGGTTTTCTATTTGTCACAGGAGACACGATGCCGCTGCCTTTAATAGGCAGGAATGCCTGTTGGTTAAATGGCTTCGTAGAGGCAGGCAGCGACAGTTTAATTAGGCAGATCAGTATAACTTGATCTGCTGGCTGCAAGCACTGGACTAGAAACAAGCATAGGAGGCCACTGGATACAGGGCAGCGAGCTTGCAGAAGAACCCTCTTCTTTCTGATGGCAGCTCTTCTCATTCAGTCTGGCGTCAGACTGACTGCGGGTGAGGGGGAGCAGTGCTGCCATCGAGGCAGAGAACAGGGGCGGTTAACAGAGCAGTCACTGATCTGGTATTGAGTCCCACAGTCACCCCCTCGATAGAATGCCAGCTTTCCGCTCTCCGGTTGTAACAAAAAAAAATAAACGACTAGGAACTCGGCCATTGTTTCCCTATCATACAAACAAACAAAAAAAACAGGAAAGTTGTTTTTACAAGGAGTACAGACAGGAGTAATCCAAGCCATTTATCAAGAGCTTAAAAAGAAAAAAATAGAGGTGGAGGGGAATGTTTGTCTTTAGCTTCTTTTTTGTACATATATATATATATATATATATATATATATATATATATATATATATATATATATATATATATATATATATGTATATTTGTGTTCTGACTCGGCCCAATCGGACGCTCTGGTCTGTTTTCTATCACAGGTAACCTCCTCTCGCTGGTGACTGAACCTGTTGTCTCAGTCAGGGTTGCTGTCAGTCATCCTCAATAACTGTCATTACTGAGAAACGCTGCTTGTCATGTTACACTGACAGGACTGGCGAGACTTGAGATCTATCAATACGATGAAGCCTTCACCCACCGGCAGAGCACAGGCCAAACATTCACCTCCTGGGAATATCACAAACACCAAACTGACAAACAGCAAACACATTCTATAGAATACAGGGAAACCATTTCATTTTAGAACTGGGGGTATTATTATTACCAATCCTCAAACATAAACAGAAGACAGACTTTCACTCGTGGAAATGACTGGTGATGTCAGTCTGAAAACAATTATGTATCTTTCCAATTATGTAAAGAACGATTATCGACACCTACTCTAAGCTGCTTCTTGCTAGTTTTATAACATCAGTGTACCTTCAAATGCCATCTTATTGAGCTGTACGATGGGGAAGGTGAGGCTGGGTTCAAACCTGCGACCCCTATGTTTCAAGGATACTGTATGTACTGAGCCACCTGCACCTCCTTTATAACGGCTGCTTTTCTGAATGGATGGCTTATCTGCATTAGACAGCGTCATGTGCCTAATGATGCCAGTGCCAGGGAGCCAGATACCCAGCAGTCCTCTCTGCCTAAGCAGCTTGGCTGGTCCCAGCACTGCTGCCTCCAGCACCTTCTTCACATGACTGAGCAATGAATGTAGGAAACAAGGACAATTAACCAAATCCAGCAAAGTCATTAAACCTCGCCTACTAGGTACACTGTAGCATAATATAGAACAGCACAAAAAACAATTGTGTTGAGCGCATCTTTGGCGAGTTTGTCTGGTATGTACTCAACCGTATTGCTTTTGTTCGGTAACGGTGAAAAAAAAAAAATGCATTTCCATTTCTATTTAGTGTAACACCAGTTATTAGGAAATAACAGTAATGTCTGGAGATTGCAAAATTAATTTTAGCCCAGGCCAGGTTTGCAGGGGTGACAGACTTGAGAGGCTGGTGAATTGCATCATCCAGTACCATAAGAGGCAGTGTGGTCCAGTGGCTTGTAACCAGAAGGTCATCGGTTCAAATCCCATCTCTGCCACTGACTGACTGACTCACTGTGTGTGACCCTGAGCAAGAAACTTAACCTCCTTGTGCTCCATCCTGCAGATGACATGTTAAATCAATGTTCTGTTTTAAGTGACTCTGCATATGATGCGCAGTTCACAGCCTACTTCTGTAAAGCGCTTTGTGATGGTGGGCCTCTATGAAAGGCGCTATATAAAAACAAAGATATTATTATTATTATTATTATTATTATTATTATTATTATTATTATTATTATTATTATTATTATTCTATTGAGTTTTCGCAGTCTCAATTCCACTTACACCCACACGCTGATTAGATAAACACAAGCTGAAGCAGGTAATTAGTGCAGGACATGGGAAGACAAGCTTCCAAGCAGTGATGGAAGGCAGCATGTTATTTTCACCTCAGTAACCATGTCGTAGCGCTTCTGTTTGCAATCCCCGGCCCTCCCTCTGCCCTTTCATTCTGCCGGACAGAGGTATCCCCAGCCTAGGACGCCAGCACATTACACAGAGCCGAGAGCATGCCAGCTTACATCTCCACACGGCGTGTTCCAGAGCATAATTAATGATGTTCAGAGCCATAGCCTAGCAGGTGAAAATGTGCTGCAACAATTATTCTAATGTTGGAATACCACGGCACCAAATGTTGCTGTCAGCATAGGGTTTAATTACCCTGGCACTTATAATCACCTGTCATTAGTAACAATGGCTGCATCTGTTTACACGTCTGTCAGAGATGCCAGGGCGCACCGTCTATAGAGAAGACAGCTTTCCCAAAACTTGGGACCCAGACAGAAGGGTCATTGACAGATTCTTCTGTCCTGAAATGACAATCTGCTGGGTATCACAGAGCCAGGTTAAGGGGATCACTGTAATTGAAAGGCTACTCCAGTACCGTGGAATGAAGATCTCCAGTTTATTAGGGTTTGCTTTTCTCCAGTGTTGTCTTTCTTCGAATTGGTTTGTTTTGCACGGTTTCGGAGGTCAAAATCTAATTTGAAAGCTATTAAGTTCCATGCAATTACTGTACCCAAAACAGCATTCCTAGGAAATCAATGTAATCGTAGGTGGGGTAAATTACCAGAGACCTTAGAGATCTTATTGCCATTGCTACAGCTGAGTGTCCTTGTCACTGCAGCATTTCATGATCACAGCAAAGGAAACTACACTAAAGAACATGTGTTCAGAGAAGGTGAGTCACAGCCGTCAGAAGCCACCTTCGCAGCCTATTTTGTAGATCAATTAAAGGAACGTGGAACACAATAAAATGTACAGAAGTCTGTCTGAATGAGGATTTGTGTTTTTGTAGGCCAAGTAAATGACATCATGCAAAGTAAATAAATTAGCAGTCATCTCTGCACAGACACATCCGTGCTTATGTTAATAGCATTACATTTACACACCAGAGAGGCAGCTTGGCCCATTAACACTCCTCGGGTTCCTAGTAGCTTCACTGATCTCATAACTTTTGTCAAGCAGGGTCTAAAAGGTTTCCAATGATTCATAATCAATAAGCAGGCTTGGTAAGCCATTCCATACCCACAACACCTTCCCCCACCCAAAAAAAAAAAAAAAGCCGAGCACTTCTGTCTTTTTTTTTTTTTTCTCGTTAACTGAACTTTGATGAAATCACAAAAAAAAAAGTCTGATTGAACACAATATAGTTAGTGTTTCCCTCGGCTCCAACCTGTATCGGGTTCAGACCGAGGAATCTCTGCAATTCAATGGTTCCAAATTAAAAGTCCGGAAAATAGCCTTCTTTTCTCCAGAGTCTAATCTAAACTGCTTGTTTAGATGCTCAATTGATTTCCCAGGTGTTTCAACTTGAAGAAAGGACAATGGGAAACTCTTTGAGCAGATAACACTGTGGGCAATAATCCTGGGCACAGCAGCCATTAGCTGCTGGATAATTGACAGAGAAAATAGCATTCCTGAACCAATGATGAGGTGGTCTAATGAAAGACATGATTAGCTATGCATTCTCTACAGGGTATTACTACCATATCAAGCTTTTTTTGCTTGTTTGCGAGCTTTGGTTTTGAACTGGGTCACATTCTGGTGGTTTTTAAAAACCACCAGGCATTATATCATACCAGTGAAATATAAAGGGGATAACAATTCTGATTGTGTCAATCAAGACACGGAATATGCATTTGATTTCTGTGGGGGGCAGGACGACAAGTAGTTCCTTAAAAAGACATTAGACTGGACATGCAATACGACTGAAAGAAATTATGAAGCAGGTGTAACTATGAAAAAGTGTGATCACAGCATTTGACCATACTGAATTAAAATCCTTATTAAAGCACAGGAGAAAACATTGCCCTTGCACTGTACAGCAATATTTCTACTGCTTGAACGTGGTGAGGAATTGCACTGCAGGCTACCAGGAAATATATCAGATCTTTACCAGGGGATAGGTACAATCAGATCTTTACCAGGGAATAGTTACAATCTGATCTTTACCAGGGGATAGGTACAATCAGATCTTTACCAGGGGATAGGTACAATCAGATCTTTAATAGGGAACAGGTACAATCAGATCTTTACCAGGGGATGAGTACAATCAGATCTTTAATAGGGGATAGGTACAATCAGATCTTTACCGGGGAACAGGTACAATCAGATCTTTACCAGGGGACAGTTACAATCAGATCTTTACCAGGGGACAGTTATAATCAGATCTTTACCGGGGAACAGGTACAATCAGATCTTTACCAGGGGACAGTTATAATCAGATCTTTACCGGGGAACAGGTACAATCAGATCTTTACCAGGGGACAGTTACAATCAGATCTTTACCGGGGAACAGGTACAATCAGATCTTTACCAGGGGATAGGTACAATCAGATCTTTACTGGGGAACAGGTACAATCAGATCTTTATGGGGGAACAGGTACAATCAGATCTTTACCAGGTTCTCATCTACAATCAGAACAGGAAGGCTGGATCTGTATTTTTGTTTTCATGTAAAGCAGTGTGACATACCTGTCAAGCTAGTCCGTACACACCTCGGGGGTCTGTCTGTACACTCCGCATGCTCTATGATGTATCGTGATGGAAGGGAAGGGCAGCTGTTGGGAGGGAGGAGGCTGAGGCGCTACAGAGATGCTTTGCACCTGAGCCTGCCCACACCTAATGGACCTTTAACAGCACGGGAGGCTGACGTATTACAGCTCTTGCTGCAAACCATCATCGATGAATAATTAGCAATGTCAGGACACCAGGATCTTAACACCAGGCCCTCCGAATTCCCCACTACGGCCAAGCTAACAGAACATCCATTTCACATCAGCGCACCATTTGTGCTCAGTTAATTAATTACCCGGTACTGTTCATAATAAAGCAATGATAGCAGCTGTCTAGGCTGAGTTTACTGGAGTAAATCTTTCTTTTCAAACAAACATTCACACAGACACAGACACTCACACACAGACAAACACACACACACACACACACACTGAGATGATACCTCACATCATGACAGAAGTGAAGAGAAAAGGTCTTCGTACCTGCCTGCACCAACCAAGTTTTTGTAAAGTAATGAACAGAGACAGCTCTGGGACTGTCCCCCCCTGTGCCCGGCTGCCTCACACTGCCTGCGCAGCGGGGACGCTGGGGAGCGGCAGCAGGCTGGTACTTGACAGGCCCAGGACAGGCTTCCTGCACGGTGACAGGTCGGGCCCTGCTTCCTAGGCCTGACTCACCATCATTCCTTCACTGCAGCGCCGGTGACAGGAGCAGCTGGGGCTCCAAAGCGAGATGGATGGAATTTTCATAACTGTTTCCCCCAAGTTGCATTTCACCTTCAAGATAATTTATGACCTGCTCGGGATCCTTGAAGAGACAATATGCTT
Organism: Acipenser oxyrinchus oxyrinchus; assembly: GCA_030684275.1. Lineage (NCBI taxonomy): Eukaryota > Metazoa > Chordata > Actinopteri > Acipenseriformes > Acipenseridae > Acipenser > Acipenser oxyrinchus. The sequence goes on from CM060261.1 coordinate 34,223,792, forward strand.
GCCATAAAATTAACTGTAACAGTCTTGTAGGTTATAATTAACAAAGGGGAGGGTAGCGCCAACTGGATAGGAGAACACATGGCATAATTGATGGTGAAACTGGGAAATTAAGGGAGCTAACAATATTACTGTACACGTCACTCCAGGAAAAAAGGCAAGGAGTGTTAATTACAGAACAGACATTATCACTCTCTCGCCATCGCCACCCCCAACCCCCACACACAGAGACACACACACACACACACACACACACACACACACACAGAGCTTCATTCAGATGCAAGGAGTGGAGTCTAGGCAGGGAGGAGACCGATTTACTTTTACTGCCAGACCCACCTTCCACCTGAGCTGGCATGCACTGTGTGAGTGTGTGCGTGTGTGTGTGTGTGTGTGTGTGCATGTGCGTGTGCGTGTCTGCTGCCACCTCAGTGAGATGCAGGCACTCAAGAATTGTAACGTAACCTTCTGAACATCTGTCGACAAGCCTGCCTGCCTGCTGCATTTTTGTCTCATAAATACCCCCCTACCCTTCCCCTTTCTTATCTTTCCTCAGGCAATTCTTAACCCCTCTTTAACACTGGTTCAGCTAGCAGAGAATAAGTATTATTAGGTATCCCATTACTAATAAAACACAAAATGTATTTCTTTTTTATTATTATTAGTCATGATTTAACCCCAAAGTGCAGTTTTATGAACTGCATGAAGTCTTTACAGCAGAACGTGGAAGAACCCTGAACAGCTAATCATGGTGAGGGTCGTGTTTTGCACTTTAATTGTGCTCTTACTGTTCTTCTCTACATAGACTCCATGACCCTTAAAAGGTCAGCTACTTTCTCAGAGAGCTTGACATCACTTTAAAAGACTAAATAGCATAGGACACATTCAGTGCTTGGGTACATACAGTAGATTAGCACTTTCTATTTGTTATGGGTCACCTTTACTAAGATCTGATTTAGGAATAAGAGAATTGCAGTGAAATTGTGAGGGATGTGGATTAGTGAAGGGCGCGTCCCTAGTAAAGTACTGCACCAGACACTTTACTGTATTATTTGGAACTAGGGAATATCGAGGGAGCACCGTACTGAACAGTAAACCGGGATTATCTGCAATCACAAATGAAGAATTATTATTCTATTACTGCATCAAAGTTTTATTAAATGAAAAACACAGAAACAGTCAGCAGTCCTGCTGTTAAAAATACACATTTTTCTCATACAAAAGATGTCTTGTTAGAGATATCCACAGGATCTGCCCAGCAATGCTTGGTAACTTACTTACTCCAATGGTCTAGCTGCAAGGAGACCACATGACTTTCAGCATAGGTACAAGGATACTGCATTTTACCTACAGCCTTGAATTTGAAATATTTGCATATCACAAATGAAGACTGCGTAATAATGTAAACAAAACCAATACCAGGTAAGAAAATCAATTTCAAGACCTTGATGACTAACCAACATAACACACACTGAAAACTCACACCAGCAAAGCTAATGTGCTGGGATGCAATGAGCAGTGAACTCAGTACGAGTGAGACACAATCAGTCCTGTCCACGTGCTGTAACCACACTTGATATTTTAACTGGAGCCAAGGCCCAGTAAAACCACTGCTGAAGGCTTTTTAAGCACTCCGTTTATGGTCGCTATCCTATTACTAAAAGTTCTTTTAAAAAATAATTATGGGTTTTACTAACATGTTGTAAAACCCCTTGTACAGTCAGGCCTGGTATTAAAGGGATTGCACCACCTTTTCCCGTACCCAACACAATACTCTTTGCATTCCTTGCGCTATTAACATATTTTGCTAGTCTTGTTAAAAACGTATAATTACAAACCAGTGTTTTCATTAACCTTTCCTGGTAATTAAAATTGATTTTCAGTGGTAGGATGATTCATGTGTCAGAAACTGTCAAATGAAAAAAAGACTTTTTCAAGTTTTAAAAAGATACATGTGAACAAATCATGACTTCCAAAAAGAACGTTTATTTTACTATTGCACAACAAACCAAAGAGTTTAAGATTACCGGCAAGAATAGATACAAATTCAGCAATGTAATAATTCAACATGCATGCCAATAGTCATGTCAAAGGAGGTTCTGCAAACTACTTTTAGCACAGGGGCACACAGTTTTACACAGTGAACTACACTGCTGTGTTTAATCCAGAGCACACACAGTGAACTACACTGCTGTGTTTAATCCAGAGCACACACAGTGAACTACACTGCTGTGTTTAATCCAGAGCACACACAGTGAACTACACTGCTGTGTTTAATCCAGGAAATAGTCACAATAGGAAGCTCGAGTAGTTTGTTTTCTGAAGACAAAGCTGATTGCTGTCAAGAGTATTCTTCTATCTGTGGATAGCAGCAACAATTATTTAATAACAAGTATTTAACTTCATTAATGAATAAAACAGTTACCATAAGAGTAATTAACTGTGTATTTATACGTTAACCTTGTTTCTATCACTTGGGTCTGCAGAATCGTTGCTTTCTTTCTTGGAAATGCAAAACAAAAATCTGAAAACATCAGGGGGGGTGGACGTGTAAGGGGGGCGGTGGTTTCTACAAAAATAATAAAATAAATAAAAATATTTATTCAAAACTACAAAAAACAACCCTGCAGTGTTCAATCCTGCGATTTATGGGATTATTTGTGGGGACAAAAACTTTCTATTTTTCTATGCAACTTTGAATTCCATCACATTTTATTACATAACCACACCACTACAACAATTCATTTACCAGAGTGAAAACACCATAACCATACCAGATAACAATAATAAATGGCTCAGGACAGCTAGGCTAGACTGAAACCTGTGTCTTTAAATCAAGCAGAATGAATGCAATGTTGATCGCTTTGTGAAAACAGTTGTGAGCAGAGCTGTACAAGTCGTCACCGCCCTTGTTGTGGGGCTTGTTAAAGCTGGAACTGGCTGGACCTGTCTGCTTGTTTATGGATGGACATGCTACAGATCTTTCAAACCTCCCATCTGTGAGGGGGTCCCCCTCTTTGACCCTCCCAGTGGGTGGAGTTTAGTCACTGTGGAAAGGCGACAGGTTTCTGAAGACAGGCCACCACAATGGCTTGATAGGGCCTCGACAGACCTCGGCCAACTGGTGGCTGCTGTACTGAAACATTTAATCAGCCTGCAGTTCAATTGTTTGCTAGAGTGGCCTTTTCTATTGATCCCAGGTTTCATTTGTTTGAATGCCTTTCTCATAGTGGGGCCACCACACAGGTGAAAGGAGGAGGCAGGGGAAACAATCGCAGGGAACAAAAGAAATGTGGCAGGAACCAAATGGACGGGGGTCAGAGGTCTTTCTGGGCAGCTGAGCATCTTGCACAGCTGTAGGCCGGACAGCTTCATTCATTGAGACACTCTGCTCTGGAGGGCGAGGGTGTGTGAAGAGAAAAGCCAGCGCAAAAATAAACATGTATATTTGCTTTGTATAAAGTAAATAAAATATAAAGTCGCCACATATTATCTGCCACTTGTTGTAGTGCAGCATGTGTTTTGAGAGTGAAGGTTTTGAATAAATTTGATATGGTTCTTTGATTAAAAAAATAATAATAATACACACATACATAAAAAGATAAATATGCATGTGCCCAAAATGGCCAAATGTTTAAAAAAAAAAAAAAAAAAAAAAAAAAAAAAGAAATACCGGTATGTATCTTCAAGTCTAAAAACACCCTTTGGCTGTACAGGTGGTAGAGAGCTTAAGACTTTTGGAGTCAGAGGTCACCTTTGTAAATATTTTTAAAAAGCTGACAGCCACTAGAGTCATACATGTCATTCACAAGTCAAAAATCAAGATAGATGTATTTTTTTGGACAAGATCAAACAAAAGATCCTAAATACTTTAAAAGTGGGATAAATAAGCAAGGGACGTCTGGAGTGCTGAGGGGTAAACTGGCCCCTGCCAGAGAGGCGGATGAATCCCATTGTTGTAAAAATCCCGATGGGGTCCTGAGCTAGAAGGCAGTTTGTTTTTTGTGGTGTTGTTTTTTTAGGAGTAATAACTGTGAGTGAGCAATGTAAACCCTGCCCTGCCTAAAGTATGCACACACCATCGCTACCAATCAACCAGACGACCACTGGTTTTAGACAAACAGTGGTGATTACTGATGTGTCAATATACTGGAGAAATGGGCTTTTCAACAGATTGAAATGGCTGTTAATCCAAGGCTGGACGCCCTAGTCAGCCTGATGGCTCTATTAGATCAGTGTGCAGGCTGGTGTTCACATAGGGGAGCCACAGAAGTGCCTTCAATATACAGAGCAGGGTGGCAGATCAACCCAGAGTCCTGTATGACTTTACAATCACAGTGGACCAAGCACCCTACTGATTACCTATCATCATGCATGATAATAACAGATATATCCAAGCGCTCAATAAAATAGATCTTTTATTTGCTTTTCGCTCTTTTTATTTCCTTATTAATTAGAGTTCGAAGTCACTTACCACCTGGCTATAGAAAGTTACGTTTTCATGTTAGAAGCATGATTGAGCATGTGTGTGTTATTGGGCACTCCCCCCCAATTTGAAATGCCCAATTATTTTTAGGCTCAGCTCACCGCTACCACCCCTGCGCTGATTCGGGAGGGGCGAAGAAGAACACACGCTGTCCTCCGAAGCGTGTGCCGTCAGCCGCCCGCTTCTTTACACTCTGCAGACTCACCGTGCAGCCGCCTCAGAGCTACAGCGTCGGAGGACAACGCAGCTCTGGGCAGCTTACAGGCAAGCCTGCAGGCCCCCGGCCAGACTATAGGGGTCGCTGGTGCGAGGTGAGCCAAGGACACCCTGGCCGACCTACCCCTCCCTCCCCGGACGGACGCCGGCCAGTGGCGCCGCCCCTGGGAGCTCCCGTCCACGGTCGGCTGTGGAATAGCCTGGACTCGAACCGGCAATGTCCAGGCTCTAGAGCGCATCCTGCACTCTAGCGAGTGCTTTTACTGGATGCGCCACTCGGGAGCACCCTGGGGCACACAGTGTTTAACATTATTGTGAGATGCTATAGCTTTACAGGTGACCCTTCTTTGACTTGCATATTCCTTTCATGTCACAGCCCTACTGGAGTATTTGTTGGGGAGGGGGATATGTAGGGGGAAACGGACTGGAAGGGGGAAAAAAAAAGCTTCATGAAGACCAGTGGAACACATGAATGTAAAACCAGCAGGAGAAGCATGTCAGCACAAGGAGTGGATAGATTAACAATATTGATGATGTCAGGGACAAACATTTCACTTGTTCCAGCAATCGCAGAGTCCCAGAGAGTAAGCATTCTTTGTAAGTTCTTAATCTGTTCTTACAGCACATTAGAGACCAGTGCCTCCCCATGCTTGTGTCTGTTTTAGAGGGAACAAAAAATAAATAAATCAAACTGCCGAAGACCAGATGGGCACCTTCACACTCCAGTTATCAAACCCAATACGAGCATTGCTCTGTCTCCTCCCATCCTACACTCATGTAGTAAACCCCCATGTAATTTGGTAATAATTTTCATTATCATATAATGACCTTAGAAAGCCTACAGCAGTTTGCACGGCCAGTACAGAATTCACAGCTGCTCCCTTCAGTGTTTGCGCACTGGCTGTGGTAATGCACATATTTTATTAGCCAAGTCCTGACCTTTGCTTGCAGAGGTCGGAGCAGGGCCACTTCAAAGGGGGTCTGAGTAGTTCTTCAGCGGCTATAATAACCTGTCCATCACATGCTATCGTCTCATGAAAACAAACTAAATCCTTCGGTAAATCTGCTATTTCTTCTAACGCCTAAGCCCCCCCTTCAGGGCATTTCACCTGAGGTATTGAGGATCGTTAGGAGCAGAATGAGATTAAATTAAAACCCAGGGAGACCTGCACAGCCCCGGGTCCCCAAGGGGCATTAGTGTTTTAAAAGACTTGGTTGCTGCAGAGTATTCATTTAAAAAACTGCACCACAGAGCTCTCCTGTGTCATGGTGTATTAAATCACCAGGATCAAGATGCAAATGAAATTGCAAGAAGCTGAGATTTATCTGGGCTACAACATGTTAGGCAGCTATAAATTTATAAGAGTATGCAAGCAATTAAAAACAAGGCCCAAAAACTGCTTCATCATAGAAACTGCATAACCCCTGCCTGGTACATGAATTACTGTACATGACACCTATAAGTCACAACGAAGAGCTTCTTGTCTACCTTTACAGATTTCTGTAAAGATTAACAGATGACTTTAACAGTAATGGGGATTTAAATCTTGATCACCTGGCCTCACAGCTTTACTACTGTAACAAAAACAAATCTGTTTCAAATGTTAATAATCTTTCTTTCTTACTGTATCTATCGACAGATATACTGATAGAAGGCTAGTTCTGCTTTTATGAATGCCGTGATTGTAAAAGGTGCAAGGCTTAATATGATGGGTAGCAAACCCATCTTACGGCGACTGGACTTGCTTTGCCTTTTGACTGTTGAAAACTAGCTTTGAACCTCCAATCATGTGTGCCGAGGATCGCTAAGTGCACTATAAGATAAATATATTATCAGAGCTCAGAGCACCCAGAAAAAAGGAAAACACCGTTATCTTATCCTTCTTCTCAAGCTAATGAAAGTAAAGCACTGTAAAAGCACTGTAACCTATTGCCTGGCGCTTGACAAGAACTAATTACTTCCTGTTTTGCAACCCCCCCGCCCCCTGTAATTCCTGTGCAAGCGGTCGGCTGCTCCTCTCAAACCCCGGCGGACCCCCTCTCTGCCTTGCCCGAGCTCACGAGGATGGTTTATAGCTTTCACCACTGCATGCTTGATGGCTGCCATTGTCAGAGCTTCATTCCAGCCTTCAGGCCGGGGGGCTTTGGTGAGGCAAGGAGAGGTGTATGGTAACAGTGTGTTTGGAGGGGTCATCTGGACAAGACATGTCGCCGGGAAGAGAAACATCAAACAGGGAGTAGTGGGGGTGGAGCCATGGCTGCCCTGTACACTGGGGACCCTTTCCTCTTGAGGTATCACTGGCCTCACACTCTCGACACAGCTCCTTCAGCTGCTTCAGGCTCTTTCTGAGGGGCCTGCATTATGTTTGCTGCTCAGTTTGTTAAGGATCTCCAACATATTGCCCAGAGACGAGACTGTATCAGCCTCAGCGCTGGCTCCAGAGCCTGATTACGTTGTCCGCAGCATGCAAAGGTCAAACCCATTTGTACGAAGGCCTCATGCAAAGTTTTTTTTTTTTTTCTTGTTTTGTTTACCTAGGCGGTGTATTAGGAAACATTCTTACAAATGAAGAAGGCTGGGGGTGGAGCTGTTGAAAAAATACCACTCAATCAAACCTGGTTTACCTCAGTAATGGGGGACTGTTAAAACCTCTTGTCACTAGAACTGGGTTGTATCTCCATAAAGGGAATTGTTACGAGTTATCTGGAGGCCTTACCTGTCGTGGAGATTGCAGGCAGGGCTTACAGAATATTCATCATCATTACAAATCAAAGCAGTTCCACAATTCAAAGCATTTGACCCTTCAAAACCCATAGATGAATAGCAACTAGGATATTGTTTGTCGACACATCATTGGTTAGGTAGCAGGCTAATGGTTTTGGAGTGTGGGAGATGCAGGTAAATTATTTTGGGACCACAATTTTGGAAACTCTGTCCTATCCCTTATAAAAGTTCACCATAGTAATGTTGCTGTTTTCCCATGGTTATACTGTGCATTTATCATAATTAACTATGGATTGCCATCTTTTTTATGCTTTTACCATGCCTCTCTTGGCTTTACAATGCTTGCTCATGCTTTACCATGCTTTCACTGTGATGTAATACATTTTGCTATGCTTTTACAATGGGAAGCTTTTCTAAGGGATGTGCTCCCGGTAGTTGCTGGTGCATTGTATTTTTTTTTTTTGTATGATGTACAATAGCAGTTTTACCTGGCCCTCCAGTGCTGCCGGAGCTGGTTTCGCTCTTCCAGGACTGGGAGGAGGCCCTGCACAGCCTCATGCCTGTCTGTAGCGGGACATTCTTCACCTTCCACTGCACAAAGCACAAGCCAGGTCTGGAATGAGAAGCAACAAGCAGCACAATTAATAAAGAGCTCATTGCAAGCAGCAGCAGCAACAAATCAATACTTTCCTTAATACTGTCCAGCTATTAACTAAACAATGAAGTGAAAGAATTGTCAGGCACAAGAGGAAACTGGGCAGGTGCAAGCAGACCTTCAAGCTAAACAGACATTGGAATATTGATTACGAATAATCCCAATTGTAGGGGGCCCAAAGAATGTTACTTCTGAGCAGCAGTTGCATCCTGTTAAAATATTTCAGTGGTGCAAGTTGGTGATGTAATGCACTGGCCATTCACCCCTGAGAAGTCTGGGTTCAAATCCTGCTTAGATCACAAATAGAGCAAGAGTGACATAAGCAAGTACCGCTTTATATTTAAACTTGGTGTCTGAAGCACAACTTGACAGCAAAACAAATAAGATTTAAAAACTAGTCAGAGACCACGTAAGACGGCTTAGAGAGCCCCGAATGAAATGTCTGAGTTTTTTATTTCTGGTTTGTTAACTGTATTGTGTGTATTTTTCCTTTCTAAGGGAGGGGCGAGCAATTAATTCTATACAGTCTAAGTTTCTAAATGAGTGTCGATCCAGAGACATACGTTTGACGACCTTGTGATGGATTTGTTACACTGAGCAGATCCAATGGCTCATTAAGAGCTGTCTTTTTTCTGTCAGATCCACAAGTGAAGCAGTTTCATTTCTCCCCATCATACTTATCTTTTTTTCTCTCTCTCTTTTTCTCTACATTTCTGACAATCACAAAGTTTTTGTTCTTGCCAGAACACTTCTAAAGCATTCTTTTTACAAAATGCTCTGAAAAAAAAACTGCAAAAGACAAACAGCCTGGCCATATTGTGCCTATTGGCATCTCCAGTGATCTGAGTGGGAATGGGAGGATGCTGTGCAGTCACATTCAAACAGGGTTAGAAAATCACATTAGTCCGTCTGCAGCTCCAGATAGAAAATGAAAACTATTGGTAACATACAAAAAACTACTTCACCATGAACCTGCATCCACGTAAAAGTCTGACATACAGACAGATGTCTCCATGTACCCCACAGATTCTGATACACTCAATACCACTACTAAAAGTTTGCCACAGTATTTTTGCACAGTATTTTAGTATTATTACCATGCTTTTCCCATGTTTATACTATGCATTTACCATAGTTTACCCTGGTTTGCCATGTTATTTAACATGCTTTACCATACCTCTCTGTGCTTAGCAATGCTTACCTGTGCTTTACCATGCTTCCACTGTGCTTTATTGCACTTTGCAATGCTATTGCTAGTGGAAACTATTATAAGGGAGCTTGTGTTAACGAATGTCCTGGGCAAGTTTGATAACAATTGGACAAGTGATTCTCTATATATATATGTAAAGTGTGACATACTGTACTCATGGGCGTAAGGCCGCGTCCTCTATATATATGTTCTGGGGTTGCACAGAGACAAGAAACCTACAGACTTACAGGGTTCTGTAGGTGAAAAGTTCGGATTTATAAATGGATCCTAACTTTCAAGTAAACTGATGGCTAATTCCATTCCGCTTGCACCAGTGCAAGCTGTTTCATGCCAGTACAACAGCACAAAAACTTGGGAGGTGTGACAGTTTAGTTAAGTAGTTAAGAAGCAAAACTCCTTTTACAGATGTGTACAGATGCCTGCAATAATGGAAGTGGGGATGTGTAAGCGATGAGATACCAGGAGTAACTATGATCATCTACATGACAACACAGATGAACTTTTACTGTACCTGTCCAACTGGTAACTTCAGGAAATACTAACCACCACCAACTTCCAGACAGTCCCTCTCTCCCTCCCTCCCTCTATCCCTGAACATTTATTTCCACTCCGGTTAAAAGGTTAAATTAACAAAACAAAAAAACACCCAACTCGGCTCAGCAAACCACGACGGGGAAAGACAACTGGTTTAAAAAAGGTTTATCAAAAAAAAAAAAAAAAATCAACTTACACGACTAATAATGACACCCTGAACCCAAATCGCTTTTTTCTAAAAAAATCTCGACATCAAAGATCTCCGAGAGTTTCTGTCTGTGCCTCTTTATTAGTTTAATGATAGCACTTTTTAACCTGCTGTTGAGTGAGGCTTTCACATTTGCCCTCTCTGTGATCTCTGGGACTCCCAGCTTTCACAGTGTTCAGGCTGCAGGTCACCAGGACAATCAAACAGCTTGAGAGGTGCACTGGCCTGCCTTATCTCAGCCTTCTGTTAGCGCGGGCCTTTAAGGGTGCCTGTGTTTACAGACTGCTGACAAATCCTATCCTTTACTTCCTGAAATGGACAAAAAAGTGTCCCGGTGACCCTGATTATAGGTTCTGTTTTCTCTGAACGTGAGAGAAAGAATACAGGTACTCTTTTGACCCCCACCGTGTATATTTTTACTAGAAAATGTGTCAATGTCTCCTTCTTCTAAAAGGCTCTATGGATAAACAAACGCAAAGAAGGCCTAGTGCGACAGGACAGTACCAGATGCAAACGTTGACAGCACCTCACCGTCACACTAATGAGACCCTCATTCCAGTCTCAAGTGTAGCTCAGGGCAGGTTACCCCCAAATCCCTCTTGGCTTTTGTCACTTAGTGGTTGCTAATGTGTTCTTAACCACTGGTAAACAATTCAATAATGCTTGTTATCCTCTTGACTGGGATAGCACAGGGCAGAAAAAGGGCTCACATTCCTCAGTTGTATTTATTTTTGCAGGAATAAAGAGGAGCTGAACAGTTCAGGAGCCAAAGGGTTTAATGGGCCTGTGAGCTGTTGAACATCCACTGTTTAAAACATTGGCTCCTATATATATATATATATATATATATATATATATATATATATATATATATATATATATATATAGGGAAGTTGGCTCTTTGAGCTAAAACTTAAATATATACAGACCCATGAGCGCAGGAATATCTGAAGAGACACGTTCCCCACCGTGAGTCAAATAGCATTGCTGTACTGACCCAGTACTGAAATGTGGAGTTAACAGAGAACAAGAGGTGAAGTTCAACCAGTACATCCATTTATAATATCCCCCACCTCCCCTGTAGCCAAATGCACAGAGAAAGAATGAAATGACATCTGCCAGTGCCTCTTCATCTACTGCAGTATCCCAGCAACCCCTGGCCCATGAAGCGTGCGACCAAGCCTATTGCTCTCCCTATTGACAGTGAGCAGAGTGGAGCCACTCCTGTCTGTGCTCCTCCGTGGTGTCTGGAGCTTGCTCTTCGGGTTGGAGTTCTCTCTCTTCATCCTTCAGTTCTGTTACCCTTACATGATTAATTGCCAGCATCATGGCCGAGCACATGGAACAGAGGAAGCATCAAGTAATTGTACTTCTGTATATGATTATTGCCCCTCACCTGCTCAACTGTACAGGAAGGAGCTAGCGTTGTGCCGACCAGGTGTCTTGCCCTTGACAGCCCATTAGAAATCTCCAAGCACATCCAGTACCTTCAGCCCCGATCCTTCATATTAAAGCAGTAAATCAGAAAAAGAGCGTTCCAAAGAATTTTAACTACTAAAGAAAAAGCTGCAGCTTCTGTAACAACTCGTTCCTTAGAACAGGAAATGGGGTTGGATACAAAGCCGACATGAACTTTTAAAACTGAAGGTATGATTTGTCAGGTGTTCTACAGTATTATACACCACAGCACCAGGACCCCCTGCTATTGCTTTTTTAGATGCAGGAGATGATCATACAGAACATATTCCCCAAAAAACAGCCTTATATTTGAGATCTAGTGGGAAAACATTTTATTTACCTACTGCATGCACAACCAATTCAGAAACTACGTTTGCCATTAGGTACAGTAGCACACAGCAGTGTGATACTCAAACACTGTAGGACCCCATGATAAAATAAAGAACAAAAGCTGTCATTATAGTTTGTCAAAGTCTGTTTTTAACTCCTTTATTAACCAGGCTTTTGGCTCCATTGTTACCCCAAGTGTTATTACTGGAACGATATAAACACTTGACTTTTCCACTTGGAAGATCTCCGGCTGTTGAGTCTCCAAGGTTCGCCCATCTGAAGGTGGGAGAGGTTTCCAGGAAACCCATGGCTAGTCTAAGATGTGAAGGATAAGAGGCTTGACACTTGTGATTTACAGGTGATTGAGAGGGTACCCTTTCTGACAGATTTACCCTCAGAGCGACTCGGACTCACGTCTTCTGCCCGGCATCAATTGTGTCAGCCTTGAAGCAAGCCTGCCTTACAGACCAGATTATATGAAGTGTAAAATGTTAGAAAAATGCTTTTGAAGAGCGGAGAGGAGAAGAGAGGGCCAGCTGACAGTCTAGTGGATATGTTTGAAAACAGTGCATACCTTAGAGGAGCAGGCCTTTGTTCCCAGTGCAATAGCGTGTCTTCAGCCTAACTGTTGCCTGCTTGGCTGAGCATGTGCTTCTTACAGGGGAGATGAAGCAGAAACAGTGGGCTTTGTTATTCTTCCCTTTGTGGGAAACCCCTCTTCTATAGGTCAGCACCAAACTACACTGCAAACACTTGAATCTCTAAGAACTTTTCAATTGTGTACAAACAAACAAACAAACAAACAAACATACACGTGGAAACAGAGCATGCCAACATTAAACCTAGGAAGGCTTTCTGTGTGCAAACGTATACAAGTACTGTACCAAACAAGACCAAGACGGCATGCGGGTTGGGTTTGGTAACATTGACAACAGGATATTGAGATTTTCTGTGGTAATGGAAATAATCCAACAGTACTTTCTAACATATATATTATTGCAATACTGCTACTACTAAAATAACCCTTTCTCCAGTGCATCTGATTTTTAAACAAAACTATGTTGTTTCTATCATTCTTATTTTTAAACCAGTATCCTTGAGAGAGATGCATTTAAACAATCGCTAAGTTTAATCGGTTACCTGTAATCAAAACACAATTGATTCTCAAAAGCCAGAGGATTTTGTTCTCCCTTTTTTAATAGTGTTGATGCGGTTTGTTATTGTTTTCTTGGGTTTGCAATGAATTCATTACCGTTCTTGTGACAATTTGACTCTTGCATGGCCGTTAATGAATGCTCCCGGTTAAGAACAGCCCCGCCATCCCCACCCCCACCCCCACCGCCCTCGCTTTCCACTGACCCCAGTTCCTCCAGGAATCCCATCTCCCTCCTCTCACTGTGCTGCTCGGAGGAACAGGTGTTGCCCAGAATTGAGAATCAGTCTCAAGCTGTTCCGAAGCAGCCTGAGCCTTATATTGCAAGGGGAGAAATAAATTATTATTATAATTTTTTTTTTGTTATAGGTGATACTTCAGGGTCAGTAAAAAAATAAAAATAAATAAAAGGCAGTGTGGGTCAGGAGAGCAAAACTATTTTTTTCCCTGCCACTGTCACATGAATAAACCAAGTTTGCGGTCGGATGCACAAGGCTAATGCCAAACAACTGCTCTGTGGAGACCGCAATGTGCTCTCTTTGTGACTCTTTTACAATGAGTTATTTAAGCCCGGCACAGGATCTTGCCTTGTGTCCTCCCTCTTGTATACAACTTCACTACACATTAATGGAAACAAAAGGGGGAACGTTTAAATTGTAACCACGCAATGGGGTTATGCATGTGACCCCTTCACTGAGCTGCGCTTGTGCTTTCTGGAACGGCTCTTGACTTTATAAACAAGAATCACTGCTGTTAAAGAAGGGTGAGACAATTAAAAACAATCTAAGATGCATGTTGTACAGCTGTTCCAGTTTCAAGTCTGTGTGACCTCTAGAGCTGCAATATGTTTTAGCAATGCAACATGATATATTAGCCCCTTGTAGGCTACAGCATCCATGGCCAACATTAACATACAGTACTCTTAGTGAAGAGACAGTAATTCATATTTATTTAAGTTTAAAAGGGTGCAGTCAGTGTCAACATCCACGCAGGGCCAGATAGAGGGCTTTTATAAACTCACATCTGATTAAAAGATGTTTTCTCTGCAGCTTCAACATAAATGCAATTTATTGTATTTAACAGGATTCTTCATTACATATAAATCAGGATTAATGGTTGCTATTTCTCGGTTATAATTTGCATTGACTGTTGATCAGTGAATGTTTAAAAGCATTTTGTAGGAAATATTGTACTGAAATATCATACTGCAACTTAATGAGTCGCTGGAGAAAAGAAATGAGTAAGGTTAAAAAATAAATAACTCAACTACAGTCCCATTTAAGAAGCCAAAAAGATTGACCAAGCTTTCCATAAAAACCACAACTTTCCTGTCTGTTTGATCGTCCCACGATCAGCATGAGCCACTGAAAACTCTCCTATAAATAAAATGAAATTCATCGCCCCTCTTCTGAAAGCATTCCCCTTCCCTCTGGGTCCCTGGGTTATAAAAGAAAAGTTTGTGTCTGCCATGTGGGCCTGGAGCTGGCCTTAAAATGAATAAACCATCGCAATAACCTTTCGTCTGGAAAGAAAGAAAGAAAAAAAAGAAAGAACTACATAATTTTTTTTTTTTTTTTTTTTTTTTTTTAAAGTTGAGTCGTTTGGAAAACCGATACTCATGCTGTGTCTGAAGTTTGAAGTAAAAACAATTGTGAAACAGGAATCAGTGTATCTGTCTGGAAGGACGTGTGTGAGTGGAGCTGCGATGACTTGCTCTGAAATCTCAACAGATACAAACACTGTAACTGGGCGACCTCATGCATTCAGTTTGAGCACCCCCCTGAGACACACAGTGTGCACGATGTTCTCTTACTCTGTGAAAGAACTTGCTGCCCCGGTTCAGATGGATGTTACTTTTTTTCTCTTTTTTTTTTTTTTTACCCACCTAAATAATAAAACAAAGTTGAAAATATGATAAGAACACAGCACCCACTTTCTTCTACATATTTGCAATATATTTAATGTTAGCAACAACAACAGCAAAAAAAAAAAAAAAAAAAAGGTCCGGTTTGACAGGTCTGGAATGCAAAGCTCTTTTTTATTTTAAATCTGCAGAGCAGGCATTGCAAAGGGCTGCTCATTCCTGTTCTAGCGAGTGGTGCAGGGAGAGTTCAGTCACTGTGGCTCAACAATCCTGAACCCTCCACTCAGTGGCACTGATGAGGATGGGAGCGTCTAGGGGGTGCGATAAACTCAACATTGTGCTCCCCTTTTTAGGGTGTTACTTTTCACATTTTAATTGTACACAATTTAAAATAATAATAATAATAATAATGGATTAGTGCGTACAGTATTTTGTATACAGTATTGTTGTTAAAGCTTTTTCCCTAGAGCCATTCATAAATTCCTGTATACTGATAACACAGCCTAACCTTGAATTATTACATCATGAAATAACAAGGGGGGGCACTTGTACTTATTTTTGAGATGATGCAATGCACCAATACAGAAACAACACTGTTGATCCTTTCCATTCTTCCCTGCTTAAATCACTTTTCATCGATAAGCCAGCTTGCAGATGAGACACAGTGGACTGTGTATTCTGTTCCCAACACACATACAACCGGAAACACGGTACACATAACTCTACATTAAAAATAAAAGAAAACGCTTGCCAGCTTTCCACCCACAGACCATCCAAATCTGTGGTTTATAAAATAGCACAAAAAAAGAAATCAAAGGGATATTGTATTGATATTCAAAGCACATGCTCTAAAATGTCAGTCTTGTTGAAAAGTGCACAAAAAAGAAGCTTTTGCCAAGTTCTTTTCCTCTTTTTTTTTTTAATTTTTAAAGCAGCCGAGTCTGTTCTGCGTCTCTGATAAGAATCGTACTTCCGGATCATCTTCCCATCTTCAGCCTGGTCCTTGGCAGCCAACACTTCCTATTTCTGACTCCCGCTTAGCTTCCACATCTTCGGCCCCTCTGATGTTGATAACAATAATCACCATTGTGCTGAAGGAGTCTCAGAAACCCGGGGAAAAGGAGTGAAGAGAGCGCCGCAGATTAGATTATTCTATCACTGATCAAGCCCTCTGCAACACCTTCACTGTCCGGCACTAGTTGGCTCTGATAACCAGAGTCAATAAACACATAATAAAATCACATGCGGTGGATCCCACTCCCATTCCCAGAGTCTCTCAGTGAAGACCTGCGCCTTGTCATTCTACGTGTTGCCGATAGTGCAGTTATCAATCCAGCAGTCATTCTGTGACTGTAGTGAATCCTATAGGATCCAGACGCACAGTGCCCCTGAAATTGGAGTGTTGTTGCCTAGATAATACAGCTGCACTGCAATGGCTTGGAGATCAGCGAGAATAACAACAGGTGGAGATGTTCTTTGTGTGCCTGATCTGAGGTCACCAAGCAAATTATGACATCTTTGGTGCCCCTGCTCAGAACATTGGCAAGGAAAAGAAAACACAGCCATATAACCTTTCAAAATTGGGGGGGGGAGGGATTGAAACGGCTATCCCTGGCTTGTTTGGTAAGAGCACTAGGAGCAATGCTGTCTCCGAATTGGAAACACGCCCCACCCTGGGATGTCCGTCACTGGAGCTGCAAAGGGTCTTCTGAAGACCTTCACGGCTGCAGATCTGCAGAAGAGTTGGTTAGAGTTAGCTGCCTGTGTCTGTCCAGAAGTGCTAGAGGTTTAAAAGAGACCACACTCTGGCTGGAAAGCCCAGCTAAACCATATCAAGTATCTGCAGAGTAATTTCTGGAAACATGTGTTTCATTTTTAATATCCGTCAATAACATATCTGTTCATGTTTCCTTGTACACGACTGGAAAAAAAAGAAAAGAAATCAAAACCTATAAGCCCTTAAAAGGCCGTGTTACCCAATGCTCACTGCCAGAAGACACATGTTGCCTTATTCAGAGCATTTTTTTATTTTTACTGGATTTAAATAATGAATAGAGATCAAAGTGTTATTTAAGATAATACTTGAATGTGTCATGTCCCCCCAAAATGATCAGCTTCCTCTTTGATAATTCTTCTTTCATACTGACGTCTCAGGTAAATCAAACAATTTTACAGTGTTTTCCAGCAGCGAATATTCATTCGTCCCAGCCTTTGTTAATGTTAACTCCAGCTTATTACACTCAGTTAAAAAGTTTGAATGGGAATTACAGAAAGAGGCATTTAAAAAAGGAAGGCTTTACCCAGGCCTGGACAGCCTATTGATGTCCACTTTCTTTTTTAACCTCTGTGTTACAAAAGCCTCTCAGATTTGGCGCTATTGTTATTTGTTTGTGGTGAGCTGTCACAATGAACGGGAGGAACGCTTTAAAAGGCCTCCACAGTTCTGCCTAATTTAATACAGATAATCACAGCACACTATCGTTTCTACTCCATTTATTCCAGGGAGATAAACTGTTCACTATCTAGCAATTGTGCCTTTATAAATCAAGGAATAATGCCGCACAGCATCCCAGGAAAGTGCTTTCAGGCATTAGCGCCACAGCTTCTAAAGGCTGCTTTGGATCGCTTATCTATTCTTCACATTTTAGTGTCCATGGACATTTCCGACACTTCGGGGGGTGCGGATGGGGGGTGGATGGGGTAGGGATTAGGGTTGGACGATAATGACATTTTCAGCTATTATCTTCTGTAAATCATCTGGCTAATCTAGATTATTGGCCAAATAAATAAAATATTTAAAATTCTTGTAATTTTATCAAATTTATACTTGAGCCGCATGACAACCGCCAGTCTAAGTCACTGAGTTTAGAAGAGAAAATACTAGACAGTGTATGTGCCGCGTTTTAAAATTTCTGGTGGGTGCCCAGAACAAACAGGAGTATAAAAATACACCTATTGTAATTTGTATATTAATAAATGATGTAGTTTTCCTATAAAATAATACAAATATTATTTTTTTATTTAAACATTTATGTTAATTTGAGAACATTTACTTGCATAAAAGTAAGTGCCACCAAATATATTAATATAACAAAACAAAAACATTACCTGGAAGCATTTGTTTTCTTTACTTGTGTGGCAAATCTGCCATTAAAGAAAATCAAACTAGTTTAAAAGTTTGTTGCTGTAATTCAATGGCTTTCTGGCTGTTAAAATTGATTTGTATTTTTAAGTACATGGCAGGCATAAAAATAAGACTCCTATAGCATAGCAGTTTCACCCATGCCAGTTTTTTTTTTTTTTACCCATTCCAGGTTTTAATACAAGCTCGATTAGCCACAGTGTGTATGTAAAAAACTTGGGTGCGTCCTATTAAACCCATAGTAACACCAGGAATGGATCAAACTGCTAAGCAATGGGAGTCTTATTTTTATCCCTGCATGGTACTGTCCCAAATGTTGATTGTACTGTCTTTACAAGCAGTACTATGGGATGGATAGTCCCTCCCCCTGTCAGGGATGCAGTAGACGATGCTATGCACAGTTCCTATCATCTCTTTAAATTAGCAGCAACACAATGTTTCTGATTCAACTTTGCCCAGTCGAGTTAACTGGAAGATAAACGCAGGCTGAGGACTCCGCCCCAGTATATTTCAGCTAACAGAACTGCCTGTTATTGGGCTGATCTAATAGTTGCATGCTAAGTGAGTGATAATGAAGACTGTCAACAGAAAAGGGTGTTTGTTACCTGCAGAGGAAAATCACTTCCCAGGCACAATGATGCCTTTGGAGTTCTTGCTAATTTTCAAGGTTTCAAAGACAACAATATTAAACTGATTTATGTAGAGTCCTTGATATTTCAATACAGATACGGTGGCAGCCTAATACATACATTCTCAAATTAAACATGTCTACAAAGATGATTCTTTTTTTGATGTTAGGACGTGACATTAACTGCATAATGCTCTACGACAGAGTGCTAGATTAACATTTTCATTACATAAGAATCCTGCTCATTATTTATCCAGTTATTTAAATACATTTGATTTAAAATTAATAATAAATTTGTACTGTAAAACACGTAGGAAAAAAATAAATAAATAAAGGACTTGTTTTATGTGTTGAACCCAGCTGTTTATTCCATTAATCATACTGTACTGTATGTGTTATTGAGCCCTGCTGTATAGTCTGTTAATCATACTGTACTGTATGTGTTATTGAGCCCTGCTGTATAGTCTGTTAATCATACTGTACTGTATGTGTTACTGAGCCCAGCTGTAAAGTCTGTTAATCGTACTGTACTGTATGTGTTACTGAACCCAGCTGTATAGTCTGTTAATCATACTGTACTGTATGTGTTATTGAGCCCAGCTGTATAGTCTGTTAATTGTACTGTACTGTATGTGTTACTGAGCCCAGCTGTAAAGTCTGTTAATCGTACTGTACTGTATGTGTTACTGAACCCAGCTGTATAGTCTGTTAATCATACTGTACTGTATGTGTTATTGAGCCCAGCTGTATAGTCTGTTAATTGTACTGTACTGTATGTGTTATTGAGCCCAGCTGTATAGTCTGTTAATTGTACTGTACTGTATGTGTTACTGAGCCCAGCTGTAAAGTCTGTTAATCGTACTGTACTGTGTGTGTTACTGAACCCAGCTGTATAGTCTGTAATTGTACTGTACTGTATGTGTTACTGAGCCCAGCTGTATAGTCTGTTAATTGTACTGTACTGTATGTGTTATTGAGCCCAGCTGTATAGTCTGTTAATCGTACTGTACTGTATGTGTTACTGAACCCAGCTGTAAAGTCTGTTAATCGTACTGTACTGTGTGTGTTATTGAGCCCAGCTGTATAGTCTGTTAATCGTACTGTATGTGTTACTGAGCCCAGCTGTAAAGTCTGTTAATCGTACTGTACTGTATGTGTTACTGAACCCAGCTGTAAAGTCTGTTAATCGTACTGTACTGTATGTGTTATTGAGCCCAGCTGTATAGTCTGTTAATCGTACTGTACTGTATGTGTTACTGAACCCAGCTGTTAATCGTACTGTACCTCGGGAGGGAAATGGTTAATAACAGAAAGTCTCCTCACTTCTCTTTCATGTCTTTGTTGATATTGTCACTGGATGTATCCTCTGTAGGATTCTATTCATCACCTCTGTCTTACGGTACTAAGCTGTAGGTTGTAGTGGCTTTAGGAGACACAATTCTTTTCTTTCTGGAGCACTGTATCAGTATGTGAGATTCTCCATAGGGGTTTAACTATTTACCCTGAACACTATCAGGCAGTTCCTAAAATGTTGCTTATCCTGTTGGAGAAACGCTTCAAAGAGAATTGTAAATACTTCGCCCTCGATTTTTGGCACACTCTTCGCTTCTGATTTTAAAGATTAACGGGCTCCTTAATGTATCCTCATTCTGAATACCCAGAATAAGACAAAGCATCTGGAACTCAGCTTATGAAACTGTATCATGTAAGGATTTACATGCAATACAATGTGTTAGTATTGAATAAACTGTTACATTGCATGTACTTACTAAGAAATTATTGCAAAACAGTTTTATAGATAAGATGTAAAGATTGTTTGGTAATATATAAACACATAATAATACTGTGCTACGGAATTATTTAAATAGCTTCAATTTTTACAGAAAACAATATATACAGTATATGCTTACAGTGTTATTTATGATCCTCATTTTGTTTAAACCACTCAAATGCCAAACATTCATTTTTCATCTAAAATTACAGATAATATTTACAATGAAACACATGGCAGAGCTATAAAATATATAAGGTTTTACAAACGCAATAAATAAATGGATAGGGATTAATTGGCTCAGATGACCTTAAATAATTATATATACACTGCAATTCTGTACTCCAATGAAATTGATACACTTTAATAATTACATTCTTGGCTCTGACCCACTGAAGTCAATAAAGGTTATTAAGGCCAATTGCTGTCTAAATACATTACTGCTAGAGTAAACTGACTGTCAGGGAAAGACTATTTCATAGCCAATATGATAATTCATTCCACTCTGCTGGGATTTCAATGACCCGTCTGGGTACACGCTGCTATATAAAACCACAATGGATTTCTCTTAACCTTGATCAAACCTGCTACTATACCAAACACCCTCAGCCTGATCCCGAACATCATCAGTAATCATTATCAATATGTGTATCTGTGTTCTAATAACCAGGAATCACAGCAACGATAAAAAAAATCGAAATGAAAAAAAAAAAAATACAGTATAAACAGTATACTTAACCACTGACGGGGTCTTTGTCAGTAAAATATTTGCATGATTTTAAGTTAAATTAATCTTATCACAATAATAATACTGTAGTGGGATCTATTATTTTTCTGGGCGTTTTCTAAGAACCACAAGACATTTATGAACAAGGGATTCTAAATCGAAAGCAGGGTTCTGAGTGGATTGTCCTTCCATCGAAATGCTATACTGTACTGTATTTAAAATGTTCTGCATTAGCCTGCCTCTCTCCTTTTTTTTTCCTTGCAGCCTTGCTAAAGCTATTCATTGTTCATAGTTTAAATAAATGTCAGTTTTGTACGGTTTGCATGATAGCAGACCCTGGGAGACTGATTCTCTATCCTCTGCATCTGAGAACAGCTTCCGCAAACCTCTCACTCACATCACATGAGACTTCAGCTTTTATGCTCCACTCTTTCTACCCGAAAGCAAAGCTTGTACAGCTCCTTTCAAATGGAAAGGAAAATTTCAGATTCACTCGCTGCTTATCTTGATGTTGCACTTGATAACACCTTAGTCTCCCTTGCTTTCCTCTCCCCTTCTTAAACAAAAAAATACAAACATTTGAATAACCTTCATTTTCCGGCGCATGTTTTTTTTTCTTCCCATTTAATGGCTCATCAATTCATAAGGTAATAGTTTTGAAAGAAATAACTATTTGATGTTTTATCAGAATGTCATTCAAATGGAAGGTTCAGCATTTACATTACAACAGAGCGCGGTGAAGGAAGCCATCCTTAGGGAGATAAATGCCAACTATAAACACTAGAATTAGAATATACTTAATAAAAAAGGCCTTTATTTGACTTGAATTTTAAGGACAATATTCCTCATATCAAGATCAAATTAAAATACCTTTCAAATGTCTTCCTTCCCCCACCCCCAGACCCCTTGAAGATTTTTATTTCCATGTTAGCTTGTATTATTCATACTTTAAAAAGATTAGTTTTAATTTTTTCAATAGCAAGGTTGTAGCTATTAAAAACAAGTTTAAAACCCTGTGTTAATGTCTTTCGACTCTTGCAGGAGGAGACAATACAATACACAATCCTATTTAAGCACAGTATTATGTAAGAAGTTTAAAATAATTGTGGTTCAGTGTGGATAGCTGCGTAAATGAAAACCTGGAAAAAGAGAAGCCTGCAAATGAGCAGCAGGTTCATAACGGATACTCAACATATGCTGCATACAGATAGCCAGTAAACAGACTTTCCACATAACCCAAGAGCCCAATACTAGAGAAAATGTGCTTGCAAAACCTTTCCGTATAAACTGAACAAACGGCTTGAGACTTAGTTTTGTAAAATTAGCAGATGTTTTTTTTACTGAAAAAGTTAATAAAATACCCCAATTATTATTATAGACACTAAGAAAATAAAAACTAAATAAAAAAATTAAAAAAAAAAAACACAAAACAAAGTGTACAAGCGAAGCTGGAACCACCGTTTTCTTTGACGTCCACTCGGTCGTTGACAGCTCTAAAAAGTTTACCATCCAGACCAGAACTTATTCATTCAATGCCAGCTGTGGAAGCCTGTTCCTGCAACACAGATAGTACAAAGCAAAACCATTTCCAGCTTCAAGAGCTAACAATTAAATTCAATGAGATATCCAATATGGACTGGATTTCAGGTCCCTGGTTAGATATGGTTTCACTTGCAAATTGTTTGTATATATCTAATAACATACAGCTTTATTTACATATGGTTTTAGATACAGCAGGAATTATGATTCTAGTAAATATAGGGGACATTTCTATCAAATGCTTTTAGCATTAAAATGGATAACAAAACAAAAACAAACAAACAAAAAACATGTATTAAAACCTTAATTTTGGATAAACGTTTTAATACAATGTTCACACTTATGTTCTGGGTATTATCAGTTAAGCATTGACACAATACCACATGTTTTAAAGAGGCTTTGAAAAACAACATGTTTTAAACATGATGCTGCTGTACTTGCAGTAACTGTGCATATTCTACTCATCTTGCACAAGATAAATCTCAGCTTAAAGGTTAGCTGCCACGCAATACAAATTATTCTGTGGGTAGGTACGGCAGGTTCTGGTTTTGGTTTTAAGAACTGTTAATTATGCAGGTGTAAAACTGAATCTACAGATCAAGGACAGAAGATAAAGGACAATCTGCAGGACTACAAACTGTAATCATGTACCTGTATATAAACTTTTTTATGTTTTGTTCCTTTTCATAAATAAAGCTGCACTCTCCAACAACAACCCATACTGTAAAAAATGGCACAGTACATATGAAATATAAAGAACACTTATGCAGTAGTCCTTTGTGTTCTGAAGATAAATGTACAGGTATGTGCCTAGGCATGGGGGTGACATTCATTTGACAAGATTAATACAATTACCCACAAACCCCATTTGTATCATGCCCACACTATTCATTTGCTCTTATAAAGGATGAAGCAGCTGCAGTACCCTGTGTGAAGATGAGCACACTATACAATGCAGTACCGGTACCCTGTGTGAAAATGAGCACACTATACAATGCAGTACCGGTACCCTGTGTGAAGATGAGCACACTATACAATGCAGTACCGGTACCCTGTGTGAAGATGAGCACACTATACAATGCAGTACCGGTACCCTGTGTGAAAATGAGCACACTATACAATGCAGAACCGGTACCCTGTGTGAAGATGAGCACACTATACAATGCAGTACCGGTACCCTGTGTGAAGATGAGCACACTATACAATGCAGTACCGGTACCCTGTGTGAAGATGAGCACACTATACAATGCAGTACCGGTACCCTGTGTGAAGATGAGCACACTATACAATGCAGAACCGGTACCCTGTGTGAAAATGAGCACACTATACAATGCAGTACCGGTACCCTGTGTGAAGATGAGCACACTATACAATGCAGTACCGGTACCCTGTGTGAAGATGAGCACACTATACAATGCAGTACCGGTACCCTGTGTGAAAATGAGCACACTATACAATGCAGTACCGGTACCCTGTGTGAAGATGAGCACACTATACAATGCAGTACCGGTACCCTGTGTGAAGATGAGCACACTATACAATGCAGTACCGGTACCCTGTGTCAAGATGAGCACACTACACAATGCAGTACCGGTACCCTGTGTCAAGATGAGCACACTATACAATGCAGTACCGGTACCCTGTGTCAAGATGAGCACACTATACAATGCAGTACCGGTACCCTGTGTGAAAATGAGCACACTATACAATGCAGAACCGGTACCCTGTGTGAAGATGAGCACACTATACAATGCAGTACCGGTACCCTGTGTGAAGATGAGCACACTATACAATGCAGTACCGGTACCCTGTGTGAAGATGAGCACACTATACAATGCAGTACCGGTACCCTGTGTGAAGATGAGCACACTATACAATGCAGTACCGGTACCCTGTGTGAAGATGAGCACACTATACAATGCAGAACCGGTACCCTGTGTGAAAATGAGCACACTATACAATGCAGTACCGGTACCCTGTGTGAAGATGAGCACACTATACAATGCAGTACCGGTACCCTGTGTGAAGATGAGCACACTATACAATGCAGTACCGGTACCCTGTGTGAAAATGAGTACACTATACAATGCAGTACCGGTACCCTGTGTGAAGATGAGCACACTATACAATGCAGTACCGGTACCCTGTGTGAAGATGAGCACACTATACAATGCAGAACCGGTACCCTGTGTGAAAATGAGCACACTATACAATGCAGTACCGGTACCCTGTGTGAAGATGAGCACACTATACAATGCAGTACCGGTACCCTGTGTGAAGATGAGCACACTATACAATGCAGTACCGGTACCCTGTGTGAAAATGAGCACACTATACAATGCAGTACTGGTACCCTGTGTGAAGATGAGCACACTATACAATGCAGTATAGGTACCCTGTGTGAAGATGAGCACACTATACAATGCAGTACCGGTACCCTGTGTGAAGATGAGCACACTATACAATGCAGTACCGGTACCCTGTGTGAAAATGAGCACACTATACAATGCAGTACCGGTACCCTGTGTGAAGATGAGCACACTATACAATGCAGTACCGGTACCCTGTGTGAAGATGAGCACACTATACAATGCAGTACCGGTACCCTGTGTGAAGATGAGCACACTATACAATGCAGTATAGGTACCCTGTGTGAAGATGAGCACACTATACAATGCAGTACCGGTACCCTGTGTGAAGATGAGCACACTATACAATGCAGTACCGGTACCCTGTGTGAAGATGAGCACACTATACAATGCAGTACCGGTACCCTGTGTGAAGATGAGCACACTATACAATGCAGTACCGGTACCCTGTGTGAAGAAGAGCACACTATACAATGCAGTACCGGTACCCTGTGTGAAGATGAGCACACTATACAATGCAGTACCGGTACCCTGTGTGAAAATGAGCACACTATACAATGCAGAACCGGTACCCTGTGTGAAGATGAGCACACTATACAATGCAGTACCGGTACCCTGTGTGAAGATGAGCACACTATACAATGCAGTACCGGTACCCTGTGTGAAGATGAGCACACTATACAATGCAGTACCGGTACCCTGTGTGAAGATGAGCACACTATACAATGCAGTACCGGTACCCTGTGTGAAGATGAGCACACTATACAAGAGCAAATGTTGTCACCCTAAAACATCCTGAACATCCTGCACATTGTCACCTCCACTGTACAGCAACAGGAAAAAAAGATTTGGAGTTAGCACATTAAATCTGGCTAATGCTGAGCTGCTGCGGCTCGTAAACACAGACTTCCCCTCAATGCTAATGCAACAGCGCCCCCTACTGCTTCCTTAATTGGCACTGAGCTATGGATTTAACAGACCTGTGCTGTGAACAGGAGGACAAGCCCATGCAATGAAAATAAAAATAAACACATAAACAGCCCAAGAGGCTCAGTATGTAAGGCTGCTTTCTCAGCCACTTTCAATTAGCGCTGGTAGCTGTCATCTGCAATAGCCAAAATAAATGGCAACGAATGCGCTAAATGGAATCACGTATAAAAGCAAAGCTTAAATTAGGATCGGAAGCAGCTTCTGTCTGTTAGAAAACCCCTCAGGTTCTTGACAAGCAGCACCCTGGGGCCTGTTGAAATCAGAAACCCCGAACGGCACCCTGGCTCTAATTAGAGACACATGGTAATGTCACACCAGTCGCAGGGAAACAGCCTGGGAGAACTCAACATTTTTTTGGTTTTGCTTTTTGCTTCTGAATCCCTTTCCAAACTGTGTAATGTTTTAGAAGCAGACAGAGAGCAATCTATTGCTAAGCATACGGATATGCAAAGAAAGACTTAAACATTAAAACAAATTAAATGGGTTTAAAGAATTTTCAATTTTTTTTGTTTGTTTGTTTGTTTTGTTTTCTGGCATTAAACACAAGAAGCCCACAAGGTCAGGAGAGCTGGATTTTATACTTTAGTAGCCAAGTTAATGATCTAGCTGTGACAGTCTGGTTGTGGGAACGCAGCATGGCAGACACCTATGTCTTGGCGTTCAGTTTCAGTGTTATATCTGCATAGTGGTGCATGTGTGTGCAATGTGATCGCAGTGCCTCCTCTCACTCACCATCAGCTCCATTTCTCTCCAGGACTCCTCCAGCCTCTCCATGGGTGTGCACCACCAGTCGCTGAACTTTGCGTAGCGCCGGCCTTGAAACCAGTACTGCCGGAGCCATTCAAACTCCACCTGCAGGAGAGAAGGGGAGCGTCTGCACTTTAGCCAAATGGAAACGTTTTCACCATGTATACATGTTTTTTTTAGATACGTACACTTATTTGATACCACTTTAATTCAGGGTTCCATTATAAGTTTTTTATTGTCGCTAATTATAATCTGTAGCTGGTAAAAACATCATTATATAGCATGTTTAAAAGCCCCACCCCACATACCTACACCTTTATGGAGAAGCGATTTCTACCCTTCCTAATGCTTAAACTGTATATTACATCTGTGTTTCATAGCAGAAAAAAAACCAAAACATTTTCATCGCTTCAAAAAAAAAAAAAAAAAAATCCACGCCAACTATCAAAATATACAAGGAGCCGGCACAGCCTGTGGACAGAAACCATTACACCAGAGACTTTCACATTCAAATAACCAGCTGTCTTCTGCTGCTAAAACAACCACTCAGAGCTGGTAATACAAGGCTTGCATCCGTCACAGAATCAAAGCAGGCTCGGGCTTCACCAGCCGCCTAAAGTATTCCCCTGTTAAAGTCGGGTGGATTATAAACAGCTCCCGCGGGGCTCCCACAGCAACATTAGTGGTAACCAGAACAGGGCAGGTTTGCTATACGCACATACATGGTTATTAATCAGTCCGGCATTAAACAGCATTCGAGTTTCAAAGAGTAGCTGAAGTCTAAGTGACATGACGACACTGACGGAGGAAAAGGGGGGTGTTGCACAGACAGGTGTGTTTCTTACTAATCTTGTTACATGCATTTATAAAAGCAGACAATGCACTCAGTACAGTATTTGCCAGTGTGCACTGCTTCAGAAAGACAGGCGTGTTTCTTACTGATCTTGTTACATGCATTTATAAAACCAGACAAGCCTGGAACCACATGTTTCCTCATCATTTGGTGCACCCACCTGCCAGATTCCATGGCTTTGCAGTGATGGGTTTATATACAAGAGTAGCTGCCTGAAGTAGACTGCATAGCCCCACTGCAGTCTAACACTAGCACATGTATTGGGGTATAGTAACCTGCAGTACCTGTATTGGGGTATAGTAACCTGCAGTACCTGTATTGGGGTATAGTAACCTGCAGTACCTGTATTGGGGTATAGTAACCTGCAGTACCTGTATTGGGGTATAGTAACCTGCAGTACCTATATTTGGGTATAGTAGCCTGTAGTACAGCTAGTACACCAGGCAGCCACTGGTACAGGTATAGCTATTGCCTTTATTATAAAGCTCGCAGACTGTCTTAGCCAATCAGTTGCCTAGCAAAGCGGTCATTAAAAAAATAAAAAATAAAAAATCTTTGCCTGCTTGAATCTCTTAGTTTTCCATAGGAATGTATGATTGAGTGTTTGAAGTTATGGATGATTACACATATCAAACAATTCACTCATTTTTTTCATTGAATAATTTTGAATGTTCAGCTTTTGAAGTGGTAATTTAATTCTCCAAAAGGATACGTAGATGTGCAAGGTGTATGCAATTGCCCCAGCTACAGCAGATGGGAATGGAGGAAGCTACTGTAGAAACAAACTGAACTCCCCCCAGGCCCCAGCTAGTCATTCTGCATTTTAACACAACGTCAAACAATAACATGCATTTTCACTTCAAATCCATTATGATTTGATTATAAACACAGTTAACAGAGTGTTGAAATAAAACTTTGACCTCAACAATTACTGACCTCAATAACAAAACAAACACCTTCTGCATGTTTCTATGTGTTGATATCATTAGAATGTATTGTACAGCATATAGTGGTGACATCATTAGAATGTACTGTACAGTTTATAGTGGTGACATCATTAGAATGTACTCTACAGTATATAGTGGTGACATCATTAGAATGTACTGTACAGTATATAGTGGTGACATCATTAGAATGTACTGTACAGTATATAGTGGTGACATCATTATAATGTACTGTACAGTTTATAGTGGTGACATCATTATAATGTACTGTACAGTATATAGTGGTGACATCATTATAATGTACTGTACAGTATATAGTGGTGACATCATTATAATATACTGTACAGTATATAGTGTTGATATCATTAGACTATCATTACGTTTAGAAGCGGCCCAATTTTCTGTACTGCAAAATACATGCATCGGCAGTTACTTTACAGCTGAACTAAAGAACAAAGATTTATAGGATGTGTAGAGTGGTGAAGTTTACATTTTAAAAGGCGCTACATTCGTAAGTTATTGATTTATTTGTTTTTAATGACACCAGGTTAGCTGGATCCAGACTTCCGGCTGGTAGAATAGTTTCCGGGTCATGATCCTGCACTGCAGGGTTGCGCTGTCCCTGGATGGGATTCCTGGTCAGAAGGCAGGAGCCGGTCAAGCTGGCATTGTGGAGCAAGGCACTCAGGGTTCTCAGGAGCGCCGGAGCGCAGCAGCGCGCTACAGTTTCTCATGTCAGGTTGCTTTGGGTTAATGCAACTGCTAAACATAGCGGCGGTTTGCCAGACCCCGATTAGCACTAACCCTGGACTCCCTAATGTTACCTTAGGTAATGTACTCCAAAACATTCATGAACTTACCCTGGGGGTACCTTTTTATTAGAACACTTCCATCGCTATAGCGGCTTTAAAGAAGTAATACATTTTATAAAAAAAAAACTTTTGATAACAGTGTGAAATTATTTAATGCTTACATGGCATAAAATGTCCAAACCATGTATGTGTGTATATATACCTGGTGCCACATTAAAATTCATAAACTGGACGAGAAAAACGTGGTATGTAAATAATTATGACAAACAAAATTGCCGTACCACAAAAACACAAGTTCAATGCTTCACCATTTGAAATGAAAACATTCAGAATTGTGGATGGAGCTACTGATGGCAATAAAAAGCAAACATCCATAACAACATTTGCTATAGATTTGGCCGAACTTTGGGCGTGATCACATTATCCTTCAACATTAAGGGGCAGGTCTATATGAAGGGCTAAGTCTAGTGTTAAAATTGTTTTGTTTTGTTTTCCCTTTCGCATTTGAAAACCAGGCCCTTGGCATAGTCTGCAGGCACAGTAAGTGGAAAACACAAAGGGAGATCACAGCGGCTTTATCAGTCAGAGCTGAGGTTTGTCAGGTCTGACACACTGTATACAAGACACCCCTGACTGAAATGCCAGCCTTTGTTAAAGCTCAGACCTGTTTTATTTCCATTTTCCCGGGCGCAGGACAAGGGGAGAGTATAAAGTCTCAGTGCCTCTCCGATTGTTTATTTGTCCTTTAGGGAATGATTAAAGCCTCTGGACTAGCCAATAGGGCGCTCCCTGGAGCGACCGCAGTGCTGCTGCGGAGCCTGGCATTTCCAGTAAAGCAGTTTAATGAGTCAATTATTTAAGAGGCCTGGTCACTGAATGCCACCTGCCCTGGTACTGTATTCTGCATCTCCGTCCTTCTGTAGCGGCCGGCCCACCTGCCGTGCCTGTCATCTGGCTGTGACGTGCTAAACACCCAGCAGCCTTTGACTGTAATCACCGCTGTGACCTGGGAGTCAAACTCTTCTAACCCCTTTCAATTATACAAGCCTAGGTTTTTTCCACATCGCACTACGGCCCTGGCCAGGTTTGATCAATTTCCAGGGAGATGTGATGAGGACCCGATCAAAAGGAGGCTGCTTTTAGCTGCACCCAGTAGCCGTGCAGGCATGGCATCACCCAGGCTGGCCCAGCTGGCTCGCCATTGAGGCGATCAATCCAGAGCTGCAGGAGCAGAGATCTTTAGTGAAAATTGCTACTGACCAAACAATCATCTGCTAGCCAGCGAGACGTGTGTAGCGCAGCTAGGCCAGAGACCGGGCCATGTTTGGAATGCTCGCTCACACTCAGAAGGTCAGGGTTGCCTAAACTATAATATATACTAAAGGGCAAATCTAGAATGACTTGGAAATGCCAAATATGTCCTACTCTTATTCTTGCACGTTAATTAAAAAAAAAAAAAAAAAAGATAAGAGAGAGAAGAGTAGCATATGACATTTTTGGCATTAACACAAGAGCATTAAAAGCAGCTCAACGCAATAATCATGGTAACATCTGATTCCTGTAAACTGTATGTTCAGCACGCATTCAGTACTGTTTATGAGAATACTGTACACTACAGAGAGAATACTGTGCACTACAGTATACTCTCTTACACACACACAAACACACAAAGAACAATACTTAGCCAGAAAATGCTAATAAATCATTCAAGTGGAGACATTGCCCTCATGGGCAACTTGAAACAAATAGCTCAATCTATCATTTTAACACCAGATATAACTGTTGACCTTCTCGCTGCAGTTTTGGATTTTATAAATAGTGACCTGCTTTCTAAATAAATGGCAACCACGCTTAACAGTGGTTTCTGCTGTAATCCTATGTGAGATGTCAACACTATATCGAGCTTTATTACAAGAAAAAGGTTGCTGTGTGTCAGTGATATAGCTGTTACCGAGATATCCTTCCCCTCTTGCACAGGAATCGCTCTGAATTATAAATATCGAACACAACCTCTAAACAACCTCCTCTGAAGCTCCTCTGCCATTCTCGCAATGCAGTGTTACAGCGTGGTTACATTTCAGCGTGTACGACAGCGTGCACTGTCTTGTACGATTCTTTGACACACGCCGTCCGGGATTAGTGTGGAGGACGGCCTGTTACTGTCCCATCCCCTGCATGACCCCATTTGCATTGGGTACGATTGCAGGGATGGAAATAAGACTCCCACATTGCATAGCTGTTTGAGCCCCTCCTGCTTTAACTATGTTTAGTGAGATACACCTTAGCTTGTTAACCTATACACAGTGGCTAATCAAGCTCACAGTAAAACCTGGAATGGGTGAAGCTGCTATGCAATAGGAGTCTTATTTCTATCCCTGGATTGCTTTCAGTTAGCACTAAGTGACTTCATGAAGGATATCCGTATGATAAAAAATGAAAGCATTTCAGTGCCTTATATTGAGAAAGGAATAAAGCCGGGTATGGGTTAGTTTACTTGTCTCCTCCAAACAGGTCTGCAGTGTTGAAAGTGCAACAAAACAAACGCACAGAACATAAAATTCAGAGCTTCGATTCCAACATCTGTAACGCGCCTTTCTGGAATCAATGGACAGCGCTGACCTGGTAACACAGCTAAACAGACTCTGAGAAAGCCTACTGCTTACTAGTAAGGAAGTTGTGCTTGCATCAAGTTTGTGTGAGAAGATGCTGCTGATCCAAGCATAGCTAAAATCAGCACTAACTCCCAGTGAAGAACAGATGGACCTCCCCATCATGGCTGCTTAACCGACTCAGCATTTCCCTTTAAGCACTGATACAGCATGTAAACTTTAGAAAAACAGCAGTCTGTGAAATGAAGAGCATAGTAGGCCATCGCTGGTATATACAAGTGCTTTTTTTGTTCTCATGAGGGTGCTAATATGCACGTGGATAACAATGGAATACATTTGTGTATACCACAAGCGTGGGTATATCTAGGGGGGAGGGTGTTATCACACACGAGTGGAATGACATGCTTACCAGGACGAGTCTCGAATGTGTCTTTGCTTACATTCCAATCCAGTGGTGTGCTGCTCAAATTCAGGACGGAGCTAAGCTTAGGTAGTTCAAACAATACTGCCACGATACGTGTTTTAGAACAGCTATTTTATAACATCCCTTAAAAGGATGTCTGAATATAAACCCCTCGTCCTGTCGATGCTTGTGATTTACTGGGGACATCCTCCTGTGGGGAATAAAAACCTGGATAAGGGTGTCTGCTATGAAATAAATACATAAATAATACCAGGAATGATCATTCTGTATCCTCTATATATACAAATGTTTGTTCATATGAAGAAGTGGTGGTTTGAAGAAGAAACGTTTTTATGTCTTGTTGTATGTTAAATCCTCGTCAGGTCTTACCTCATTGTGGATTTCTTCGGCTTGTTTCAGAACAGACGTCTCCAGAGAAACCAGCGACGGCCGTTCTGAGCTCGGGTCTTTGTGCAAGTTGTTCAGGGCAACCTGACAGCGGCCAAAAATGTATTCCAGCGTACCGGCTGAGCACTGTGAACATATTAGGACTGCATCAGAGACATGAGACAGCTTCAGTGCTGCACCAACTGCATTCTAACAGAAAAACTAAACTGCAATGCTCTCAAAATAAAATAATGTGTCTTTCGTTTTATAGCAGCATTACACTGAAACACGTTTTAAAACAAAATACACAGAATCCCAATAAATAACAGTATAACATTTGTACATATCTATTTACTTTCCAGTGTTTATGTTTACTGATTTATTTATCCAACAGCACACCTACTGTAGTACTGCTCATGTTAGACCATTTTGTGCTTTAATTAGGCATCTTAATTAACTTCTAAAACATCTCATGCATTTTACCATTTGTGGCTGTGTGTTCCTTTTCTCTTACTATTTTAAATTAAATGCATGTGTGGCCTATTAAAATCAGGAATTAAATTAGACAATCACTAATTTGCCTATTTTGACAATTTTCCAAGATTTTCAGATACAGCGGCTTGTTTTCATATGCAGAGCAAATCAAAACCACAGAAGTAGTGGGGTGTTCATATACATTTGCACAGTACTGTATATATATATAAGAAATGAGTAAGAGACCTGAGATTCATCTCCCACGAGTGTCTGGCAGACGATGCAGAGCAGGTTTAATAAAGAGAAAGAGTTAAGAAGTAATCACATGCATGCTGGCCTGGCTTATCCAAAGCTGCCTGTCCTCGGCAGGCTGAGCCGTGTTTAGTGAGCTCGTCAGACCTACCTCTACCACGCGGTGTGTGGAGCTGAATCGGGGCTGCGACCCAGCGAGGACGCAGTGCTGGTGGGTCATATTCATATCATCTGCAGGCAGATTACAAGACATAAATCAGCTTTAATCCAGTCAGGGAAAAGATATTCAAAATGAAATTTAAATCTTCCAAGATATCATATTAGTTATTGTGTACCAAAGGTTAGCAAGCAACCAATCAGGCTGCAGCACAAGAAGAATGGGAGCTCTGGAAACACACTGTATTATCCTGGAGGGTGTATGATCAAAACTGAAAAGCAATTTTCCTTTAAGACAGCAGCTCCCTTATTAAAATTTACCACAGTAGAAGCACAGGAAAGTGTGATATATCACAGTGAAAGCATGGTCAAGCATAGGTAGACATGGCAAAGCCCAGAGAGGTATGGTAAAGCACATTAAAAAACATGACAAACGATGGTAAATGTATACATAGTATAACCATGGGAAAAGCATAGAACACTTTCAAAATTAGCGCTCACATTTACTGCGGTGCACTTTTATAAGGACAGTGTATGCTTTTGGTACAAGGTTAAACGCTGATGCATCTTGCAATGAAAAGCAGGCTGTGATGCACAAACAGCTGGTGTTACCTGCGCGACCGGGCCTGATTTCTCGCACCACTCTATTAATATAGAAGCCTTGAGCTTTTAAACATATTGGGCACTTCTGCAGGATCTGTTTAGCCAGTGTCCCATGTGGATTTGATTTAGTAATGTCATCATAAACCTGCTTCATTTAAAAATGTTCCTTTCCGCAGTGTCACTTTCCACTGATTCTGTTAGCAGTTAAAAGCTCCGTTGTGGAGACGCAAAGGGACCAGGTTTTCATAGGTACAGGGGAGCAAGCCATAACGAATATACGAAAACAAGTGGCTTAAACTGTCCAGGGTTTTTAAATTTATGGTATTTATACTTTCAATTGTGGCAGTCTGGTTTTGTGTCTGCGCTTTCATTTTTTTTTTTTTTTGAATGTAAGATTCTAGAAGATTTTTATGCAAGATTCTAGAATGCGGTGACACATGCCTACAGCATGGATTCTACCTCATCTGTAGGCCTGTGCTCAAGAGATCAAACTAGGATAGTGGTGGGACTGGCCAGGGATCAGAAAAACAACTTTGTTTCTCTTTTCCAGGAGTTCCTTTTAAAAACAGATGATCTGGAGCTCAACATTAATAAGTCTTGCTCTAAGAACTTCAAAACGTCCTGCTAAAGATGCCCAAGACACACAGCACATCTGATGAAGCCCACTGGGGGAAAGCATCTGTGCGTCCGATCAGTATAAAACTGTGATTTGTAATCTGGAACCAAAAAGAAGTGCTGTAATCTGCCGCGCGCTTCTAAACATGATCGCAGCCCTGTCAAGGTACACATTTGGTTTTCTTAAACTTTCTAAGGCAGACAATTTCATGGGGCCCGCAGACGACATGTAAAATGAATCCTCAACATGGGAATAGGGCCTGTATTCATTCCCTCAGTGTTACACACAGAAACATGAAGGGGCCTGCTTACTGTACATTCGCTTTCTGTTAAGCTATGTTTCTGTTCCTTTTGAAGTGTACAAGTTTATATTGACGGAATCTGGAAGAGATGTCTGGTGCACAGACTTCGAACTCAGATTAATGAAATAGGATGTCATTGTTTTTCAGCATTCAGATAGAGAATGGATGGCCACAGGCATCACAGTTGTACAGGATACAAAGTAGAAACCATTTTAATGCTCTAAAGTGATGTACAGTATATACAGTACAGTAGATTTTTTTTTTTTTTTTAATTTTCTATTGTTTCCTATTCATTTTTTATTTATTGGAAAATTTTCCCCTAAAAATACAATTAAATTAATAAAACGTGCACGCTTAAAACACACCAAAGATTATAAAACTGGTGATTATAAAAAACATTTTTGAATAGAAGAAGCCTTCCCACATATGAACAATGTTAATGAGCATACTGATCCTGTACCGAGCATGAAGTAGCAGTCCCCGGAGTGAAGGGGCAGTGCCAGGCCGGCAGTGTGGACGTCCCAGGCCACCTTCAGAGCAACATGCCACACAGTGCAGTCCCGCCCGGACACTGGCTTCTCATCCCCTTCCGTGGAGCAGCTCTCTGTGTCTGGAGACAAGGGCAAGACAAGCAGAACACAACTTGCGTTACAATGTTGCATCGCACCCCATAGCCCTATCACTAACATGCACTCATTCAACCAAGGGTCAGGCACACCAAACGCTGCCCAAACAGGAAGCTGTCACTATTTGCCGCTCAGCTTTGCAATGTGTTCCTTAATAAACGTTGCATCTATGTATGCACCTTTTTTTTTCTCTACATGGAAAACAAACGTTACTAACAAAATGTTACTGAACTTTAAGAACTGACTACTGTAAGATTTTACTGAACCTAAATGTGTTCAGTAACACAATCAAATCAATCAAGGGCCACTTCATTTCTTAATGGCTTTGCTAGAACTATAAACAACCCCCCCCACACACACACACCTGCCTTTTTTAAGACCCTCCCCGTCCCAGATGTGTTTGGGAAGGACACACCTGTGCTTAGAGCAGACCGACTGAAACCACCCCGCTCACTTTTTCAATGTCTGCTACAGAACAATGTTTGTGCTTCATCAACGAGACGTCTCTGGGTCTTTTTACTTTGTTATGTGTTCCACAGGAAGTAAATACCTCTGCCCCAGCGCAGGCCAGCCAGTTTTTCACCTCCGGCAAGGAAGATTTATTTATCTTCTGCACTTAACTAAAGGAAAAGCAGGCTAGGGTTCAGTGGAACACCAATGCAGATAGAACACCTTCCAGAACTCTTATTATAAAATGCAGCATGGCTAGTCACACATCAATCCTTTCATGCATTCTAAAAAAGATTCTTGGAACTTCAAACAATTGTGATCACATTGGCTGGAAATGATAGAAATTTTGAAACAAAATAATGCTCTCATGTTGATACATTAAATAACCTTTCATATGACAAGCATGAAAGGTTATTAATGTTTTAAGACATTTAATAAATACTAATGACTAAATTAAATCAATAAAAATTTATAAAAATATGAAGCTGCTTACTTCCATGCTCATTGAAACTACTTCATCATAGATCACTGATACTGTAGGTAAAGCATATATGCAGTATGGTGTATCAAAACAGCAATCTGGTATATTAATATTACTATGTAACAACAAATGGAATTTGTATTTTCAATTGAATTCTCTTTAGCATGGCCACTAGCAGCTACCATCAAGAGAGGGGAAATATCAGCTTGCATTGAGATTTATTTACTGCTATTTTTGTTTTATATATTAGTAAATTAAATCTGTTTGAATGAGATGCTGTGTAAAAAAAAAAAAAAGTATCTCAGCAAACGAAGTTAGTGGCGAGTCGGGGGTCTGAGAAGTGTGATAAATCCTTCTAGTCTAGTCCAATAATTTAAGTCCAATAATTAAAGTGGAAAAAACACTCTTGTGACATTTAGGCTTTAAAGCATTTAAAGGCATGTAGCCATGTGTGTACTGGAGGAGAGCAGAATGCCCTATCATAGGCTGGAATGACATTAATCTGTCAAGGAATTCAACTTTTGCTCTAAATTCAGAGAAGGGGGATCTGTAATGAAAAGTCCACGTTGTTTTGTTTGCAGAGTCTGATTAGGCTCAATGCACTTGCTCCAGGCTGTTCTATTATAGACTACACAAATGAGAAAACAGGATCTACCAAACACTCAGAGATAAATCAATACTAAACTATTTGTGGGGCTTGCTTTCTTTCATTCTTTTTTTTTCTTGCTCAGAAGATAAATCGTAACTTAATTTCTCAAGAATGCTTTCTGAAAGCTGCAAATTACATAGCTTTCAAGGCATTTTAATGTAAAGGGTCAGACAGAGGGGGAAGGAGAGTCAATGAGAGAGAGGGAGGGAAAAGAGGGAGAGAAGATTAGAGAGAGAGAGAGAGAGAGAGAGAGAGAGAGAGAGAGAGAGAGAGAGAGAGAGAGCAGTTCTAATCAAAGTTTCCTGGGTTTTCCTCATAAATCCAGCACCTCTGGAATGCGCTTGTTAAATTGAGTTATTTTTTAGTAGTTTAATAATTTGGAGCTCAACAGAAGGACTTGTAAAGACTTATTATACTGAGCACATGTGACTTATCAGGTATTGCTTTAAAAAGAATGATTTAGTTTACATTAGAAAATACACAAAAGAATTCAAACCAGCTCTCTCTCTCTCTCTCTCTCTCTCTGTGTATATAAGACACGTGGGTGTGCCTTTGATCAGCCAGTATGCGGCTGCAGAATGACAGGCCACACTGTACTTGGTAAATGTTTGCTTTCAATCACAATGATTCTTCTGTAAATGTCTACTTAACTGCACTGTTGGAAAATACATAAAACTCAGAACAGTACACCGAGTACTGTGTGTCCAGGGTTGCACCTCATTGTCTTGCCCACATCCAATTCAGAGGACAGCTTGTTTTATAAAAGGTTACTACAGGGTATAGAAAGGTGTATGTACAAACAGGGCATCCACACTGTGCTGCAGAACTGCATCATACTCCCCGCTAACACCCCCGTTAATCTGTAGCCATGCGGCAGTAATGCACACAATGCTCTAAGTTCTTAAGCTTACTTTGATAGGATAACAAGGAGAGGATTAGGGGAAAAAAAACAAATATGGAGCTGTGGTCTGTAAACCATGCTGCGGTTCAGATTTAGCGAAAAAAAAAAAAAAACATTTACACATTGAACATTTATATGCTGTCTATCCAAATAGTGTTTTTTTTTTTTTCTTGCTCGCTCATTTGATTTTTGTCTGTGTTAACTGATACTCACCAGTAATCGTGCAATATTAAAACTTGATTTGCTACCTTTATTATTTTCTGGAGTGTATTGTTGTATTTCTTTTTTTTCATATTAGTAAATGAAATCTGTTTGAATGCGATGCTGTGTAAAAAAAGTATCACAGGAACTTACACAGTTACTGGCCGGTTCAGCGGGTCTAACTGTGATCAATCCTTCTGGTCTGTACAGATCTATTCTGTAAACTGTACACAGTGATTTCCTGTTCAGGAACACAGGTAATCGCCAGACTGCAGGAAGTGGGTCAGGATTTTATTATGATGAGCAAGAAAAGCCCCTGGTTTGATACATGGACCATTGTATAGGAGAGGCTAAATTGATGGGAGGAGCTCTTCTGGAGAAGACAGAGCTGCCATTGGATGACTTTTAATAAGGAAATTAATGTCATAACCATGTGCAGGCCATTTAAACGCAAAGCGAAACATGACTGCCATTCTGCTTGCTGGTGGACGTGTATTGTTTACATTGGTTCTATTTCCCCCTGCAGTTTTGATAAATCTTAATTAGTCTGTTTTGTGAAATTCTGTGTGAAATTGACAACAAACCTCATATTTTTTATTTTCCCGAGAGTGAAAAACACACTAGGTAAGACTATTGAATATTTTTCTGTTTTTTTATTGCGGAACATATTGCAGGTAGGGTAAGGTCAATATTTAATTATAAGATGAATCAGTATTTCATTTTCCCAGTGAAACCGATATGCGTGAGTCTGTATAGCTCTGTAATTGAAGAAGTATTTGTCCAGTGCTTCACCCCTTTTCATAGTGTTGGTTAAAGCCTCTTTAAAATGAACATGCTGTGTTTTCTCATAGGTGTTCCCGATAAGGAAAAAAAAAAAAAGTCTTTTTTTGACGAGGTTTTGGTTATGCTGGTTTAAACCTAGTTAAAAGCTGTAAAAGCACATGAGTTAGTAAGGGCATTGAATAGTAAGAAAAAGCAGATGGGTTCAAACTTCCTTTAACAGTGTTTTTAAAACAGCAATCAGTACATCAGCGATGAAGGAGGCAGCAGAAGTGCTCTGATATGACAAGGCAGAGTAAGGGTTTGATATGGTCCCAACTTGGCTTAGAGCTCAAAGTGTTGTATCAACCTACAGAATTCACACATGTTACTTCATAAAGTTGAATGAAAGCTGCTGAATAATGTTACGTTTGCATAATGCATTACATACTGCTTTGTAGTTTTCCATATACTGACAACAATTAAAAAACATAACATTTCGAAATCTATTATTATGGCTATTATTATGGCTTCCAGTAGACTTTTGCGATCTCATTTTGTAGTTTCTTCAATTATATGATGTTAAATAAAAGATCTACATTTTGTTCATATAGCTTTTTTTTTTTTTTTTTTTAAATTAATGTCTCAATCCTAAAATTCTAGGTGATGCAAAACTTTTGGCCAGCGCTGTACATGTGTCCCTGCAGGACAGTGTAAACAAAATCTAGTCATTTCATTGGAAAAAGCTTGTCAGATTTACAATGGAATAGTTATCATTGGCTTGAATGCCTTTGACTCAGTATGTGGTAAGAAACGTGTCTGCTCGGTCTTTCCTCGTTGTTAAAACTGTGGGGCGGGGGGATGAACCCCATTTGCCAAATAAATAAATAAATAAATAAATAAAAGAAACAAAATCATCTTGTGGGAAGGTCTAGCTTCTTCACAGCACTGGCAAAGTGTCAACGATGCTGAATTTTGAGTTACACAATATAGACTACTGTTCACCGAGGGCTAGATTGAATGGATCAAAGTTATAAAGCTGGATTCGAACCCTGTCCTCTCGCTGCTCCAGCTGGCTTCTACACACAGCCAACCTTGGGCCTCTACACACCGGTATCGTGGGTGGCGTCGAGGTAAGATCTCACAATCACGTAATTAGAGGTTCTGAAGAAAACTAGGAGTGTAATTACATTCTTAGCATTTGCTGTATATATATATTTTTTTAATATTGTGTAACGCATTTAGATTGCAAGTTTGCACAAGCTACTACCGCATGGTTCCAGGCACTCCCTGGAACACCTCTGTTCAAAGGCAGCCCCACTCGTACCTTGAAGGGGAAGTGGGGCTATAAAGCCAGCAGGAAGCTGCAGCAAGCCTATATTTGACAAATCACTCCAATAGAGACAATGCTGAGAACGACTATAAAAGAGCTGGCTTTATAAGTGGGAATGTGCACCTGGGGGATCTGGACTGATGTATTTGGCAGATTTTATTTTTTATTTCTGGCAACTGACCAGCGAGTTAATTATAGAGCGTTCTGCAAAGCATTTAAAAAAAAAAAAGTGATATAGTTAAGGGCGAAAGAGAGTAGGAGGGGGCCTGGCTAAACAAGAATAATAAAAATAAAAAAAAAATAAAAAAGGAGATAGGGATGTTATTATTATTATTATTATAGGACACACTAAAGCAATTAGCAAGCCATAAAGCAGAATGAGCCGACAGGGCTGCAGGTGTGTTGCAGTTGAGCATAAAGACAGCTTTAGGGGTGAAAGAAGTGCTAATAACAACAAGCAGCGACCTGGTGATTTCACATTCCTTCCCCACCTGCGTTACCTTTATAGCTGTAGCTGTACACCGCCACGGGCGAGTGATCCACCAGGTTCTCATCGTGATGCCAGCTCACCGCCATCCTCCCCATGCCAAAGTACGGCTCCTCTTTCAAGTAGCTCATTCCAGCGGGGTCCATGTAATTCAGCAGCGTCACATTAAATACAGTTCTGTTATTCGCTTCTCTTTCCTTTTCCCTCGTGACACTTTCGGTTGTCTCCGCCGTGCTCTGCGCTCCTTCACACCGTGTCAGACACCTCTCTGCTTCCACGCACAGGTAGTCGTTGAGGTCTTTCACTGCCTGGCAGGCCCTGGCCACCTCATCGTCACAGTACCTGACCCCTGCGTCAGAATCAGGCCAGGGGATAGTGAAGAGCCTGGTGTTCAGGTATTTGTAGGTGTGTCCCGGAGCTCCGATGAGAACGCGGGACACCGGTGTGAACATGTCTTTACCTTTCATCTGGACCAGGTCCTGGAACAAGCAGCCGCGCTCCAGGAGGGTGGAGAGTGCTGTCTGGACCAGGCCATGCAGCTCCGGGGGAGTGCTGTGGGCTTCCTTCAGGGCTAGATTGGAGTACATGGTCTTCCACTAAAGGAAATGGAGCAGAATTTCAATGGCCTCTCTCTCCTACCCTTCACCATCAGATAGTCAGTTATTTGACTCTGAAATTCCTTGTCTATAAGATGTAATGAGACATTACCATTGTCACATATTTTGACAACTTTTTCGACCATCATCCACCTCTTCAACTAGATCTAGCACTAGAGACTGACTGTAACTCTAGGCAACAGACCAAGAATAGTGATAGGTGTACCCCTTGTGTCAAACTATTGAATCAAAATCAACATTTATTGAATGCATAGAAGAGAAAGCATACTGAAGTAAATAGAGGTTAATAGAGGCCATTATTTTGGGGTGTACAGATATAACAGCTGAACAATATACTTGTATGGCTGCACATTGCAGTTGACTGCAAAACCTGCCAAGGTTGCATGAGAGTGTTGAGGTCTGTTTTATAATGCAATGTGACAATGGAAGAAACATACTATTTTTTTTCTAAACATTGAAACCCATTTTACCAGCTCTTGAAAGTCTTCATCGGCAGGTGTTAGATACGGTATCTGCTGTCCTCCAAGCTGTTGCAGCAACTTCTGCTTCTGTAAATACAAAAGAAAACATACTGACCGCCAATACAAGCATTGCTTTAGTAAGCCTTCTATTAATAGCACTGAATATATTTCCTGAAGTAAGAATGATGTGCTAATGTTTTTTGTTTTTTCTCCCATTTTTAGTGAACCAAGATCTCGGTCCTAAATATGCTTTGTTTCTGCTAGCATGCAGTTGTATTTTGATTAAGAAATTCGTTCAGCCAAGACCTTTCCCCGACAAAATCTCATTGAATTACTCCTTAGACAACTCATATATATCATGTGCCAAAGAAAGAAACAACACACAACATTCTCCATCATAGTAGACTGAAACTCTTCAAGAGAGGCCTTCGTTTTTTTATTT
The DNA here is from genome assembly GCA_030684275.1 of Acipenser oxyrinchus oxyrinchus. Classification (NCBI taxonomy): domain Eukaryota; kingdom Metazoa; phylum Chordata; class Actinopteri; order Acipenseriformes; family Acipenseridae; genus Acipenser; species Acipenser oxyrinchus. The sequence continues at coordinate 34,266,358 of CM060261.1, forward strand.
CCTCCAAGATTGTAAAACTCCACTCCAAGAATTTGTTTTACCTCCTCAGTTTATGCATTTATGCAGAGCTCTGCAGAGCCCCCATTGTTTCTATATCCATTGAGCGGCTATATCTACTGAAGCACAATGCATGCTTTTTTGTTTTTTCAAGGGAATCGCAGTTTAAATGCTGCTAAATCCATTTCTATGACATATCATTCTTGTAAAACCCATGGCTATTTGACAGTATATTTTTATAGTCATTTCTCTTTCTCTCTTTTTTTTTTTTTAAACTGCAGTGGGGTTCACAGCTATCACATAAAAATATGCCCTAAGTTGTACGCTGTCCTCCTAATAAAACAAAAGCTGGCGGGCTGTTCAAAGCAGTTTTATTGGGGTACATTCCATTCAAACCTGTAAATCTCATAAAACCTGAAGTGAAACCTTGATACCCAAATAAATTGTACATGTGTAGTTATGCCCCTGGAGCACCTTTTCATTCCACACAGGTGCATAATATACTGTGTGGTGAAGTAGGAATGGGCCATTTCCAGCTCAGTCTTTACAACGGTTAACCCGAGTTCACTTTCTTTTTTTTCAGTGCGCTCAGCACACTCTGATGTTTAAAGAAGGCATGCCTCGTCTAGAACAGCAGACAGTTACAACGCACATCTCCCATTTCTCTGTGGCTAATAACGCCAGAGATTTCATATGGGATGTTTTAGGAATGCGGCAGAACCCTGCCAGAAATATGGCCGGCTTTTAAAAGGAAATAAAATGTGCTGTTGATAACATTAAACTGCAAAACATACAGTCTACGCCCTGAGTCACAAGTATAAAGCGTGCGTTAAAACACGTCAATGCTGTGCACTCTGCACTGTGCAACGATGATTGGAACCCTGGAATCTGAAGAGGTTTGATTGTTTATTTATTCATTTTTTTTATTTTTATTTCTACCTGTAATTTATAATATGCTTTACGATGTCTAACAAATTATCAAAAATGTATTTTTAAAGAATTGCAGAGGAAGTTATACAATGCACTACTAACATTTGCAAATACTTTGGATAATACTTTACTGTGTGCTTTCAGCCCCACAATCCCACACTAAAACACCCCCGTATCAAAGGAAAAACGATTCAATGCTTGTATACACACACACACAAAATTACAGTACAACCAGCCATTACTGTTCATAAGCCTTTTCTGCTAAAGGTGATTTTTAACAAGATGAGGTGCAGCTGGGAGTCAAGGTGTCCAAGCCTATTACCAGTGAGTGGTTTAAGAGCTTGGGTGGTGTGTGTGTCATTAGGAAAGATCAGTGCCCCAGTCGCAGGGCTTATAGCAGGAAGAGCAGAGTAATAGAAGAACAGTACAGTAAGCCCTTACCATAAACTTAACCCAGGATGAAACCAGGAAGCAGCTTTAAAGGTGGGTCCTCCTTCAGCTTTAATAGCTGCCTAGCACTGACTTGTCCTGGATGGATATTCTCCATCACCAGTTTGGTTGTTAAATCCAGGTAACTATTTTTTTGTTCAATCACACTTAGCTGATGAAATTATTGTAATGTTTTGTTGAAAATAATAAGTGGACATTTTAAGGTGATACAAAATTCACCACCACCACCATCGCGTGTGCAAAAAAGATGGGGAAAAGAAACAACAACAAATTAAAAACGAATAAACAAACAACCTGACACACACTCATTGTTTGTGTCAAAAGCCGAACCTGTGGCAAAAGCGCACTACATTAAAATGCACTCTGGAGTGGAGGCATCTGATTGTCAGTTCTGGCTAAGTGCTGCTCTTCAGCCTGGTGCACAGACAAATACACACAGCTGGCCCGGGCAGCACACTGCTCTTCTCATATACAAGGAAGCTGTCATGCAGATGTCAAATACATGAAGCAACTCACAGATTCCACGCACACACACACACACACACACACGCGCACACACACACAATACTTTATATGAAAGTGAAGAACACAACGCAACATTTTTCTGAACAGAAAAGTTAGTAGAAAAAAAAAGTACTGTCATTAAAATGTTACAATTCCACTTACAAAAAAATAAATTTAAAAAAAATGTGCCCCTTTGGTCTGAACCCTGGCAGTGAATTTCTTCCAGGATTTCCGATGGGTGATTAGAACATGGCACTCAGTTAATGTTTACATGCAATTAATCTGAGCTCTACAACTGGTTTGAATTTAAATATACTAATCACAAAATAAGTGACCTTATGACAGAAAAAAAGTTGCATCCTCTGAAGGGGAGAACTGATTTTGGTGCTTGTGAAAGGGGTGCCCAGTGATAACGGCATTGTGTTTTAGTGAGCACTGTGGGGTGCTATCTATCCACTGAGTGCTATCTACACGTGAGCCTGATTCAAACCCAGCACTCCAGAGGAAAAAGGGCTACCCCCCTGACTTGCTAAATGAGCCCCAAAATGAATATGAGCCACTCTAAGGACTATATGCTCCAGCAATAACACAGGGGAAAAGTAGACAGGAGCCCTGTTAACCACGAATATAATGAGCTGAACATGTCACAATAATGTCATATCATGCCTAATTGCGCAATGTAAGGCTTCCCAACTAAACAGCAGCTTCAGATCTGCTGCAGTTATCCAGAAGGATGACTTTCCACCCGTTCTATAAATAGTGTTGTGACTCGAGAAGGCTGCACTGCCAGCGGCTCACAGGGGTTTACACTCAGCGTGTGGCACAGGCCTCTGCTGCCACGCAATTCTACTCAGCTGCAAGGAGAAGCCACTTATCAAGATGGCAAAGCAATTACAGTAATCACACGGCCCAGCTGAAAAAACAGGGCTGACATTTGACTTGAAGAATGCCTTAATAAGATCTGAAAACTCGTTATCAAAGAAGATTATTAACAGACTCATTTCAACGGCACGAGTTTCTCATCCTGCCTTTGTTTCAAACTTTACAGCACGGTGGGGTGAAAAGCAAAGCCTGGAATGGCTTCAACTGCTATGCAACTGGAGTCATACACCATCACTATTACCTGATGTGATTCTGTAACAATGGTCCCCTATTGTTTTCTCAAGAACATACAGTAGTGTGCAAATGTATTAAAACACCCCATTGCTTCTGTAGTTTTGATTTGGTGCGCATATGAAATCAAACCACTAAAACTGAAAATCTTGGAAAATTGTCAAAATAGGTATGTTAGTTATTGTCTAATTTAAGGTGATTTTAATAGGCCATACATGTAATACATTTAACATAGTAAGAGAAAAGCATAGCCACAAATGGTAAAATGCACGAGACTTTTTAGAAGTTTAAGATGCCTGATTAAAGCACAAAGTGGTCTAACATTTTCACACGAGTGTCTATTTTTTCTTTATCACTGATTAGACCGAAAATTGAAATTCTCACACCCTGAGGTTTTCATGCAGACGTTCTAAGAAATTTGCACAGTACTGTATTTGTAACCAAACTTTAAAACCAAACAGGTTTTTGCCCCTGCACAGCCCTGCAGCACGCAGCACACAGACATTCAGAACATTTTGGCATATATATAATACAGCTCCCTGATTATAGAGTAAACAGTTAATATTTGTGTGACACCAATCTCAGAAACGATCAGCTCACGTAAAACTGTCAGGGAAGCAAACATTTTGACATGTAGCCTGTAAAACATCAGAGGCTTGTGGTATTACCAGCAGGGGCATCAAACCCATATCCGCCCAACTCCATTTTTCACTTAGTTGCAAGATCTGGGCCCTGGGTGTCAGGTCATTGAAGGCATGTGCTGTGAGAATGAGAAGGGAATGCTGCTCGGTTTGTAGAGGTTGCAGAAACTGATGGATCTCACACCTGAACAAACATCTCCGGTTAGCTTAGCCCCGCGGCCCGGGTAGCACCTTCATTTCTAACACTAACGCACTGTAGATATCCAGAGAGGGAGAACATGTGCTGGTCTGGCTGCTACTGCTAGGAGGAAAAATAGCACATGCATGTGATCACAGCACAGGGATGAAAATAAGACTGATGCATAGCATTTTCACCCATTCCAGGTTTTACTACAAACTTGATAAGCCACAGTGTACAGGTATCAAGCTCAGGTGTGGATTAAACTGCTATGCAATGGGAGTCTTATTTCCATCCCTGCAGTGCCCAGAGTCTTCACCAAATGCCTTTCAGAGCTGGTAACACTGTATATTAGAAGTTAGGTGTACTGTCTGGGTAGCTTTTCACCTCTGGAGGCCTGGGTTCAAACCCAGTTTTGCACTGCTAGCCGAAGGTCAAAGTGATACTCTTTGGGTCTTGCCCTTGAAGTTCTGCATGGAACTCTGCTCTCCGATCCCAGTCCAAGACAGCAATCCACTTTTCATATTATATACTGTGCAGCCAGGGTATTGAGCAGCGGGACTGCACTGTGTGAAAAAATCTTACGTCTGCCAACTTTCTTTTCTCAATTTTTATTTTTTTTTAAACATCTTCCAATTGCTTGTGTTCAACGGTAATGGGTCTTAATTAATGGAATAAAGAAAGGTAAAACTGTGCAGTGGAACCTATCCGCCAGTCAGCGCTAAGCTTGTCTGATATTAGTTACTGATTAAAGCATTTTAGAACTCAATTGGTTTAAGTGGCAGCTCTATGGAGAACAGTTTGGCGATTCCTGTCTCTTACATTGACTGACTGATGGGTTCTATGAGCAAAGTCATGGAGTTACTGTACAATATATATTCACACACACAAATAGGAGATTACTGTTGCATCTTCCTATATGGCTTCAGATTCCAGCAGCCAGCTACCAGCAGTGCTAACTTGTGTACAAATTAACCCAAGTTACAAGCTCCAACAGCTTCACGAATGGGCAGCTCCATACGCTATAGCTAACCACCAGCTACAGCTACAACAGCTAATCCTCCTTCATCGGTGTCAATAATTAAAGCAGATAACAAGTCTTCATACTGTATAACATAAGGAACTCTGTCTTTTTTTTTTACAAATCACCCAAGTGTTATGACATGCCCTGCATGTAAAAATTAACCCAGCATTGATAAACTAAGCATTAATCTTAAAGCTACTTTATTTTCCTTCCTGCTAAGCTACTGTTTGGCTTTGTGCTCCAAGTCGAAACCTTCCTTACCACCGGCAATAAATCACAGTCCTTGCACCAGCTTTCCCACACATAGAGCTGCACCATGCATATGCACAGTGTGCTTACCAGCAAGCCAGGGAAGAGTTCAATTATGCTTAAAACAACTCAGGTTATCTATGAAAAATGGGTCTACAGCTGAGATCCCCTCTCGGAGGCATGCATTGGTGTGTTAAAGGTCTGCTAATGATTGTTTTAACCTGGAGGGAACATTGTTCATTTTACCTGCCAGCTGTTTATATAAAAAGCTAGGGAGGCACTGCCCTGGTAATCTCCAAGCCCGGTCCAGCCTCAGATTTACCACACATGATTTAGCACTGTAAGTAATGATACTAGGAAGTTGAAATGATAGATCATTGAAAGGCTCTCTCCTTTCTTTGCTGTGGCAATGCTCCTGAGCCCCACCCCGCAGACCCCATCAATAAAGCGGCCCGATCGCTGGGAGCAGCTTGACAGAGTCATCTGTTTTCAGCTTCCCTTCCCGGCGACGTGGCTCCCACTGCCTCCAGTACAGCAGGTGTACTCAGACTGCCTAACAGGAGTGCTGGGCCCCACATGGTAAACGCAGGAAGGAGGAAAACTTCCGTCTTCTCGTGAAAAATGGACTGACCTCAAAAGAAATCCTTGGAAAGCGTTTGCGTTTGTACAGGGAGAGTAAAGCGTTGTGCTTGCTTGGAAACACACGCAGTACAGTACTGTACGCTGAAACTCGTGTGAAAAGGAAAAGAGCTATAAGAATGCCTCCTCTGAGCAGTCAACAGCAAAAAATATATATATTTTAGTGATTCTCTTCGTATTAAATCAGAAACCAGATGAAATTAAAGGAGAAAATGTATTTCTTTAAGAGAAACAAAGTTGTTTGTTATCACAATACAGAATACAAAGAGCAAAATTCAGCCTCCAGGTGCTACAGTGTGTGGTAATTAGACATCCCTTTAGAATCAAAGAAAAACTGTGATAATTTAGAGCGATTCTAGCCACGCTATTCTTTTTTTAGTTGTTGCTCTGGATGATCAATGCTTTCTTTAGTTTTATGTGGGAAAAAAAGGGGTTACGGCTTTTATGAGATTTTAAAGCAATTTGTATTTTGATTTTTTTAACATTTCAGGATATTGTGGAAAGTAACTTGGCACAGTTCCCTCAGCAGTGCAGAGAGCCAGTGGGCAATGTTTATATGGTAATATAGATGTACAAATGTTAACCATAAGTGCAGTCACTGAGATGTCAACGTCTTGCTTCCATTAAAAAAAAAAAAAAAAAAATTTGAGTTACAAGTCCAGCCAGTCTTAAATCAATATCACTGTGCAAAGTGGAGCTATGGGATTTTCTCCAATGTGACCATCCAGCGAGAGAGTGGAGGAACAGAAGTGTCCTCAAAGACAGTCCCACAGGCAGTGTCAAGGACAGCACCACTACGGGTCCTCAGAGCAAAGCGCTTGTGCCCGTCTTGGCAGCAGAAGACTGGGTCAATAAGGAGCTAGAGCATTAAATTCCAACTGCTGTAGCTGTCATGCTTCTTAACTGGGCATAGACAACCAAGATAATAGTTGAAACTTGACATTGTGTTTACAAAGTGAAGGATTTCAAATCCAGAACTGGATACAAAAAAAACTGAATCTGGCTTTTTTTTTTTTTTTTAGCACTGAATAATTCAATAAAATAAAGCCAAATAGAATATAAACTGAACCTGACTGTTTAATTAACTGAGAGTCAGAAAAAAAGAAAAAGAAAAATCTAAATTATAATACAAGCTCTATATTTTATACATAATAAAGTTGGTCGGGTTACTTTTTTAATTCTTTTTTTGCGACCTCCCTTATTTAAAAGCTACACCAGGCTCATCACAAACAGAGCTATAAAACTAAGAAAGGTCATAATGATCAACAGTCCCAGTTTCACATGTAGAAAAACAAGTTAAAAAAAAAAACATGTCTCTGTACTTTACACACTGTACACAAATCAATGACTACATAAACCAAGTAGGAGAAAACAGATGGGATCAAAAATATTCTTAGATTATAGTCATTGTTTGTGTGTTTTTTTTTTTTTTTTTAACATCGTTTCTCCAAACTACATGTATTCTGAATAGCCTGCAGCTTTGGGCATTATGGTCCCATTAGTTTATATGCAAAAAAGTTTATCTTCTTTTTTTGTATATATATATATATATATATGTATATTTGTGTTCTGACTCGGCCCAATCGGACACTCTGGTCTGTTTTCTATCGCAGGTAACCTCCTCTCGCTGGTGACTGAACCTGTTTGTCTCAGTCAGGGTTGCTGTCAGTCATCCTCAATAACTGTCATTACTGAGAAACGCTGCTTGTCATGTTACACTGACAGGACTGGCGAGACTTGAGATCTATCAATACGATGAAGCCTTCACCCACCGGCAGAGCACAGGCTACCCATTACTGTACATAGATATAAAAAAAAATTATATATATATATATATATATATATATATATATATATATATATATATATATATATATATATCCACCTTGCACTGAAGCGATAAAAAGCATGTCATGCCATATTGGTATATGTGGGTGAGATGACACATGCTTATTAAACTCTGCTGTCTGTTAACAGGATTTTTCTGCACATAAGGCTTGGTCTAATGGGAGGCTTTCTGTATAAACATTTCTATCCAGTAATTGTTTTTTGTAGTGTACCATAATAATACTGGGGATTGAGAGATCAAGTTGTGCATTTTGTTTTAAAATCATGGTTAGGGTTAGGGTTAGGTTGCATGTAGTTCAGCTGCAATGATAACTTTCCTGCTAATTGTATTAGGAGTGAATTCCAAACACTGCAGCAGCAGCACAGCAATGCATCATAGCCACTCAATTTAGTTTTCTTTCCTCTCAGTCAATCTGAACAAAATAAATATTCTACTAGGAATTTAACAGCTTAATCTTCTTTTACTTTTCTTGGTAGCCTGAATCATGAAAGATTAACAGGCGGTGGTTTAGAAACTCACCATCGGTGCTTGATTTGAAAATGGAATTGTTTGTGCTGCGCATTGCACACCGATGGGGTGGTTAATATAAATCTATTCTACACAAAAGCACAGAAAATAGTCCTCCTGTTTTGCAGGGCTTCGGTTCGGACCTGCTTAAATTCACTCCCAGACTGCTGGTCTAGTCACGTACAGAAATGCTAAAGAAAACAATGGCAGGGGTTGCTAAATACCCCAGTTAGTGTTTCATTCTGCTAATAATTACACCAAATCAGCAGCGTTAACGGAGCAGAGCTGTGAGAAGGGCATGTTCCGGGGCAGGTAATGGCTGTCTGGAATGGAGATGAATATATTACATTGTGCCCTTTCAAAAATAAAACAAACTCTCCGACATCTAAACTTCAGTCAGCTGAAGAGACGGTGTACTGTCGAACTGAGGAGCCGAGCTCAGAAAGAGTGATGCTGCAGTGCCCCCTCGTGTTTGCAGACAAACCTTAGCTCCTCAGGAACAAAAACATATTGCAGGGCTATGCTCAAGAACTCACACACGGTCCCAGTTTCTAAAGGGTCTGTGCAAGCCTCAAGCAAACAGTGTCATGTGATAAACACACTGAACAAGGAAGTGAAATGCTGAAGGTAGTGAATTAGCTACGGTCCCTTCCGCAGTAAAGTGTATGTAGTGTCAGCATGGCCTGCCTGCCTGTGAATGAACCGCATTGGTGAATGATGAGGAAGCCCTGCGCACCTCTCAAACACCCACCGCTGAAAATATAAACTCTGTGAGAGAACGTATACTGCAGGTGTGCCCAGCCTTTATTGCTGTTAAGTATAAAGACAAAACTTTTGTTGTTGTTGTTTTGCTTTTTTTACAATCATATTCTTGCTATCTTACAGTAATTGTTAGTGGTACAATTATACATCTATACCTGGGTTTATAAAGTGTGTATAATGCTAAATAAACCAATGACCTTTCTCAACACAATTTTAGACCATTTTCAAATTATGATCTGGTTCATGGGAAAAGGCAGGCCTGTATGTCAGCTGTTAAAAACAACAAGCACTACAAGAAGCTGTGCTCTTAGACAGCAACCATCCAAAACAGATCTGAAAACTCCTGCTTACTAAAGCTTCAAAAATATCTTAGGAGTACGTTGTGAGTGGTTATATACCATCTATAGATATGTTACTAATTATGCTATTACCAGGTATACATTCTTAAACAATAACAATACATTTTTTAGCAGTTTTTTTTTTTTTTTTAGCAATTATTCAAACCCTGAATTTGTAGGTGTGTTTGTGAGTTACTGTGTTGCTTGGCTCTGTTTTATTTCCTGGTTGATTTTAGTACCAATTGACAGCATGTATGAATTATTAAAATCAGCCCATGTTGTTCTGCAACACCACAAAGCTCTGTACACACAGCCGTGCGGTTCAGGACTTCCAGTAAAAGGCACTGGTGCCTTAATCATTTACAAATATAGATAGAAGGTCATTTTTCTTGTGTGGTTAATTAATTCAAAAAATAAATCCTGCTGCAACATTACTACTGTACCATGATCTCTCAACAAAGCTGCAGGAGATATTATATATATATATATATATATATATATATATATATATATATATATATATATAGTACTGCATAAAAACTCCTAAATCTTTAAAGGTGTACTGCAGTTTACTCATTATCCAATACAGCAGTTTTTCTTTTCTCTCTCTTAAACGTCTCTGCTTGTGTAAAGACAGTTCATATCCGTTTTTATTGTCCCCAGATACCTTTCCCTTCTTTGGTTAATGATAATCACATCAGTCAGTTAGACTTCCTATTGTATGGATAAGCAGCACTGTGTATCCCGTGGAAGCTGCCTGGATTCCTGTACCCTTCTGTAGCGTCAAACACGCTACATTCACTTTTATACTAAAACTATTTTGAAATGTGCAACAAACACCTTAGAACAGAGATTTGTATTTTGGCTTAATGTTCTACAAAATACACTGTACAGTTTTAACAAACAACTGAATATTTTTTTTTTTTAGCATGTAAAACAAAAATAAAAGAAAATCACACGCATGGCACACTGCAATCGATATCATGAAAAAGAGGCTTGTAAATAACGTGTTCATAATAAAATATATACTGAGAAAGTCATCGATCAACGAAACATACTGCCGCGGCTCACTCCCACTGCATACCTGGGAAGCAGGCAATATGTTTCTATGGAAAGCACAAACCATACCAATAACAAACAGAAATGCAAACCATTTGTATTCCATGGCTTGCCTTGCACTCTGTCTGATAATGCATGAAGCAGTCTATACAGCAAGCGGTGTGTGACTGAGACCAACCGATGCAGAGTAAGGGAGGTGGGGAAAAAGCAGGTTGGGTTTTCCAACTCAATGGACTCTCTCTCTCTCTCTCTCTCTCTCTCTAAAACTGATTCAATAAAAAAAAACATGCAATGACTCCTGATTTAAAGTGAGCATGACCCTACATCTGCAGTACAGTCAGTGACAGTTTAAAACTCTTTGAAAGTGTAGGCATTTTATACCAATACTTTATATGAACACAAATGCTGTGCCTGCACTTAATAAACAAAATCTATATTTTTGGTAACACTTTAGTTTAGAGTTCTGTTATCAGTGTTTATATATGTGAATCCTGTAATAATATGGATGCTTCTATAAGTTATGTTGTGTGTGTAAAGTTTACATACCCCAATGGAAATGTACAATTGCTAGAAATTTCTTGAAAACAAAGAATTTTAGGAAAAATCTTTTGGAGCAACAGTTTTGCTTTTGTGGATGAGGAAAAAAAAGTTTCAAGAAATAGATGTCTACAATTATTTATTTCAGCAATTCTTTTGCAAAAGAGCAAAAAATGCTAATTCAAAAGTATTCATACCCGGACAAGGACAATGAAATGAATGGCTAGTTGATGCACCTTTAGCAATAATAACCTCTTTTAAACGGTTAGGATATCTGCTGAAATAAATAATTGTAGACAACTTTTTTTCCTCATCCACAAATGCAAACTTTTTGCTACAAAAGATTTTTCCTATAATTATTTGTTTTTCGAGAAATTTCTAGAAATAATAAATTTCGTTTCGGTGTCAGCATCTTTGCTGGATGCCCTTAATGGCAGAAGACTGTCAAACCTGAAGTCCAATCACATGCACCCTCATTAAAACTGACCTCTCACCTCCTGCGGAACACAACCAAACATAAATTACACTGCGCTGCTGCCCAAAGGTGAGAGAGATGAGAGTGGCTAAATAACAAATAATGCTTAAGCCAGGCTGGGTCGGCCTTCCATTACAGCCCTTTCGAAAACTATTAATCTTGCTTGTAGTCAGCAGCCTAGAAATAATGACTTCATCTAACCTATGTAATACAGCATGACTCGCAGTTGGGACAGGTCAGTCTTTAGCACAGGGGAAAAGACACAAATCATTCCTGGACCTCCGTCAGCTGCACAAATGGCATCCATTCGGATAATAGTGGAGTTTCAGATCACAAGTGACAGGCAGGACAGATCCTGGGGCTCTGGGGCCGCTGATCGTCGGAGCACATGTGCAGTACAGTGGCTTGTTTTGTGTTTTAACCATTTGAGCTGAATAAAGCCTATCACATATCAAAATACACATCACGTGGTGACCTGCTTCCCGCAATGCAAATCTTATCGTCGCCTTACCGTTGTGTCATTACAACCTACAGTAAAGGCGCTGATAAATCCAGCCTTGCTTGTTTGCTGGTATTAAAAGACTACAAATTAGGGATGCTATTAAAAACCCAGCAACACTAGGGATGGGGGCCCGCAAATTGAAAACAGCAGTTTATAAATGTTATTTAGCACTCACCTTCACTCCCACAACAGCCTTGAATATTCTGGGTATACAGTAAGACCCGTCTTTGTGCTCCCATTACTGTACTGACAGTTACAGTACAAGCTTGCCACAGTAGCACACCACGTTTCTTTGGTGTGATGCCTGTGCGTGTATGTGTGTTTCTTTTCGGGCTTCTGCCTCTAGGTTCAACAAGACATCCCTTTACATGATTCTTCTGAGTAATACCTTAGCACTAGGTGCACACACTACAGACAGGCCTGAGTGGCAGGTCGTGATAACTCTGCCTTAGCTGAACGGTAGCCTTTATTTTTTGCCTGCAGCCATCTAACAAAACTATCAAGCCTATAGCAATAGCTGTTTATTTTATATATATATATATATATATATATATATATATATATATATATATATATATATTTTTTAAATAAGGCATTCTTGTCACAACTGGCATCCCAGGTGCAAATTTAATTAGTTCAGGTGAAGCCTTCCTTCTTGTCTGGGGGTCCTTCAAAAGGCGACTGTAAACAAGCAGTACATCGTAATCAGGTGCCACGGGCTTGTTTGATCGTCTGCAAAACATGTCACAAATCACTGGCAGGAAGTGGGTCAAGAGGGAGAACAAAACTAAATAACTGTCAGAGGATTGGGGGAGATCCTGTGAGCGTGCCTATTAGAGCTCAGTATCTCTCTGCTCCTATCTCTCGCTGTCTGTATAAAGTGCTGCTAGTCTGACAGAGCACTCAGTCATCGAGCATTTGATGTGCAGTAATTTTACCAGAGTAAGCAGGAATCCCTGGAGCACCTGATCAGCAGGGCAATCAAAAAACACTGAACAAAAGACACCGAAAACAATTCAAGTCGTTCAAAAAAACAAAAAATTACAGGCTGCTGCAGTCTGGCTTTCAAGAGGCAATCACCTGTCTGTGAACTGCGGGTCCTTCTCTAATAACAAACAAACAAACAAACAAACAAACAAAGACAGAAAATGCTCTATTTAAATATTGCTTACACTTAAATTCCGTTGGCAAATGCACAGAAATCCACGTTCCTTTGAAAACTCAAAACGGTAAAAATAAGAAATAAAATGAGAAAGCAGTACAATTATTGTGCCAAAAAAAAAATCATGTGTGGAATTACACAAAAAAAAAGTCACTGTCATACTGGTGTAGCTTAACACACGATATCTAGCGGTACTAGAACATGCATTGCATTTATAAAGTCCCCAGTACAGCATACTGTGGGAGCAGATAAGAAAGATCCCCTTGCTAATCCCTATTGTCATCTGAAGTATTTCCACTTGCCTGTTCATGATGAATTCATGATGATTAAGGGTTTGAAACTAATAAGGAATGAGTGTAGATGCTTATGCCATATGAATTCAGTAATATATTCAGTAAATACAGTCACTGTACATTACATTCAGTACACAAAAGCACATGTACACACACACGTAATTAAGCATCTACATCCAACATAGTGTCCATTACTTGCTAAATAAATGACAGCGAGCTGAAGGTACAGGACTTAATCTAGTGTATCAGTGTATAATGACAGCTGTGGAAGGTATTAATGCTAAAATGAGCCTTTTTGTGTGTACTGTGGTTTTTTATGGGGTTTTTTTATACATTGTATTTTATTTTTACCGGCAGGGTTACTGTAGAATTAATTTGGATCCTGCTCGTGAAACAGTCTTATTTCATCTCTGCCATAGCCCCCCATTTTCACAAAGTGGTTGAGATCCTGTGTCCCTGGAAAAGCTTGGGTTCCCTGCAAGCAATCTGTCACTCCGGCTGATCAATATCGGCGTCTTCAGCCGTGTTTGAAATCATGACAGACTTGGCGGTCGTGCCGGCCGGATGTCGCTTACAGTGACAGCTGTCTGTTGTGGCAGAATGCAGGTTCCGAGCGATTTCCCGTCAACACTTTGAATGTAATGTGACCTTTCATTCACCATGCTGCAGCAGTGTTACAGTACAGTACATTGCTCGAAATCCATTCTTATTAAGAAGTAGTAATGGAGTACACAATTCCATTCAGATGTAACATGACGCAGTTTAACCCAATGCAATCAGGAGCGATCTGCTGTACTGTAGCTCTTAAAAGAACAGACACAGGTATCGGTAATAATGCACATTTACAGTAAAATGCAGTACATTTTATAATAGTTATCTGGATTTTTGCTTGACATCCTTTCGTGAGGTTTGTAAAAATGAAGCACACTAAAATGATGCATTATGCCAGTAAAAAAAGTATTTAGCATAAATTTCACGGCCCTGCTATACCCATTCAAACCTATAGGGGGTGGTAGCAGGGACTGAACTCGGGACTTACAGGACCCAAACAAGAGCCTCACTGCAAAACTATATTACAGTGAAAACACAGCTCTGCTCACCCAAATCCACACACACACACACACACACACACAACGAAAGACTCGTCAATATCTGTCCTGCATGAATAAGTTTCCTGTCTGTAGATCTGTCAATAGAGGTGTGTGCTACAGTAGTGACGGCCAACACAAAATCAAATCAACTCATTAATCAGGTAATGGATATGCATCCACTGAAGCAGTCATTAAACAGGCGCCTGCTGGCTGATCCTCATTTACACTGCACACCTTTAATTAGATAATGAGCTACTGCAGATACACTGGACAAACAAACCCCTGCCCTCCCCCCACTCCTGGCTTTCACCACCCAGCGACAAATGACAGTGGCTGACCTTCCCCCAGTTTTACATTACAATACCGGGACCTAATCAACATTCCAGTTTGACAGCTAATCCCAGGCACCCGGGTCTGCACAATCTTGTCTCTCTTGAAGAAATAAAAAAAAAAAGGGTTGGACGTGCAAAACAAGTCTGAGACTTCTTTTTAACTGGCAGGGCTGCCCAAATCTAAACTGTGCGTTCTCTCTACTGACAACAATCAGGTTTTTTTTTACCCTGGCAACAAGGTCCAACCTCCTGGCCCCGGTGCAACTCACCTGAATAAATTGAACAGGAAAAAATCTGCCTATATTATGATGGAGGGGGAAATATTCAGTCGAGGCGATTCTTTATGCACTTATGATCATGTAGTTGACAGCACTGGAAGCTGAAAGTATGGACTGTTGAACAAAGGTTTAAAATCCACTGAAACCCAACTGTGGGCTACTTTTGACAGTCAAATTGTGACAAGCACGCCGCTGGCCGTTGCCCGTCATTCAGGAGCATCCTGTCTGCTCTAACCATTGCACAGTGACTAAGTGGAGGGTCAGAGGTTAAACGCTAAGAAGACAGCAATGAAGGGCGGCTGTCATGCTCGGCTGCTTGCTGCGAGGCAGCGAGGAGTGGATGTCTTCTGGAGAACATGCAAAGCGCTCTCTTTCTGTCCGGGCAGACACATATCTGAAGGTCCTAAATGAGACCATTGCCAATTCATGAAAAGCACAAACTGACAGCATGCCAGTCAACCTGTCTGCTGCAAATCTGATTCCTTTTCCATTTCAAATCACAAATGCATGCAAAGTTTAGGCTTATGAACAAGAGCTCACACACACACACACACACACACACACACACACACACACACACACACACACTTAAACAATGCTTTTAATCCACTTTCCTTCCACCAAACAACATCATTTACAGTTTCCCTGAATAAAATAAACAAACAAGAATAATAACACTGCTACTAATATTAATAATTCATTTGACTATGTACCTATAATTTATATATTTGTACTGTTCATTTATATATTATTACTGTTATTTCTATTAGGATAGTGTATTCTATTTTTACAGTCAATTCTCACACAAAATTAATAGCATTAAACTGGTTTGCAATAAACTGAACTGAAACAATGATGATTAAACTAAGATTTAAGTGTGTGCTGCTTTTCCAGGCAGCGGTGGTAAAAGCATACTGTATATACTGACAATGCTGTAACAGGAGAGCATTTTACCATACAATACACAAGTAAAGAGAAAGAGAAAACGAAAGCAGAAAACTTCAACATCAACAATCAGCATGCGTCCCAACATCCGATCAATGAAGCAGCGCTGGCCTTGGGGTCATGGAATAATACTAAAAACTTCATATTCATTCATTTACTTTTTAGCATAGTACATCATCCGAATCCAAAGGGACAATACAAAAAAAAAAGAGAGAGAGATATTGTGAGGTCAACCATGGTACAGACAGATGTTGACATGATATTGATGGCAACGCAGTAAGAAATTACCAAATATCCAGATCAATACCTAGTTTCACTGCTACAGCCGGCTGTAGACATAAATATATATCTTCACAGCTACAAAAATGGTAATAATGAAAGTGAGAGATGAATGTTTCCCTTAAGGTAAACTATTTGATTAGCTGAGGACAGAGGTGATGAAAGCTGTTCCAATAAAGAAACTTTACACCTTAATAAATGGCTGGTATAGAATACGAGAGAGGTCAAATCTGCAGCTGAATTGAGCCACCACTGTTTACTGACTGAATCAAGACAGAGCTTTTTAAATAACTATTTATTATAACAGATCCACAAATACATAATAGTAACGTTCATATACCAATATTATTTACGGTCCTGTATGTCTCATTCCAGCCTTTAAGTTCACCCTTGACAACTGATGTTCAAGGGCAGCAGTGAAACACAAGGGCAGATTGTATAAGCTAAATGGAAACAATGGTATGAATCCACATTACACGCTGGTAATCCATTGCAGGACGATGATGGGACCATATCAGTGCCACTGTGACAGATTTGCTCCAAATCCATGCCGTTTGGTGGTATCTATTACCGCTAATAGAGTTTATTCAAGGTAAGGTAATGTTATTATATATATATATATATATATATATATATATATATATATATATATATATATATATATATATATATATATATTAGTGCTGGGACTAACATGGGATTTTCATGTTCAGGTATATTAAGCTGGTTTTCAAAAGTAATAAAAGCCATTATATTGCTCAGAACAAAGGCAGAGACAGCATAGCAGCAGAATGACGTGCTTGCCTTTTTTTGGTCGCATGAGATTCTGACTCGCTCTAAAGCAGCACAACACTTTTTTTGATCCAGGTGGACTTCCATAGAAATCACTATGTAAAACACTGCTTAATGGAATCACTGTTTACTAGAATCAGAGGTCAGAATCCATTCCGCAACACTGCCTGTTCCAATGGCAAGGATCTCAATAAGAAAGTCAAAGGCACCACTGTATGCCAGTGTGCTATTGATTCAATACATGAAAGGACCATGAGTTCAGCTATGTGTAAATATATATACTGCATATGTGTTGTTTTGCTGTATTAGCTGTTATTGATGACAAACTTCCCTCATTATGGTTTCACTAAATATTTAAAAGCTCAGCTAACAGCTTGAATGAAAAAGATAACACCCAACAAATCATAAAAAAAGCACCCACTATACAACCATAGGTTAAAGGAGACACACAATTGGCTGCTCCTTAATTAAGTGGGAGATGTTTTGTTTAAGACAAAGAGACAGCCTGGGTTACACAGTGAAGACTGAGCACTCGTCAAAGACGGGCTCCCGAGCATGATCACCACAAGGCGTTAAATCACCCGGGGGGGGGGGGTCAGCACCAGGGCAGCTGATAGCCAGTAAAAAGCAGGGACACAGGCTTGGGTAGGATTAACACTTCCTCAGTGATAACAAGTCATTTTATAGAGGATTACAATCATGATGGCCTGATCAATACTTGCTACTCTGGCTATTACGACTGCAGAGGAAATGGCCCCCTCTGGTAATAAAGCAGGGTGTCTTGGCTTTGCTTCATTTGCTGGGTCCATTAGTGTAATGGTTCGAACATTATGAGCCTGAGCAGTTTCTTTGCTCGGTGGGGGGCTGATGAAGTTAAAAGCTGGTGGGGTGGGGGGCGCTGCCATTCTCTGCAGGGTCTGAATGTAAATCTGCAAGTCCCAGGAGGACTTGTGGCTGCTCCTGTAATCCCAAGCATGTTTTATGTGAGAGGCCAACACTATTTCTCAATTATTGGTCCATTAATAGTGTTTGTCGATACTGTGACTAAAACATAAAATGTGCTGGTAGCAAATAAGTTGCTGATTCTGGTGAAACGAACACTTTCTTAGGCTAAATAACAGGCCCGACATGACAGCCTGCACACATTAGTAACTATACATTTTTGTGTTTACACTCATTTGCAGGGTAAACATTTTGTCTGGGAATTGATTAACTGTTTACACCCATCCAGGTCTATAAGCAAATTCACTTTAATGTCTGTTTTGTTCATTTAATGCAGTCCCTAAATTCTATAAATACAGCGTGCTGTTTGTTCAATCAATCAATCAATCAATCAATGGCATATCCCATGCCGGACGTTGCCACCCTCACAAGCTGTCTCCATTCTACTCTATTTCTTGCCCTCAGGCTTTCCTCTTTGAGATCCATCCCCAGAAGCTTCCTGATTCTGTCTTCCCATCTTGTTCTCAGGCGTCCCCTTTTTATTTTTCCTTCTATGTCTCCTTTCAGGATTGTTCGTTCAGAGCATTCCTGCCACTTCAGATGTCTGAAGTAACTTAGCTTTCTTTTTTCTCTCAGGAGTCTTTTGGTCCACTTCCATTCTGCACAGGGTGATAAGGCAGGCTCATACTGGGTTTCCTTATCAGTAAACGTGGGTCTTGCAAGAACACCGTAAAAAGTAAAACATTGTATTTGGAAATAATATTTTAATCAGATCACATGCTATTTGTGTCTGAGTGCTGGGAACAGGTTCCAAATTAGATTACAATTTACTGATACCACTCAGACATACAGAGCAAGTCATGACCTCTCTGACAAATGTATCAGTATTCTCACAGCTATAATAAATAAAGCTTTTTTTGTCTTTGCAAGTGTCATGCAAAAATGCAATGCAAGAAATATTTTCCTTATTGTGAATAACCTACGTTAGTTTTGTTTGAGTATGTTATGTAATATTTTTTGGCACTGTGTACTGGCTTCTGTGTCGTTTGGTGCTAGATATTCTATGACACTGTAAATACAGTAGATAACAACAGTCTAGCCTGTTCTGAATTGCTGCTCTGGAAAGGGAAACATAAGTACAGTAACCACATTTACACAGCAAAACTCATAACACATGACTGTTCCGCTCATGAGGATTTATCAACGAGAAAGACATTTAGTATAATTGTACTGTGGATGGAATGTGAGGAACTGGACTGACAGAGAGCTCACCTCAATCCTGACCCCTACAATTCTCCTGTCTGCCATTCAGTCCTGGGCCTCTCTCAAGGGGAGACTGACAACTGTGCCAAATCGTGAGGTGTTTGTTTTTTAATGAGGACTGATGTCCACTGGGGATTGAGAGGCTGCACTACTCTTTCCACCTGTGATTTGAGTTGAGGCAGACTCAAACTCACAACTCCAGAGGTGAAAGGCATCAAAGGCTGGTGAATTAGCCCACTCTGCCAAGTCCCCTACCCATCAACATGATGAATGCAGCACCTGTTTTAAGAGTAGGTCAGAGACTCAACTGAATCTCTAAATTATACCTCCTTTCAAGCCTTTGTATCTGTGTGTGTGTATATGAGCTAATATATACACATATATTAGTATATATACACATTAGTATATATACTAATATATACACACACACACACACATAAGCGTGTAGCGTAACTTTAATGTAATCGTTAGGTCTGTTTGTTTAGACTAGGCTGGCCGGTGTGTATTTTTGTTTTGTTTTGTTTTTTGTATACTTGCAGAAAGCCATGTGTAAACAAGGGTCCAAGGGGAATAATGATTTGACAAGTGATTTTATCTAAGTGCATTACCCTATTCATTAGCTGTGACATCAATCAGATCAATGAAATATTTCAAAGCCCAGGAAAAGTAGCTGTCCCCCCCAGTGAGCAACAACACAGATTCAGCTTTTAATGAGCCCTCTGAACATTTCAGACACGCTCCCAAAATGCTGTGCAGTCATGTGTTCTGCTGAATGCTTTAAATACAGTACAGTTAGCTACACAATATGTACTGAATACTTTGAGTAAATGGTATATAATCCAGTCCAGTAATTCAGGATTTGATATTTGATAACAAAATACTCGTGAACACAGACCACTCGGATTAATATAACGCCTTTTGGAATGCAAAGGGTTACTACATAACAAGACCCTGGTACTGTGGGAGTAACCCCTGTCTTACTCAGCTGTAAATCAGAAGCATGTTAAATGCAGATGCACCCTGCATTTAGTTTTGTTTGCCATCTACAGTACAGTACAAGTTTTGCAGCTGTGGCTTTCCAGTAGCCCTGGAAACGCAGAACATCCCTCCCGAGCTGTAACAGTCGCCCTCACTTGCTCACCCCTGCAGAGCTGCACTGCTGTCATGCAGGACCCAAACATGTGCCATTCCAAGGGCTAGGTTAGGACCCAAATGCTTTTGAGAGTGAACGGTTATTCTGCAGTATATCAAAATGTTGAAGCCATTCCAAGTTTTACTAATGAGCTTAATTCAACAATAAAAAAACCACATACATGGACTTAATTAAGTTCACAGTAAAACCCGAAATGGCTCGAAATGCTATCAAGTGTGGGTCTTTCCCTATAGGTTAATTCAGTGAGCATCTTCACACATCAAGGACAGGACTTGATTTCGCAAGATCACAGGAAAATCTGAAACTTTGAGAAGTACATTAAAAAGGTGGTGCTGTCTGTATTCTACAATTATTATTTTAATTTATTTTAAAAAAAAACACACACAATACACCATTGATACAGTCTATAAAGTCTATTTAAATCATATTGAAAAGTATCCCTCTGATATATATCAAAGACCACCCCCAAAAAACAATCTCAAGTGGAGGTCCGGATTTCATTTAATTGAGCTTTCTTTCACCTCCCACGCTCGTCAGTAAAGTCACGCAAGAAACATACTACCAATCAAAAACAAAAAAAGCACATCTTTACAAAGGAATAAAGCCATACCCAAAAATAAGCAGAGGGTTGTAATCAATACACAACGAATGGTGATACTTTCTTTACATGATATATCTTATCGTAATAGAGGTACAGTATGTATCGTCAGTATATGTGACACAAGACCAAAAGCACCACATTGCTCACTGTTCACCAAATGGTGTGTTTTAACATAATATGAATTCATACTCTCCCGATCCGATCTACTTTATTTGAACAAAACAGTCCCTCATTTAATGATCCTTTGATCTTATTATGTATGCACCATTGAAGCAGCCCATCAGGACCATCACATGTACTGTGATGCATATCGTATCGCGATCTGCATATTGCAATATCTTACTTTGCTATTAGTGCATTACAGTGTTAGCAGTGCTGGGTAGATATGTACTGTAAAGCAAAGCATAGTCGGTAAAGCTGTTTACCCTACTGGTGCAGACTGCAGAGATGGTATAATCGCTGACCTTTGTATTGTTTACATCTTAAATATTATTTCTCAACTTCGTGTGTCTCACATTTCCCTAGGTTAAAAGGATGGTCACAGTGCACAACAGATCAGGCTGTATATGCATTTAATGTTGCCACTTTTCTGTGCAGAAACTGCAAAGCTAGTATAGTTATTTTTTAAATCAAAATGAGTGTTATGTATTTGATAACAACTTCACTAAGTAATGTAAACCCCCCACTGTTGTAAGTAGCACTAGGAGTATGTCTGTTTGTTTGCTTCGTGGGGTGACCGAACAGCAAGGATGTTTCAAGTAGTACTACGGAATGAAGCTGCAATGTGTCCCCGCTGGCAAACAAACCTGACTGTCAACAAGGTCTGCATACCGTAGGAGAGTGCACAAGTGGCTAAAAAACTCAAATGAAAAATGCACGAAGCTGCAAACTTGGACACGGGTTCCAAAAGCTGATTTTATAGACCACACGACCTGTCTGGTTCTACAAAAGTGCAGTTTGCAAAACACGTGGAAGACTGCGTAACAATTCACTCTCATGTAGTTCTATATGACTGCATAAAAATAACACGAATTCCTACCTTGACTTCCTTATCATTATCGGAATTCTCTGACCGCTTCATCCTGCTCGTGTTTCTTTAACCCGGTTTGAATCACCGCCTCTTTCGTTTAAACAGAATCCTGGAATTTGTAGTTTATCTTCACAAGTCCTGCTATAGATCTCAGCAGTCTACAACGCGCTGTAGAACTCAAATTACCAGCATGCATTTCTTCATCCTGGTTTTTTTGGGGTTTTTTTTGCATTGTGAGAAAGTTCAGCACCGTGCCTCTCCACGTGAGAGAGAGAGCGAGAGAAAGAAATAATTAAGAACTACAACTCCCAAAATGCAAATGGTTAACTGAGCATGCTCAGTTCAGTGAGGGCGCCGTTGTTAACGAAACCGGAAGAGGAGTTGTGTATTAGCAACCGTTGTTGGGGTAAATGAGGTGCTGGCTGTGTTTTGATAGAAAAGGTAAGCTCGGAGTATGAAAATAGAAGTATAAGACACATTTTGACTGTTGCATCGGTATATATTAACATGGATACGCTAATTGAGAGATAATCCCCAAAACCTAGTCTGTGCTAATCATAGCATAGCATGTTTTGCGATCATTTTTTCTTTTAACTGTGGAACGAAGGATAGAATGTAGCTGTTAGTAGATGTGATTAAGTTGAACTAAAATCACGATGCTGTTTTTGTACAGGGTGATTTGCAGATAAAACACAATTCCTCCCCCGGGCAACCAATGCAAGAGAAAATATAAACGAGGAACATCATTTTTTTTTTTTCACCAGCATGAATTAACAGTGTCATATAGCAACATGTCGAAAACCTTTTTAGGATGCTGTAAGCATTGGTCATACAATAATCAGTCTTCGTTTTGAGTCGAGCAGAGGTTAATGTTACACAGACAGAATCATCCGAAGCCTACGGGCCGTAGCCTACAGCCTTCAGAAAGTCTTGAGCTGTGTTTGCATTACTAAAATAATTAATCAGAAATCGAAAGAATGAATAGTTATTAATATTATTTGTTTACCTCCACTCCAACTGCAATAAACATATCAAATGCAAAGGTAAGTAATTATATAATTATTGTTACTATAAAACACATTTTAGTTTAAATACAATTGTACTGATAATGTTTGGTTTAATTTGAAAAATATTAAGAAAAAACATTATTATTATTATTATTATTAATAATAATAATAATAATAATAATAATAATAATAATAATGCCATGTCTACAATCAAAGTAAATTCCTTGTCAATTATACCCCCCAATCAAGCAGTTTTATAATATTCTTTGATTTCAGTCGTGGCTGATACAGTTAGATTCTCTGCAGCCTGTTAAACGTTTCGTGTCACAAACAGTGTAATAATTCTTGTGTATAATCTTTTCCACACTATTAACCACTACCCATCAAGGTGCCATACAGAACTGTATTTTATTATCCAACAGCCATTTGTGCATGATAAGCAGTTTCAAATTCAAACAGGGTGGCATGCAGTGAATTGTGTAGAAGCATGGCTATTGAAGTACAGTAGGTAGAGTCAAAAACACCTGGTAATGCAACTATAAAACACATGTTTACATGATGTGTAGCCACCCAGATGCTGAACAGGTTTTAGGGGCTTAAAAGCTGAAGTGTAGAACAAAGTGCTTGTCTGGTTGTGCTGTAAATCATCGAGCCTGAAGATATTTTATGACAACATTAATTAAACTGCTGAAGATATCACTGGCATAAACTTACTGCAGTGGTCAGCAAAAAGAGAATAACAAAAACAACAAACAGCTCCCTATCCAATGAGAATCAGGATCCAACAGGGTACACATCAAGCAAAAGAAATACTTGATGAAGAAGAAAAGCAATTGATAAACTGGTAACTCACTATTTTAATAATTGGCTACAAAGTTTCGGCTTCCGCATTCATCAGATAGCATGGTAGAAATAGCTAGGTAACTGATGTTGTTCAACTGTGTTATTATTGCTACATGCACTATACCTGACTAAAGAAATTTAGCACTTCATTATTATTATTATTATTTGTTTATTTAGCAGACGCCTTTATCCAAGGCGACTTACAGAGACTAGGGTGTGTGAGCTATGCATCAACTGCAGAGTCACTTACAATTACGTCTCACCCGAAAGACGGAGCACAAGGAGGTTAAGTGACTTGCTCAGGGTCACACAATGAGTCAGTGGCTGAGGTGGTATTTGAACCGGGGACCTCCTGGTTACAAGCCCTTTTCTTTAACCACTGGACCACACATCCTCCTATTAGTTGCAGTCTGGCAATTATACCTTAATGAGTAACAATTGCCAATGTGCGGCACATACTGTAACGTTGATAAAATGTGAGGGTCTGAAATGCCATTGACAATTGTCAGGCTTGGTCAGCATAACCATTTCACCCTAAAGATGTAGCCATATCCCCTCAGTTCTAACCTGATGGACACATTGTGTCAGATTGCATGTTGAGGTAGACTGTTACTGATACCACTAAACTCGTTCCGTGTACTGTAAACTTCAAGTCACCCCCCCATCTCCCTCCCCCCCCCAGCTGAAAGGCTACTTATTTATTTTCACATTTCTCCACTAACATGTTTTTCATTTAAAAGCAAAACAAAAGGGGACTTCCAGGAGTATCGTACTCAGTTTGCCCTGAAAACAGCCACTTGACAGGTTTTCAGAGCTGCGATATTTTGACTGCTTTGTCTAAACATAAATGGCAAGTTTTTGTGTGCTTCATTTTTTGCAGATTAAGCCATGTCGGCTGGTGCTGATGAAACAGCGGGAGACCTGCCTGTGAAAGATATAAGCTTGAACCTTGCTGGAATCGGCGGATTGCAAGGTTTGAAACACCTGCTATTTATTACCATTACAGACTTTGATCAGTGTCTTCATTATATGTAATCTATTTCTTTTGTAGTATAACTGACCCAAACAGTCAGTGTGCTATGATTAAAGACACTTGTGTATTTCACCTGTCTTGTAAAAAGTCAGGATTTTGTCTTATTTTCAAAGATTCCTATGTCTTCAATATCCTGTTGCCATAAACAGAAAACCCTTTTGATTTCTATTTATAACATACATTTCCTTTCTTCCCTTTTCTGTTGAGGAGATTTTTGCATGCATTTTGTTTAAATTAGATCCATATGAATCCCTTAAATAAGAATATACTGTATGCACATGGTGGCTATGGAAGGTTAAGAAAAATAGGGCAAGGGTATGATTATTATGGATATTTGCAGAGAACTGTTCTGACAGAAGTCAGTGCAGACACGTCTCCTTGTCTCCTCAAGCCTTTGGCTTCATTCTTCTTGCTACTCTGCCCCCTTTTTACAAAACAGTAGGATTTGTAAGGCAGGTTTCTTTTATATATATATATATATATATATATATATATATATATATATATATATATATATATATTTTTTTTTACAAACATTAAAAAGAAATATCAACATGAGCTGTCACATAAGTGTTCTTGATATTGTGTTGTTTGATTAGCCGTACTGCACACACCTGCAGAAACAAAGGAGTTTGAATCTGCATGGCCAGGCCTTGGATTGGTGGGATGTCACATGACAGAAGCACAAAGTGCAATGCGCTGTGTGGCTGCTCTGTTTTACATTGAGTTTGCTCCACTGGCAGAGTCCTCGGCTGCGCAGAATACCAGAGCGCGGCAGGCAGTGTCCCGCGTGAGCCGCGACGAGCTGGAGGATCGCTTCCTGAGGCTGCACGATGAGAACATCCTCCTCAAACAGCATGCCCGAAAACAGGAGGACAAAATCAAAAGGTGCAGATTCATAATCAAGTGCTGCAGACTAGTGGTCTGGAGCCAGACCCATCCATCACTGCTATCTGAAAACCAGTAAAGCAACTACTACCTTGTCTTCATTATGAACCTCACCCACAACTTAAACAATTACAGACAGCAAGCACCTTTTAAAAACAGTTAAAGGCCATTTTTAAAAGAAAATAATTCATTGTATTTCATATGGGTCACAGACGTACCACCATTACAGTAGGTCTTTTCCAGCAGCTGCTGGTACTTGGTAAGCTGGTAATTTGGGTAATTCAGATTTTCGTATGCATCTGTCCTGACTTGCCAAATATACCTGTCATTTACCCTGCAGCACATCAGTCAACTTTAAACAAATTAGGTGCACCTTTCTTTCCAATTCCCTCATTTATAATGAGACCAAAATGGTTTAAAAACAGATACAGTGTGGTACTTTAAGATGCGGCACCAGTTTTTGTCTTTGAACTTGTGTTGCACATCAAATCCACTTTTCTTCTGTCTGCCCAACTTTTTTTTTTTCAAACACGAATTGGCATGTTTTGCATTACTGTATATTGCATCAGCTCTGGAATACCTTCAACATAATGAGTGCATAAGGAAAGTGAACTAAAATACAGTTTGAATGTAATAAAAGAAAATCGTATGGTCCATATTAATACATTTATGTTTTGCATTATTTAAAGATCATAAAGTTAAAGATAGCTTTCATTATAATTAAGGATGTGCTTCCCATGGGGGCTTTTATATTGGGCCACCTACGCTCTGTGTAGCTTTATTAAATTGGAGTGTGGCTTTTGAAAAACCTACAGGAAAACTGGGAACAATATGGTAATGGAATGCCCTTTACTGTTCGCAAGCTTTTACTACACTAAGGTACAGTAGGAATTGCAAATCATACATTTTACCCACCACATCCGCTGCCCACAACTATTTTTAGTACTCTGTGGTGCATTCATACAGAACCAAGCATTGGGTTTTTATATTGAATGAACATATGGAGCAAGTATGTGTTTCCCCGTGCACTAACCTTCAACGATAAGCCTTCGGAAACTATTATTTGTCAGTGCTATAAAGCAGATTGCTGTCCAATGGTTTCAATTAACATCAAAGGCTTCTTCACAGACAGTAATAGTTATATCAAAACCTGAAATGTATTATTCAGGTTCCGCACTGGAGTCTTCATAGTGATTATGTCCCTTTCAAAAGAGCTTTTTTTTTTGCTGACTTCCTGCATTCCTGTTCTTTCTTTTCTTTTTCTTTCTCACCTGCTTTTTTCCATTCTGCTGTGCTGTGTCGTGCCAGGATGGCTACCAAGCTGATCCGGCTGGTCAACGATAGGAAGAAGGGGGAGCCAGAGTCCAGCGGGGCCAGGAGGGCTGGCCGGGATGTGGAGCTGGAGGAGATGATGGAGGAGCTGCAGGAGAAGGTGCGCGAGCTGGAGAAGCAGAACGAGGGCTTGCGCAATCGGCTCATCTCCGCCAAGCAGCAGCTACAGGTCCAGGGCCGCAGATACACACCGTACAACTACGTGCAGTCCCGTATCAACACAGGTCTCAGGAAGGTCCAGGAGGATGTCACTATGCAGGAGAATCTGAAAAGAGGTATATGGAAGTGTGTCCACCTTCCCCCTGTTATTGCAGACATACAGTATCAAACTACATACAGCATGTGCATACAGTGAATAGTACTATGAGATTGAAATGTTTGATCAGGACATGTTTTTTTAAAAATATAATTTAAGATGGTGTGACCCATTATGTTTCTAAATTAGATCAATAATGCAATACGTACAGTGTCTGCCATATAAAATGATTTGGTTTGGGCCTCAGTGTACCATTTCTTTGTGAAAGAAGTTCAGCCACATTGTAGGTTTTATCCAGCCCTGCCACACATCATCTCTTTGCCCACTTTAAACAAACACTGATCCAATAAAGTCTTTTGAGAAAAGAAAAAATACAGCATTTAATACATGTTAATAAAGCTCCTAAAAATGATCACACATCACCACAAGAAAAGCACATGTTGTGTAAACATGAATCTGCTTGCAGCGATCTTGTGTTATGTGGCATGCCTCACGACTGGGCTCACTTCCACATCCTGTTTGGAGGCACCACATCGTGTTTGCTGTGCATTAGATTGAATGATGGCTGAACCGTTTCTATAAACCAATCAAGCAGTTTGGTGATCAAAAGTCAAGTAAACCAGTTCACTTAAAAAGAAGATATCTGTGCATCTTTTGTTTTGTGTGCTTGACTTTACGTTTAATGTATTTTATTGAAATAATAATCAATAACATCAATCTATGAGGCAGGAGAATACATGACAGATGTAAATACTCTATTGCTATGAACATCAGTGCCTTTTCTAAATCATTTTATTGGGAAGAAATCCTTAAGCCTTTTATGTTTTACAAGTATATTTATTTTTCTCCAGGAGTTAGAGTTCAAGATCCGGATCTGACAGCAAGATCGACCCAAACAATGCTTCCAAGATACGGGCACAGTTTGCTTGATGATGCTAGAGCTGAAATCCGCAACCTGTATGTACATCAAATCCCTCTACGATCTTTCTGTGTTACAAAGAAAAATAGCTAGATTTCTCTTTCCAACATTGTAACAACAGTGTATTTCGGAATCATGAGAAGTTTGGGTTCAGGAGCAGTTGAACCAATGATGCAGATTCCCATACCTTATTTATGCCATGCCCATGCTAATACTGCAATTCCAGTGGGTAAGTTCACTGCAGAACAATGCCCTTCCGGTTTATTTATGCCATGTCCATGCTAATACTGCAATTCCAGTGGGTAAGTTCACTGCAGAACAATGCCCTTCTGGTTTATTTATGCCATGCCCATGCTAATACTGCAATTCCAGTGGGTAAGTTCACTGCAGAACAATGCCCTTCCGGTTTATTTATGCCATGCCCATGCTAATACTGCAATTCCAGTGGGTAAGTTCACTGCAGAACAATGCCCTTCCGGTTTATTTATGCCATGCCCATGCTAATACTGCAATTCCAGTGGGTAAGTTCACTGCAGAACAATGCCCTTCCGGTTTATTTATGCCATGCCCATGCTAATACTGCAATTCCAGTGGGTAAGTTCATTGCAGAACAATGCCCTTCCGGTTTATTTATGCCATGCCCATGCTAATACTGCAATTCCAGTGGGTAAGTTCACTGCAGAACAATGCCCTTCCGGTTTCTCGCTAAACTACATAGAGAAATCAACAGTTTTCTTTTGCCTCTAAATTAGGCCAGTTGTATCTGTTGTCCCTTACAGTTGTGTGTGTTTGTGTGGCACTGCTCGTGTCAGTGTCTGTCTCGTACTGATCGCCTTGCACCTGGCTGACGCACACGTTTCTCCATGCTGCTCTGCATAGAGAGAATGTGATCGAGTCTCAGAGGGGGCAGATGCAGGACCTGGAGCGTGCTGCAGAGATCTTGAGGGAGCAGCTGAGGAGACAGGAGGTGGAGTATGAGGACTCCTTGCTGCAGCTTCGAGAGCAACAGGCCACTGGGCAGAGGTAACCACAGCACCACGCATTCTATATAAAGACTAGCTGGAGCAGTTTCTTTTGTCTGTGTATCCCCACAGCTGAAGAGGTTCATAATTATAATAAAAATAATAATATATTGTTATTATTATTATTATTATTTTATTTCTTAGCAGATGCCCTTATCCAGGGCAACTTACAATTGTTACAAGATATCACATTATTTTCTACATACAATTACCCATATATACAGTTGGGTTTTTACTGGAGCAATCTAGGTAAAGTACCTTGTCAAGGGTACAGCTGCAGGGTCCCCACCAGGGAATTGAACCCCGACCCTCCGGTCAAGAGTCCAGAGCCCTAACCACTACTAATTCAGGACTCAAAGGGGTAAATTGTGTTTAAAATGCCCCTTCATTTTAGTTTCCCAATAAGGGAAGTTAAAGGGCATGGGTAAAAGGGAAATATGAGCCTGTGGTTCTTATTAGTGTGATTATAGCATTCTTTTTTTTTTTGACATTGCTAAACTAAATAAGTCATGCCTTATCATTACAGCATAGCAATAAATAGGACCTATTGTCTGGGATAGTTAAGATTAAGCACACCACCTTGAAAACCCCTACATAATGTACCACAAGTCCTAGCACACATTAAAAGCAACTGTCTGTTTACTGCACGTGCAGGCAGCAGGTTCACCTTCACAGATGCAGTTTTTCAAACGCAGCTAAAATTGCACAGCGGTTGTGGCCTAGCAGCCCTTTTGAAGTCACTCCCTGGGTAGTGATGAAATAATTGTTGTAGCTCAGGCGCTTTAGTCAATTGCAAAGATTAAAGAACTTTTGTACACAGTTGATTATTATTTAGTTGAGTCACACAGGCTCATTACCACCATGGGAAAAGTGAATCCAGTGCTTTAAAACAGCTCATACTGGCTTTAAGAATTGTATGTCAACTTGTTTTTATTCAACGTTTACATGTTTTGAAAAAAGACAGCGTAATCATAATGTATTCCCTTGGAAGTTTCTTACCATCGCAGTATGAAATCGGATGTTGAAATCTGCATTAGTCTATCTATAGGTGTGTTTAAATATTAGGCTGCATCCGTGAAAACTTGTAGCGCTGACCATCGGACAATGGTAATACATAGCCTTGCAAAAAGTTTATTCTGTGATGTGTATAATTTCCTTGGCGGAGAACATCTGCCTGCGAAGGAAATCCTAAACACACATTTTTTGCTACACTGAAATTTCCTTTCTTTTAAAAAACAAAAAACAAAAAAAAACTTCTCTTTTAGTTTTCAGTCTTCTGAAAATATATTTGGCGTGTTTGTTTTGATTATTACATTTGTTCAAAGAGGAAAGTCTGGTGTGGATTTCCAGCCAGTCAGAACTCTTTACTAATAAGATCTCTGCCAAACGTTACATCTCTGATAACAAAATCCTCAATAGCTTCGCTACACTTAAAACTGACCTGTTGTTGTGTGTGTTTTGATTAACTTTTGGAAACATTTTAGAATATTTGGTGTAAGCTAGGACAATTATGTTTATGATAACAAATGACAGACATCATTTTCAAGAAGTTAATTAGCCACCATTAGTACACTGTACAGTATACACAATTCAGGAAATACAGTAAATGGAACAACAATCTTATTAAAAATACTGGTAATTCATATATAAATATAGATAGATAGATAGCTAGTTAGACAGACATACACTTTTTTATGTGTTGGAAATCAGTTCTGCTTTCAATACTACATCTTTTTAAATGTTCCCCCTGTCATATGCTATTACGCTCACTTTTAAAACGGTAAATCACATCAAAACAATGTGACCTCAGTCCAAGCGAACGTGGACATCAGAGAAACATATTTCCATGATTTTCTGTTTGAAACTAGGTCCAGAAGTGCTAGATTTCTAAAGAGCAGCGGCTTCCAACTGTGCATGACATTTATGGCAAAGATCCCTTCAGAGAAATGTTATTTAAACTCCTCACAGCGTGTCTTTAATTGACCAGTTTGGTTTGGCATCGGCTTGACACATACTTTTGGTTATCCAAAGCCCCTTAATTGCTTTGATGTAAAAACCAAAATGCTGCTTGCTTTTATTAAAGTCATGTTTTTTCCTGTTGTTGTGGCCCCATTCAGAACACAGAGCTGTGATTTCTGCATATGTTCTACATAATGACTCATTAGCTAAGAATCTTATATCTGTTTCAAGTAGGCTGGATGTCTGACTTTGCTTGGCCTACAAATCTTTTTTAGCAAGTTAAAGCTGCATCTAATACACTTTTTCCATTTAATATAATATATATATATATATATTTTTTTACAGTTGAAAAATAAAAATAAAAAGGGCTTTGCCTGCCAGTCCCAGCTGCTGTGGCAAAGTTCACATTCAGAATGACAAGTTGCGGGCTCCAGCACTACTTCTTTTTTATTTGCTGTTGGCTTTGTGTGAAATTGTTGGTGCTCGGCATACCATTGTAAGCTATTCCATCTTAACATAATCATTAAATATGAGCCTTGTAATTGCTTTCATGCTGGTTGATTTCCAAGCACAATTGATTCAGCTGCATGTGTTCAAATGGTTCTTACTGAAACTGAAAATGTAGCATTTGCTTAGCTTCTGGTACATACTGTGGAGCAGTGGACCGCAGTTTGACACAGGGGGTCTGTTCTAATGATCTAAATGATAGAGTATCTAAACCCCCTGTAACTTTATATTAATCCTGCTGGTGTTTTCTACCAGGGGTCATTTAACCGCCATTAAAATAGATCCCATAAGATAAATTGAAGGTGCGAAAACAAAATATTTACTGCACCCAAGTAACGTACTGTACAGATAATTATAGTATACAGAACCATCAAACTATCTGACTGCAGAAAGTAATGCATATATGCTATAGATCAGAAACGACAAGTTTCCTAAAGGTAAGAGATTCCTATACATCCGCCATGCAGCCCCTCACTTGCACTCTCCCGGCACCTATTTAAGTCTTGCCTTAAATTGGATCCTTGATTCTCAGATGCCTTCTGGGAAAATGTCAAGCAGGCTATAAATATCTCATTTCCGTGAGCCAGTCCGTTAACAATTGATTTATAATTGAGGGTGCTGTGATGGAAGGGTTAAGATTGTACATTATAATAGTACGTTCTTTTATTAATCTTGCTATACTTTATAATGTCTGTTTTCTTCATCTAAAAAGCCACACTCTCCATCTGGAGAGAGTAGGAAACACGCCAACACTGAAATCTAAGGCATGTCCTTTGCTGGCTAACAACATAACACTAGTTTCCATTCCTCTTTGGGGAGCTGTTTCTTCCTTTCAACAAGGTGTTAGTATAGCAAAACTGCAGCCAGACAGCAGGCACTTTAACAGAAGTCCAGCAGAACTGCACAAACAAACATATATATATATATATATATATATATATATATATATATATATATATATATATATATATATATATATATATATATATATATATATATATATATATATATATATATATATGATTGTGTGTATGTGTATATACATATAGCTAACAGTCTGACACTGGGATCTGCTTTACCTGTTACTAATATGTACATATACAGCTAAATTAGGCTAGTTGCTTTACATACATGCATAGTATACAAAATGTGTCCTAGAAGCACTTAAGGTTCTGAGAGGTTACATTGCAAATATTTACACTGAATTACTTCTTGCGTGTCTCAGTGTGTTCAGTGAATTGCAGCTTAATGTGCAGCGTCTGCCGCTGGTCACTGTTTGATCTGAAGCTAGTTTGTTTTCTCCGAGTGGCAGTATATGATGGTTAGTAAAGAGAAAGAAGAGAACACCATGTCCTGGGAATGACAGTGCTGTGAAGCCTTGTTTAGTGGCATTAAACCAGCGGGTATATGAGTTGTCTTTAGGAAATGCTTTCCCCATGATTCTGTCAAGTCAAAAACACAATGCCACATTGTAACCACAGTATCTTATAAATCTCAATTATACAAATGAGTTTCTGTTGCAAAGCAGTAAATAATTTGTAAAAGATGACATTTTCTTCCCTTGTGCCGTATATTCTCCTCTGTGTTTTCTGCTCGGATTTTGAAGCATTGTCATCGTTTTATTTAACATATTTTCTGGGTCTGGTTTAGCTTCAGGATTTTACCAGTGGATGCTGGAGATGTTTTATTTATATATATATATATATATATATATATATATATATATATATATATATATATATATATATATATATATTTTATAAATGTCATTTTGAGTGTTAAACAGGGCTGTGTTCAGGATCACCATTGATCCATATCCCATAAAGATTCAACAGATTGGATCCTTGGGAATGATCGCAAACAATATCTGTCCGGTTAGTCTGGAAGTAAATTGAGCTTAAATGCTTTGATATATTAGCTTTACATTAGCTTTACATCTTTATTTTATGATTCGTCACACTTTGTTTCTATTTCTCAAGTCAACGCGATTGATGCACCCAATATTTATTTTAATCTATTTAGTTCTATTTAATTTATTTTAGTTTATTTAATTCTATAAAAACGAATGTGTTTATGTTTATTGATTGATTTATATATATATATATATATATATATATATATATATATATATATATATATATATATATATATATATATATATATATATCAAATCATTGTTTAATGAGAATATATAAGAAAAAAAAAACTTTCCGCCAGTATAAATACACATCACAGGTCTCCTCATCAAACATCAATTCCGTTGAAACTGCTGAAGTAAGAAAACATTTACAATGCTGTGATCCCATCGTGACCCAGCCTGAAATACATATATCACAAAGAACGTTACCGCACACCTAGCTTGTTAATGCTTTCCACACAGAAGAAACTCCTTGTCAAACCCTTTGAAGCCATCGAGTGGTTTGCATGTAGAGTGTTGTTTGTTTGATGTGCGAGCCAGATTAATAAAATTATTAGTGTTCCAAAGACAAGAATCTGACAGTGCTGCCGTCTTTACTTACCACAACTACAGTATATGCACATAGCATGCTTGAGAGCCAACTGATCGTTTCAACATTATGTCAAAGACGTTTCTTAGGCACATGTCCCAGGTTCCTGAGTTTGTTTGTCTTTTGTGTGAGGACAACTGACTGGGCACTGCCAAGACACCATGGTCTTTGATATCTGAAAGAATAAAATTGAGTGCTTTGAGCTTTCAGCTGGTATACAGATGTGTGGGCTTTTGTAGTCCACTTTTTCAATAGAATGTAGATTTGTGACATTTTTTTTCTCAACATGTGCTTGAAAGATCGCAGTAAATATATATCTTTAAATAATTGCTTTTTTTGTGGTTGCATTTGCACTCTGTTTTGCTGAAAATTATTATTAGTATATTACTTTATCTAATCCTTTAATGCAGCTTGCCTTTTAACTTCTATCATATTATTCCAGGTAGGTCTGTCTCGGGGTCAGTGTCATTTCGGTAGGGATCTAAGTATAGGTTCATTAAAAAAAAAAAAGTAGATATTGATTCTGGCTAACGCCTTCATAAACAGACATGCCATGAAAACCTTTGTCTAACCCAATCTAGTTTCCTTTAAAATCATTATTAATATGTACCGCTCAGACTACATTATTCTATTTTGAATTACACTACAATTATTATTATTATTATTATTATTATTATTATTATTATTATTATTATTATTATTTTTTAATTTTTTTTTTTTTTTGCAAAACTTGTAGGTCCACCATCAAGGACAACGTGGGAATGATCAAGCTGCAGAAGCAGCTTGCTGAAAAGGGTAATGCCTTCACGGTCTTGGAAGGGAGGTTCTTCCAGCTTCAAGAGGTACAGAAGGACTCCCAGTTCAGTCTGTTAATAGAAATGGCAATGTAAAGACGTGCCTGAAATTCAGCAAGCCTTCACTTCTGCTATTGATCACTGTATGACTGGCTTCAACACTATGAACACACTAGTGAAGTGAAAGAAACATTTTTTTTGTGCCTTAGTTAGTGTACTGTTTCATAAAAGTAAGATCTGTACTTCTGTCTCTGTAAATAACAATAATTACCTATTTATGTAAAACATTTGAAACCACAAAAAAATAGCGATTGGCTAACAAAATTCTTAATGTTTGTATCAATAAAGCTAGTCGTAGAATAATAAGTCTTTGAGCAGCATACTGACGTCTTAATGCAATTTTTCCAATTAAGCTTAAGGCTGTCATATCAGTCGCTATGCGATTTTTTTAAATTGGGCGACAAGGTTCTTTCGCAACGACATGACCATACACACCAGAAGCGACACAGAGGCGATGCGACAGGTTTGAAAACTGCCAGATCTATACAACTGTTGCTATTGACAAAACCATGCTCAAGACTGGTACATATTCGTCAACATGAGGTGGAAATTATGAGCGTCTTCTCTGATGGTATTTCAACACATATGGCAATAAATCATACATACCAGGCTTATCCAGTTCCTTCAAAATGGACTCCCATTTATTGTCTTTAAAATCTGTATCTTTATAATTGTGATGACCTTTGTCATAAAGTCTTGGGTATTTTTTCAATGACAAGTATTATTGTTTTCTCCTTCATTTTGGATACTGCTTCACCCTGATGGACCACGGGCATTGAAGCTGTTCTCTGATTGATCAATTCCTTAGATTCAATCCTATTTATTTCACATCGCCCTGGTGCTGCTCCTCCGTTGCCTGTCGTGTCGCATGTGGTATAAAAGATACTTATCTAAAGTATAGGTTCTATTCATTTTGTTGCATCGCTGCACAGTTCCACTAGTCGCATCGCATCTGGTGGTTAGCAGCTTTTACAGTTCTGTATATCTGAATTTTGCTGACATTTTTGCTTCATATCTCAATCAAGTTCCTCATAAATCAAGGAAAAAAAGTGCGAGAGCAGCATTTATTTTAAATGTAATCCCAAGAAGGACACGAAGTCAGTCATTGTGTTTTGACTGACCCCTTGTTGATGAGGTTGGCTGGCCTCAGCAATTACTTTTGCAACCATGTAATTGGGCTAAAACTAAGAAATATAAAAAATAGATAAACCAAAAATAGGGAAGAGGTGCATTAATTTGAGTTTTTAATTACAAACCCAAATAAGACACAAGGGCTTAATTTGAAAGTTCCTTTTCGGTTTAATTTATATTGGATGGTTCAGTAGCTCAATTGCTTTTGGACCAAGAGACGATTAAGGTAAACCATATAATGACAAGCATTGAAACTCAACAGTGACCTGCCAGAAAAACACTCACATTTATAGGCACTATCTTTTGTATTAGTATTTCCACAGGAAAATATCCCCACTAGTTTCAATTTTTATGGTACATAAGCTAGAAATACATGTCATAGCAGTTGAACTAGTACTTTATGTTGTTGTTTTTTGTGTTGTTTTTTTAATGACAGGATTTGCACAACATATAATATCAACAAAAAACACTACTGTATTTTTTATCAGAGCTTCAGTCTGCTGTGTAATAAACAAGAGGGCGGAAATGAAACTGAATTATGAATAGTTACACAAACAAATCAGACAAATGTTCTGTGGCTGTGAATTAGTGGCTCCTCGGTTCACATACCTGTGGTCCAGATTCCTTTCTGCCCGCCACATGCCGTTTTTCATTCTGGCCAGCACTTCTGATCAGTTCTTTTGCAACTTGCACACTTTATCTGGTCCCCAGATGTACAATTCGGTGAGTTCTCAATAAGGCTGCAGAGTTGTTAGTCCCATCCAAGGACAAACTGACACTTGGGCCACTACTGCAAGCACCGACCGCGCTTCTTATTATCAAACAAGGGTGTCTCCTACTGGCTGGTCTCTGCAACAGAAATACAGTAGAGCTATGGGACCTCGGGTTAGATATGGATTGATATTACTGTGTGATGCCAGGTTTACAATATACAGTCCTGGGCTTTTATTAGGGCTTGACTTAAAAAAAAAAAAAAAGAAAAAAAAATAAAAATGAAATGGCAAAAAATGCAAGTGTGTAATTAAAAACTGTCCCACATACAACATGCAGAAAAAGTAATGTATAAATATTTTTATTGAAAACAAAAATGTATTTATTTATTTGAATGTATTGTTCTTTGCAAGGAGAATAGTTTCCATCCAATTAGATGTGTGTCTTTACATACAGTAACTTGGCTGGATACTGAAGTGTTAAAATACTGGAGAACAAAAAGACAATTGTAAGATCAATTATTTTCTGTCCAAGTGTCTGTCTGTCTAGCCTGATCTAAGATATCAAAGGCTCAAAAAATGTTGAAGGTTTACTTATAGTCTGCTTATTACTTGCATGACAGTTGCTTACGTACACTGCCGGGTAACTTGTTTTCCAGAACCAAAGAACTTTCAAGTCCAGCCATGATGCGCTGCTGGCGAAGGTGGATGAGCTCAACGCACAGCTCAAAGAGGAGCACCTCAAGACCCTTAGTCTGGAGAACAAGCTGCAAGCCACTTCATTTGCACAGAGGCGGACTGAAGAGGTAACTGTCTGTTCATGAAAATGAAGGGATCATTTGTTCATGAGTGCAGTGCACAACTTTCCGAATTCTAA
The DNA here is from genome assembly GCA_030684275.1 of Acipenser oxyrinchus oxyrinchus. Lineage (NCBI taxonomy): Eukaryota > Metazoa > Chordata > Actinopteri > Acipenseriformes > Acipenseridae > Acipenser > Acipenser oxyrinchus. The sequence continues at coordinate 34,304,118 of CM060261.1, forward strand.
AAAGGGCCTTGTTTTTTATTGTTGAATGTGTGACGTTTACCTCCAAGTTCACTGCGCTTAAAAACAAATTCTCTACTGTTGTACGACATTGCTTTGGCGATCTCATTGATTCTGAAGATTGTTGTATATTACAAGATAAAAACTGTCTTAGAGGATGAATGTCATTTGTACAACATAAATAATGGCAACCTGCTGCTTGTGTTCTGGAGTAAAGGCGGTGTGCTACAACAGGCTGTTTACTATTATTTGTATTAGAATTATTATTATTATTTGGTCTCCTTTTTAGCTTCAAGACCGGATCAGTGACCTGGAGAAAGAAAAGGATCTACTAAAGGAAAGCTATGATAAACTTTTTAACAGGTACTGCATGGGATTTGGCACTTTGCTGTGACTTTTTCTAATGTGTTGAGAAGCTTGTGGTGGACCCTCTCAGAAATTAGTTCTCTTCTGCTTAAATAAATAAATCGAAATGTATATTTAATCAATGTCAAAACTAAATACGAACCTTGGATTTTTTTTTTTACTTTTCTTTCAAGATGTGCATAATGCTTGCTTTCAAATTCTGTTCCAGATATTATTATTTTAAAATATGTACCAAAAAAATTCAGTCAGACTCAGCTGTTTTTTTAAAATATAAATAGCAATAAGAAACCATAGAATTGTCCACTACCATATGGGGATATTGCTTTGAATAGGGTGTATTTCATCGAAGACCCATCAACAGGGCAGAGACCCAGCTTATAATCAAAACATTCAAAATAAATGATATTAAAACATGCTGAATGCACGTAGACCACTTCGGTTCTAGACCTTACAGATTCATGACCATATAATCATAATTTAACGAAGCCCAGTTGCCACCAGCTTTTATTATTTAACAGTATTGTTTAAGGAGAAACCTACGGCCGTATTTCATAAAATCTGTATTGTCAGCATATGTCCCAAAAAAGGAAGAAGAATGGTATGGCATGATATGGGGTATGTGTGCAATCCTGCTTTGCATTTAAGAAGTTTTTAGAGATTGGCATTATTTGTAAACTGTACATTTAAAGTCCATGGCTTCCAAATGATTGCACTTAACCTCTTATTCGTCACAGTGATTTCAAGTGTGAATATACAAGAACTTTTTTTTTTTTTTTAATATGATAATGAAACTTTTCAGAATTTGGCACAAAATGGTTTGCTTGGCTTTAGTTGCAGTGGAACCGCTTGAGTTCTTAAGAAGAAGCTTATGTAAGCACTGTTGTCCAGTAAATCAGACATTTTTGTGGCATTCATTCCTGAATTCCTTTTTTCTTCTCTAAATCTCATCTTCCTGTTTTTTCTTTTCTTTCTTTTATTTTTTTTTAAAGTGACATTCCAAAACTAGACAAGTATGTCTATAGCCACGTATTAAAAAAAAAAAAAGAAAGAAAGAAAGACAGCTACTGCGCATGTATTCTAAAACTCTTAATTTAAAAATGCTGAAACAGAATGTCATATATAAGAGTACTGTTGTCTTCGGTGACAGGGCGCAAGTATAGGTTGATGATTTGCCACTGAGAAAGATGAAAAAGCTCAGAGTTGGGGTTAACAGGTTTTCTTTCACTGCCATTAGAATCAATATCAATGCCTGGATCTATTGTTGCAGCTGCTGAACTGTTAATAAAACATCTTTTGCAGGACATCTTGCTTGCATTTGTGGGAGATTTGTATGTTCTCTGAGATTGCAGTTCCTAATTGAAGGGAGTTTAACTGCAAACTCAAATGCGATTTATTAAAATCCAGACTTGCATGCAATAAACCTCAAGCCTTGAATAAGTGAAGGAAAACAACATTGTTCTTTAGATCTCTAATAATTATGGTTGATGTACCGTGACTAGAAGTGCAAATACTGCTGTAATGCAATACGCCAAAAATGAATATGAAATAATTGAAATCTGCAAAAAGATGGGGTGGAGGGTGGCAAAACACAGTAATATTACATTAGCAGTTTCAAACAGTCGCTCCTTGATTTGGTGCCAGGGTTGTCAAAAATGTCCTGGCTGTCAGGCTGTAATAACCTCGACTCCCAGTGACTTTGACTGCTTGGCAGGTATCCAGGCAGAGAATGTTAAGGTTCACACTAAATAAATGTATGAAGAGGGGTATGAAGGTCAGGTTATCAGATTAGAGAATGACACAAGAGCATTTCGAAGCACTATGATGTGATCACCACATACTAGTGAGATGGGACATATGGAGCAGATAATGATATACTATTGCAATGATCTTGTGTCAAATGACCATAGAGTTAACAGTATCACTAGACTACGCAAATTACGAACAATTTTGCAGAACGGAATTCAGCTATATGTTTTTCATCTTTCGAGTTATTAGTATAAAACTTTCTGCAGTATTCACAGGTTTCCGTTCTAGTTTTCCTTACCCCCTCTTTGTGAGCTGACCCTTGTGTATAATTTGATTGCACACAGTCCCTAAGCAATCCAATCTGCTGTAATTAAAATGACAAAGACTGCTTTGTTAAGTGCACCGCAGTCAAATGCGGAACCCCCCATGTTTCCAGCTTGGCAGTTGCTGTCACTTTGTGGTCAAGCCCACTTAGAACAAGCTGCTGGCTCCACGTTCCACCAAGCCTCAGAAGAGGTCAGGTGGGCATCTGCAGCCCTCTGTGCTGCACTGAGAAGGGTTTTGTATGCGGAAAGAATGGTTTTGTCAGCAGCCTGTTGCTTGGGTTTGTTTGGAACTCTGTATTCCGCTGGAATATGTAACTGAATTCCTTTCCCTGTCCCACAAATGCTGCACACTGCCAGGATTTCTGGCTATGAAGCTCTAAATTAAGGCCAGTCCTTTTGCTCATCCCATAAAGTCTTTCATGTTCCCTAACCGCAGCCTGAGTGAGGCGCCTTGGTTTCAACAGCAGCAGACCAGCATATGTTTGCCTAATTCCTAAGACATGATGACAGCGGTCTCTGAGCCACTAAAAGCTTTTCTTTTTTCTTTTTTTTCCACTTTAATTATTATTTTCTGTTGATGATGACTTCCAATAGTTTCTTACATGCCACATGTTCTCTTTCTTTTGCTGTCTCTCTCTCATTCCCAGTGCCTTCGATGTGACCCACGAACAGCAGTGGAAGCTGAAAGAACAGCAGTTAAAACTGCAGATCGCCCAGCTAGAGGTGGCGCTCAAGTCAGATCTCGCTGACAAAAATGACATCCTGGACAGAGTCAAACTTGAAAGAGGTAGATTTCACATGCCTCAGGGATGGAGATAAGACTCCCGTTACATAGCAGTTTGATCCATTCCTGGTTTTTACTATGAGTTTATTAAGACACACCTAAGCTTGTTACCTATACACACTGTGGCTAATCAAGCTTGTAGTACAACCTGGAATGGATGAAACTGCTATGCAGTAGGAGTCTTATTTCCATTCCTGTGCCTATTATTAGAGACCCAAATATAGAGTGATCAACTGGATTAATTTATAATACTAGTATGACCTCAAATGTTTAACACTGCAGCAGACTTGACATGGGTGACCAGTTGTTGTATGTACTGGCAGATCACAGATTTGATGCCCAGCGGGTGTTCATTAGACATACGTCTTAAATTAATTCCTTGTGGCAGACAGGCAGCCTATCTTAAGGAGAAGTAAATTCTGTTAGGTCACCATAAATGCTATAGAGATTTGCATGATCCACTTGGCCCCATCCTGGAGAGGTAATGGGTACTGCCAGTACAATAAGCCCATAGAAAACCGCCACATATTCTGCTGCTGAGCCCCTGCACCACTAACTGCTGTAAGGTCAGACACTAAAGGAGACAAATGTTCCAAATACTAACCCATGGATAAACTGGGAATTCAGTCCTCTTCCCATGGGATAGTTTGGGGTTATCCTATTTCACAGCTGGCTGAATAATGCTCTTCTGAGGTTTAGTCTGCCTTTTGACATTTACATTTCACTGCTGACATATGGCATTACCCCTGCAGCAGATCTGATTGGTACGATCGGCCGGTTTACAAAGCTAGGCTGGCGTAAACTTCTCAGCCAATATAGTAACACTCTTGATCATAGGAAAGGTTATTGACATTCAGTTCCAAAACTTTGGAACCTCCCACAGTGGAAAGTACAAAACAACCCTTTGAAGAGTGTCCCACAGTAAAAGCATTGCAGTGTAATAAGTCATAGTAAAAGCATAGTTTAATTAGCATTGTAAAGACCAGAGAGGTATTGTAAAGCATATTAAAAAACATGGTAAACTATGGTAAATGCATAATACTCTACAACCTAGGGTAAAGCATGGGGAAACTGCTACATTTCTGTGTAAGTTGATTGTGGTAAACTTTTATAAGGAAACTATGGGGCCTCGAAAAAATCATATTATGTAAGCAACAAGTACAAAAACTACAGGCATTTCCCAATACAGAATTCCTTCCATTTGTCATTTTATCTCTATATGTAAAAAAAAAAAAAAAATATACAGACGGCGCATTTCTGTGGTTCATTTATATTTCATCCCGCCGCACAGAGTAGTTTGGTTTGCTGTGTTTATATTTGTATTTATATAAAATAGACATGTAATACAGAATGAGCCATATGTGACATATTGAACTCTCGTGTGAGAAAAAATAGTCTGCTCTGTGTGACTTTTAATTAATGTCTCTTTAAATCAATTACAACATTGTTGTTTTAAGTCAAAAAATCTGTGAAGGATGTGGGTGCAAATTTCTGCTGTTGAAATCACAGAAGGTTTACAGGATTAGAGCTCTGTAATTTTATTACTAGGGCCTCCAAATGTCAAATTTTAATTTGACTTTACAAAAGGGAGTTATTGCTAATTTTAATTGAAAAGTAGTTTTACCATTATAAAAGAATTGTAAAGCAATTATTGTCTACTAAACTTCTAATTTACAGATGGCACACATAGACAATTAGATCATGCATCCCCCAATTAGCCACTTATCCAGATTTCAAGGGGAAGACAGTGTTATAATCAGTAAATGTATAAACAAGCACACACAAAGGCATGCTAAAACTGTAGCGTTTTATGAAATAGTTTGTGTAAATTAATTGCCAGGTCAGTAATATATAAAGGTGATCTGCTTACCTCTGAATTTCTAACAGCATTAATTATACTAATTCAGAAATGGTCATTTTGGGCAAGCGCAGTGTAGTTAGGATGGCATAAGGTCTATAAGATCTGGGGTTCAAGAACAGCAAGAATTTGCATTATTCCAGTGACTTGAAAATTAATATATATATATATTTTTTCCATTCTCCTTTTATCTACATCCCAAGTTAATAATGATCTAGCAGTATCTCGGAGAAAGACAGGTTGTGTTATTCAAGAATACTTTAAATTCCAATAAAATAAAGAAACATTTAATACTCAACCCCTGGATGGAAAATGTTATAAAGAAAGTTGAGCAGAACAGCAATAGGGTGGCTCATGACCTTTCATCGCGATGTCCCCATACATGATTACTGTTATTATCTGCAGGTATCAGGTGGCCTGTGAGCTTGTGTATGGGGGTGGGGGTGGGGTGTGCTTTAGTTAATTACACATCCATGTATAAAGAATTGGATGGATCAGGCTCGCAGTTGCAGTCCCTTTCTGTCCCTGTCCCATACTGGGTGGTCTGTTCAGATCATGCTTGAGTAGCTTTGGTACAAAAGCAAGACAGAGCTTGACATTGATCATGTTGTTCCTTATCAGAAAAGTGGCTGATTGAAAACTTCCAAGGACTCTGGGCCAGCGTTTATGTCAGAACACCCATCATGTTTAGATCATATTTGTAAATGCTATAAGTGGCGTTTTTGTTGTCAGCAGCCTATTAGAGACATCCAATATCCCTGGATCACAGCACAGATCTGAAGCTTGCTCGGGAGAATTGAAGCTTTAACCCTGTAAATGCCCTTTTGAATTTTTACAGATGGTACAATACTTTTCAAACCTCTTGTATTGTCTTTCCAAACCATTCACGAATGTATTTATTTTTTATTTTTTATTTTATTTTTTTCCCATATGCAGTACATTAGGTTTTGTTGGACAGATCCTGTGTTTGGTGCAAGGATTGAGGTAACATTTTTCCCATACAGAAATACTTGGTCATCGTATCACGACATCACCGCGAGGGACATTACAGCGCCGACCATTATAGCTAGTGTCCATAATAGCGCTATGACATTACCGCGACGGACATTGCAGCACAGACCATTACAGCGGTTATGTAACCCTTGGGCATTACAGCTTTAAGCATCTTCGAATTCTGTAGTGTCCACTTTCAGTTTTGTACGTTGGAACATCTGAGAAAGGTCGAGCTCAGAAACAACTGAACTTGTTCATCTCTCCATGTCGTTGTCAGTTTAGTAAGCTGGATCAGCAACCGAGCTGCACCAGCTCTTAAAATGTAGGCTCTCTTATTTCTCTCATCTCTTGCTTGTGTATTGTGTCTGCACGAACCTCCTTTAGGTTTGTTTACTGCGTGGTTGTTACAGTAAATCAGTAAAAGATCTATTCTGTATTGTGTACATCCAAACTAAGACCAGGCTGTCATTCTATGCGACATGTACACTGTATACTAGCAGCTTCTTTTATTCTCTGTATATCAGACCAAAATGAGAAATTGTCTCAGGAGAACAGGGAGCTGCAGCTACGCTGTCTGGAGCAGAAGCAACAGTTTGATGAACTTAAAGACCGCATGAAGTTCTTCACAAAGGTGAGTCAATATTTATGGTGGTATTATTTTAGTTTTTACCATGCACCACCCCCTTCTTTGACAAATGTGAAAATGACAAAAGATAGCTGCCAATGTTTTATGCATGAAGCAGATCGACGATGCAATATGCATCCTAAAATGTAAGAAAAAAGAAAATCCCAAAATGCGACGTCCGCTGAGTTATTCATGGCATTCAAAGAAAGCATCATGTTTAGTGCAAATCCATGTTATTTTTTAGTGTGTCTCTCTGCTATTCATTTCCAGATAACAGCCATTTTCTTTCTTGGCTATTTTTAATTTCAGGAGAGTGATATTGACGTGGCAGAACTCAGCGAAGCACTGATGCTTATAAAGGTAATGCAGAGAAGTTGATCCCTTTTCCAAGTGCAGCCTGCTCCCTTGTCTAATAACTGGGTGACCCTTCTGTGCCCGGATTGGAGTGACTGGCACTTCAAGTGGCTGATTCATTTGTGTACCCATAAGTGGCTAATGCAGCTTGCTCATGCATGTGCAAATGTCAGCTTTTTAATATGAGGAAAGTACAGAGGAGTGGGCAGGGCGGCGAGATGACATTTATTTTGGCTGTGTACATATTTCATTATTACAACAGGAACATTTGCTTAAAAAGGTGTCTGTTTTTCAATAACAATGGGAAGCCCATTTGATTGGTGACTGTTTGCAACTCACAAATGTAACATCCCCTACAATCACCTAGGAGAGAAAAACAGAAAAATGATGCTAGATAATAAAAAAGACAGTTGAATGGAGCTGCAAACACTGTTCAATATGTGTCATGTGCAAGTGTTTATTGTTAACAAGGTTACTCTGAAAAAATGAAAGTCAGTAGCTCTAGTATCCACAGTAGTACTGTGAATAATCATGTTAGGATTTTTTTTTTTTTGAGGGGGGGAGGGTATGATTCTTTCCACTGGTTATATTGGGAGAGACCATGAAAGAACACAGCTCCAATGGGGGATAAGGGCTCAAAAGATTGCTTGTGGGGTGTCATGGGACATGTACCACCCTGAACTTTATAAAGCAAACGGATGCACTAATGTCTGTTAAGCATAGCTTTACAAAATGAACACAAATACCTTTATTTATTTATGTTGTTTTTTTATTTTTAATCTGAAAAATGACGGTACTCGGTTTATTCTGTCTACTTTAGGTTCGCAAAAACCAGAAAAACCGAGACCTTGAATTTCTGGGAAAAGTCGAAGACGACATGCACAAGGATTTGGAGCGCACGATGCGTGAACTTCAGGCCACACACGCTGAGACCGTGCAGGAACTCGAGAAAACACGGAACATGCTGATCATGCAGCACAAGATTAATAAAGACTACCAGGTAACCCTGTCTCCATCACAGCTGAGCTGTGCAGATCATATTCCATTAGGACCGGTATCCGCTGAGCGCTGTGCTGCTTCAGTTCAATATTTCAGATTTATCTGCTAGTGTGATACTGTTTTGATGGAGGAAAACTCAGTATCCTTTATTTGTCCTTCAGTGTATTGTCTGCTACAGCTTGCGTTTATTCATTTTGCAAGGAATTATGTAGTAGTATAAAAAAATAAAAAAATGCAAACTATAAGTGTGCAGAATGGACTTTTGTGTTTAGGGCAGGTAATTTTAAGTGTAAAGTAGTTCCCCTCTTTGTGTTACTGTTCAAAAACACAATTTCTTCCAACCCACAGGCGTTGGCACTGGTGATACAGTAGATTTTGTACATGAATTACTCACCACATTTATTAACTAAATCTGTTGGTTTGTATATATATATATCATTTTTGTAAGAGGGCTTGGTTTTACAGAAGTAGAAATATGGTCTAAATGTTTATGCATTTAAACAATCATCGGTTTTCTAACACTTCTCAATTATTTAACTCATTGATTAGTCCGGCATCAGAAATGACTGCAGGCATACCTTTTGAATGACCTAAGCAGTGATTCGATCCTGAAACGTGTTTGCACAGAAATATTCTCTCCATCAATTTTCTTGTGGTTTTGTTGAAGCTGCCCCATTATTCCCAGCCTGGGTTATCAGGGTGCAGTTCTTCTTTCTGTCAGGGTTCTCCATGGGCAGTGCCTGGCAGTATTGGTTCTGTTGTCAGTAGCCACGCCACACAGCTGGCACACAAACGGCTGTCCTTTCACTTACCTTTGGTAAACATTCGGCAGATTGGCATTTATCTGAATCCTATGTGGCGTATTAACCATTTTATGTGTGGTTTTACGCGTTTAAATAAGGTAAACTTACTCATCAGTAATAACAGGGCTCGGGGTCTTTTTACTCTTTTTGTATTTTCTCTGCAGTCAAATACATGTACAATGAAACAAACCTGTGCTGGTCCTGCAGGCACGAAGTGAATAAACTAAACAAAATATGCATTATTAACTTATATAAATGCATAAAAAAGTGTCTTGCAGTATCTGGGACTGGTTAAACATCCATTCATTTTGAGTAAATAAACCAAAACTATCCATAAAAAAAGAAACTGAAAAAAAGGAATCATCTGGTTCTGATTAATATTTTATGGCATGTAATTAAATTTGCTGGATACTTGAGCAGTACATGGTTTTGAGCACATGAGTATTTGCTCAGTTTACATGTTCTGTTTCATTTGGGAAAATACTCCCCTTTAGGAGAGATTGTCTTAAACAACTACCATAAATCTCATGTCAAAAATCAGTCTGCGTTGTAAGATGGCAACAGATAATACAATTTAAATGCACGTCAGTAAAACAAAATATACAATTTACTTCACCTTTGTTTTTATATGTGTCATTGCCTCCTTGTGGTATGCATGTACAGACGAAGGTTGGTTCAGGGTTACTAAACCATGGAAATAATAAAATTGTATAAACAGGTACAGTCCTGCAATATTATTGAGATGTTTTTATTTTTTTGTAATCTTTATTAGGTCTTAATGTTTTGTAAATTGTTATTTATTATTAGCATAAAGGTGATTTTACAGAAATGATATAAAAATGATATAAAATGCTTTTAGTGATTTATAATTAAATTAGTTTCTTTTTTTTATTTATTTTTTTTATAAAAACCTTGGCTACAGATACATTTTTTGCTTGACAGAGGAGTTGATCAGTTTGGATTGCTTCATCTGTCCGCCAGTTTTGCAAGGACCCCTGAAAGAATGCTGTTGCTTTGCACGTGTGCAGTGGATTAAAGCTGGCGAGTACAGAATCTAAGAACAATGCATTTAAAATACGTCATCTCTACTGCGCTTGAGCACCCCACTGCACATGTGAAAAACCAGAACCTGGAGGTCTAAAATGCCTGTAACAAATCAGTGTTCACCAAGGAAATAACCTGTTTTTATTTCATTTCTTTTGGAGTTTAGGTTACCCAATATCCTTCTGGTAACGTTCATTGAAGGCTAAGTTTCTAACCCAGTTGGCCTTCAGAATTTCTAGCACTGATCCTGGCTGAAAACACTTAGCTGATGCTTTCCCGTTTGTATGTTTTTTATTTTTTTTTTCTGTGTTTTTTAATAATGAACAAGGTGAACTTTGGAAAGTTTAAAGTATTGAAAGTATATTAGTCAAAAAGGAGAGTTTTAAAAGTGTCTGGTGTATGTTCAGTTGAAACATTTAAATAACATAACTATTGCTGGCATTTATTGTTTTTACTTTTAATCAAGGTTTATGTGATGTTCCCATCTCATAAAATGCAAATAAAGAAAGTTGTTTACCTCTGTATCTGCCTCAGATTGTGTAGCACATCTTAAAGCCAGTGTAGCAGATTATTGAATCATCAAATTAAACAGGACTGCAGCCTGCCCTTGCAATGAACTGTCAAAACAAATGCCAAAATAACTTGAACAGGGTTGCCAGTGGTACCGCACTAGTCCTATATTAAACCAGCTTAAACCACAAGACATGCACTGACAGATTGAACCAGTTGCCACAGTATGGCACATCCCTGATTGATTAAATGAATGGCATGGATATTACATTGACAAATGGCATGCTTGGATATTAAATACACTGCTTGCTGTGTGTGTACCACCAGCTGATTTACTGATGGCTCCCAACTGATCAACCTGGTCAAATTATTTTTTGCGACGTTGACTTTTTAACTTGCAAACTAACTGGGAATAAATGAGGATAAAGAAATACTGTGAAATAGTGAATTCCAGTGCATTGTGGAGCTGTTACATTTCAATATTTTACCAGCAGGTTAAAACATTAGAGGCTGTATCATTTGCAACGGCAAAAGACCATGAACTGGTCATGCCAAAGTCCAGCGTTCCAACAACGCTGGGCGAAACAATTACAAGTTGAATGCGCCCTAGAGCAGAAAAGCAAAGGACATGTATATAATAAAGTTCTGATTTAAGTTCTGTATAGGTTCCTGAAAATGATCAACCAAGAGTCATTTGACTGCACTTGTAATATTTAAGTTTTCCATTTTCCATGCAGAGATAGTAATTTTACACTGCATCCTCAAATACAGTGCATACCGTAATATAGCAGCTTCTTACGGGAGCAATTCTTTATTTATTTATGCTCTGTATGATGTGCATGCAGCAGTAAAGGAGATTTTAATTAAGTGATAATTCTTAAAGGAGTCTAATTTATGAGTCAATAAAGGGCTGCTGGCCTCCCTATAAACTGTGAGGCTGCAGGCCGGCCTGTTTATTTGGTTCAGTAAACAGCAGGGCCTCCGGCCTCAGTGTTTATTGTAGCACATTGCGGGAGCTGTTTTTCATGAGTAATCTCGGCTCTCCTAAGAATTATATAACTGAGCTGTGTTTTCTTGTCTTTCTGTTTTATTATTTCTTGTTGTTCTCCCTCTGAGAGGGTTCTGAAGCACAGTGATGGGGTTGTTTCATTTGTTGCCAGTGCTTATTTTATTTTAACCTTCCAGGATGCTTGAGGTTCAGCCAGTCAAAGAGTAGGAAGCCTGCTAATTTAAGGTCAAGTGAGTTTTCCTGCGGACTACTCAACTGTCTGAACAGGTGGTTTACCCTTTGTTTGGTAAAATAATATTTATATAAATGTAGATAGATATGAAAGCTTAAGACAGACTAGACCTGTTTGACTGATTTGAGGCTTTAAAGTAAATTGTCACAAGTAGAGGAGAAACACCTGGTCTTTTTCGATGTGCAGCTCAATGATTCCTTCATGTTTTAGTCCATGTTGTATATTCAAAAAATTGTCTTCTTGCAGCTTATACCTGAGCAGTAATGTCTTTGCATACAAAGTAAAAAAAACCTTTTTCTATAAAGTGACCTTCAACATCTGCAATTTTTTATATGCTCGTAAAATCATTACAGCATTCAGCAGAAAATAAATACTGCATCCTCGTGTTACACAAAAAAAAGCCAACTAATCTGTGACACATTTATTCTGTTGCCTGGATACTCATTATTTTAAAAAAGGCAGTATGTTTATTGAAAAAGAAAGTGTAGAAAAAACACTGAAAGTGAAAAGCATTTAAAATCTTAATTTATAATTATGGGCTGTTAGTAATTTGGCCAAGCTACTGCATTTTTACATAAGCTAAAGTGGGACAATTATTTTCATGGACACAGTTGAATGCATTTTACTGTAACGAAAAATTTAAAAAAAACAGTTTAGCCCTTTGTAAGAACTGGCCCAGAAGCTACAGTTCTACACCAGATGTGGAAAAACAAAATTGTCTATGAGGAATATGGGTCTTGTATCACCAACAAATTCAGATTCAAAATATTAAGAAAATGTTTGAGGGTCAGAAATGCACTTGCTGGGAGACCTTTGTTGACCCTGCTCAGCCTGGTCCGAAGCTGGGGAATGTCACAATCATATTAGTTTTGCACCCTTTACAGGCTTTGATCCATCAAGCTATATGGAACATGCTTGCCATCTCCTTCCGTCCGCCAGTTTTCTTACACTGCCTAATAGTGGATCACTTTGAACTCTGTGTTCTTTCATACTCTTGTGTCGGAGCATCATCTGTTTACCTTGAAACCCTGTAAAAATACCCTTTAGCCATTGTTGTGTAAGACTTTGCTATAGTTGGTCATGTGGACCAGTGTTGCATAGCAGGTTTCTTTTCACAATCCTGTGCTCTCTGTCATCCATTTAGTGGTTTCAGTGAATGTAAGTGTGTACTTTTTTTTTTTTCTTCTTCTTGTAGACAGAGGTTGAAGCGGTGACACGCAAGATGGAAGACATTAAGCATGAATATGAGCTGAAACTTGAGCAGTATGCCCAACTGCTTGATATTAGGGCTGCTCGAATCAGAAAACTGGAAGGTATGTCAGATCCATATGAGTTTCTTATGGTGATTATGGTGTGCAAAAAATAAAGTGGATAACGTTACTGTCAAACTGACAGAATTAGTTCACACTGATGGAGAACACAATTGAAAGACTTTGTGATTTTTATCCACATGGTATTCATGCTGCTCATGTAGTTGCAGGATCCTGCCTAGATTGATGTAGAAGAAAAAGAAGGGACAGCACAAAGTCTACTAGCTTTTGGAGTGTCTGCGGGTGCTATAGCAACACTTCCAGATATTGTGCTACCATCAGCTATGGGTATTTACTGGTGTGGTAAACAGTATTATTCCTGTTGTGTTTACTCTAATCTTGTTAACTGAAAAAATAAAACATGCACACAAACACATCAATCCACTGACACCTAGTAACTAGCCAACTAACACAACTGCCACTCGTGCACAAATGTGGGCAGATGGTACACAGAAATTGCATTTATGGTGGTCTGACTGGTTTTTTTATGCCTTTTTATCCGATTTAATAGGTCAGAACACTTAATATTATAATTTGATACATATGTCTATGAAAAGGAAGAAACCATGAACCCCATTCATCAATGCATCACTGGCTTCTTTGATCAAGTCAACCTGGGTCTGACGTTGTCTACCTGGACATAAGTTTGAACCCAGCCAGTCACCCTGCTTAGAATGACATCTCAAGGGACCAGTTATAGATGATTGGACATGACACAGAGAATTATACCAATATGAACAGCATTCCTAGCAAGAGAGCAAAAGCATAAACATCCGCTGCAGAGAAAAACAACGCAATCAAATCTATTTAAGCTCATTTTACTATTGATATTCAGAAATCTGATACACAGGGTATTTTTGCAGTAGTGTGCTGTAGTAAACATGCTCTTAAAAATGGAACCCCAAACTAATCATCGCCTTTTTCTGTCATCTTTCAAAATACACCTGGTCTGCATTTAGCTTGGAACAGGCATGCCAATATGCACACATTAGGCGTTAGACCAACACTTTAAACCCCAATCTAACACATAGCACATGATGATGAAAATCGAAACCATTCTGTGCAAGAAAACATTTGTACTTAATTCTTCAGAAATTTCCTCCTCTGGCCAATGCTGCCTTGTCTTTATTAAATGATAAAGGAGATTCAAATGCAGCGTGGTTGAGTAGAGGGAAGCTCCTAATGTATGTGTTTAAACTGGTACTAATTTGGTACAGAATGGGACAAGTTCAGTTAAAATAAAGTGAGTTTCAACTTAACCAACCCACAATGCAATATATGCAAAATATTGGTATTTAAGTAAGAGCTGTCTGAAACTTGCTTATAAAGCTTTGCAAGCGAGTTATATTTCTTGGTCTGGCCAAAAGCATGTTCTGTACATTTTTAGTGAATCGAAAGTGATTGTAGACTGCCTAAGAATTGTTATGTTAGATTTTGACTTTACTCTGTATTCACCAAATTATCAAGTTTTTGTATTTGTATTGTCTTGGTTGACTAACATTCAAAGAAAAGGTGCCTTTCTCTTCTGCGCCTGTCTCTCCTCCACATTTTGAAGAGTATTAATACATACTGCACACAATTATTCAAGATTTATCCAGCCAAACATGCATTTTGAAGAAGATTGCTAATGTCCAATTTCATGTTGAAGTATAAAGACTGATTGTTCATGAAAGTAATCTAATCTTCTCAAGCACAGCTGACACAGTGCTGTTGTGGGGATTGTTTTTAAATCATTTACAATGAACTGTTATCTGTAGTGTCTGCATTATTTTATAGAAATTGGGTTTTATAATAAGGAAATTATATCACACTATATATTAATCTAGACACTTACTTTCCACAGCATCGCATGTCCCAGGCTTATAAATGTTTTATTGCTGTGCTTCCTGCCATACAAGAACAGCCTATTGATACAAAAACCAACCCTGGCTCTGATGTATGTGATACTTTTTGACTGCTTTAAAACATCATTTAAATGTAAGAGTTCTTTTTTTCATTTATGTGTTACAGCCCAATTAAAAGATATCGCTTATGGCACCAAGCAGTACAAGTTCAAAGCAGAGATCACAGATGAAGACAGAGTGGATGAGTTTGATGAAACGGTCCACCTCGAGAGAGGAGAGAACCTGTTTGAGATCCACATCAGCAAAGTCAACTTCTCTCCCGAAGCTCTCCGGGCCTTTGGTGACCGGGAACCTTCCACTTTCTGCACCTATGCCTTTTACGATTTCGAACTGCAAGCCACTCCAGTGGTCCGGGGCTCCCAGCCAGCATATGACTTCACCTCCCAGTACGTTGTGCGTGTGGATGACTTCTTTTTACAGTACCTCCAGAAGAGCTCAGTCACGCTAGAGATCCAACTGGCCCATGGCATGGACTATGAAACTTTTGCAGCCTGCCAGCTGCGGCTACACGAGATCCTTGAGAAGAACGGCACAGTATTTGGCACAGCGGCTCTGGTTGGTGAGTAGACCTAATTAACATGCTACAATATGCTGTCACTGCCACCAAGTGGGGCATGAAATAGATAGGATTTTATTACCCATACATCATAAGATAAATCCCAAGGCATTTATGCGAAGCTCAGTTCCACTTCCCTCCCTCCATGAGTAACTGCAAGTTTGGAAGTGGACGTTTGTGCGGTATTGGGCATTATTTATTCTTCAGTAGCTTGATTCTTAAATTAAACACTTGCATAAACTGCGGGGGGAAAAAAAAGCTCATAAATATCTAACTTTTTGCATTCTTAAATTTGCATTTCAATATTCAATTATTTGTTTTAGTTTTTTTTGTTCCACAAAGCAAGATTTGAAACGTCAAGCAGTCCTGTTTTTGTAACTTAGTTAACTTGATAATAAAAACAGCTTTCATTTATTTTTTTTAATTTTATATTCTAAATTCAGTCCCAATTAGAAAACTGCTAAAGTTGTTTTTTGGGTTTTTTTACAGCTTCCACAATAAAATGGGGCTGCAGCATTTTTATATACAGTGTAATAGCAATATGCCTCTGTGATTTAAAGCCATGATTGCAACTAGCCAAATTCCTGGTTTCATTTAAGATCCAAACAGCTTTCAGGCTGTTAAGGTTCATTTGACATTTTGCAGCTACCAGGGATGAGCAAGCAATGTAGCACTTGTTTGTCTAGTGGACAAAAAACAAACCAAAAACATCATACTTACGTAAATGCAAACAAAAATGACTTAAATATGCCTCTTATAAAGTTGTGTTTGTCTGAGACACTGCCTGAACATGTAGCAATACAATCCCACCGTGTTATTCCTAAGCCTCGTTCTTCTCCTGATATTGACTGTGTTTTATGAGTCTTTAACAAGCCAGATATTGATATAATGTCTAAATCATCTTATTGAAAACAGTCATATCCACCACCCTGCTGTATTATTTTATTGTTTGTATAAAAGGGTTTTGGGTGGTGTTTATTGCCTGGCAATGACCGTTTGTGGGTAAAATACAGCTACAGCATATTAGCTGCTTATGAATAATATGACTCGCATCTTCTAATAAAAAAACATCACCGCGGTATAAATGACTATCATTTATTTATTTATTTATTTTAACTGAAGTACATTATAGTGATTAGCATAGGGAAATCAAGTGAGCGCCAGTCATCTCTTAGTAAATAAATCAGCTTATCAGATGCCTTAAATTCATTAAACCCTTATACACTGTTAGTCATCCCAAAAGGATTGTTTGAAATTGATTCTCCATGATGTGTTATAATTGATTTTGAATTGCATGTTTTGACCTCGAAAATCATGTACAAGGGCTGAAGCAATCTGGCCGGTGGTGATTCGTTTTACAATTCTGGATAGATCTGTTTTGTTCAAACTACTTTTTGATATTTCTAAAGGTCAGAACTAATTAATACAATCATTTCAAAGATGCCTGAACAGACACTCTGCAGACCACATCTAAATAGTTTAGTTCTTGTTGCACATCATACTGATTAAGTTTGCACTAAAATAGGTATTGAAATTGGTTAAGCTGTTGCTTTAACTTGTTTCCACAGGAACGTAAGATGATTTGTCCTAACAGTATTGTGTATCATGGTGCCAGCACAAAACAAAAACATATTTCCACAGGAAGAATGAGTTTAAACCATTAAGTGAACCCCTGGTGGCATTTGCTAAGTTGATCTGGGCTAAAAAGAATTGATACAATTGGGCAAGAAAACATCAGTGAATTATTTAAACTTAACAGGCAGAGAGATATTCACACGCAAATCCGTCAAGCTTCTTTTGGCCTGAGTCCATGCATCCCTTTGAAAATCAATTCCAGCCTCTTATCCATAGTATTTATCTATATGTTTTATTCCATATTCAATCAACAGATATAGACCAATATAGACAAGCTGTACCAGTCCAAGTCATAACTGAAATGCTGATTCAGTACTATCTATCTCTGATGTCTGCTTTGATTACAGTACTTATTTTAGAATACTATATATGGCTGAATTTTTCATTTATTGTATCAGACCATGTTTATAGTATACATATGCCTTTTTATTTATGTATTTATATATTTATTTAATGCCCACATGTGTTTTAATGTTCTATTCAGGTGTGGGAGGAGATGTTCACATCTATGGAGTTCTGGAATACTGGGTGAGGCTACGGGTGCCCATGGACCAGGCTGTCCGCTTATACAAAGAGAGGACAAAGGCCCTCGGCTATCTGAATTCAGGCAAGGTCCAGAAGGTACGTTGTGAAAGCCTTTCTTTTCCTTTACTTCACTTGGTAAGACAAGAGACCTGATAACGTTTTCCACTTTGTACTTCCGCAGGATTCTGAGCAGACTGTCCAGGCTATCCACTGCCTCTTAGCTTGACCTTCCTATTGTCTGTCTTGGTTTCAGAAGTTAAATTCATTTTAAGATCTCACAAATGATACAATATATATTTACTGTATATTTAATACTTTTGTAAATAAATGTTTTTTTTTTTTGTTTTCTTGAATTTTTTCCATGCCCCTAGTAATTCGTATCTATATGCAGTGAGATATAAATGATCTACATGTCTTGTTCTTTTTTACTAAACCGTGCCTTTCTGGTTTAATTCTCTAGGTGTTCAGCACTGCCGCCATGGCTGAAGGCAGTCTGAACGAGCTCCATGTGACAGTGGCATGCTGTAACAACCTGAAACCACGCCAAGATCACCTGCAGCCAAGCCCATACGTCGTGTACAAGTTCTTTGACTTCACGGACCACGACACTCCCATTGTTACAAGCAGCAACAGCCCGCAGTTCAGCGATCACATGAGCTTCCCTGTGCCAATGAACGCGGATCTAGACCGCTACCTGAAATCAGAGGCTCTCGTGCTCTATGTGTTTGATGACGCTGACTCACAAGATAACTTGTACCTAGGGAAAGCCAAAGTGCCTCTCATCTCTTTAGCTCATGATAAAGCCATTACAGGTACATCAAAATTAAAACATCAACACAGTACCCATGTTCTGTTTTTGATAAAGGTCTAGAAATATATATTTTTTACTATGTAAGGGAGATAAGACATCCCTGATCTTGTTTTTTTTTACTACACTGTCTGCTCACGACTTGAAAATGAACACATCTATGATTATGTTAAGAATCAAAAACTATTCTACTGTAGTTTCTTAGGTCAGAATGACACTCAAAAAAACAGGGAGATGAATGTTGATAAGAAATATATTGACCAGATCTTTCCCTACCGTGTTCTCTGCCCCATGCGCCTTCCTGTATCTCCAGGCACTTTTGAACTGACAGATGGACATGGACGACCCAATGGAACGGTTGATGTCACTTTACAGTGGAGATTTTCATACCTTCCACCGAGGGGATCATCTATGACAGTGGAGCAGGCGAAGTTTGTTCCCAAGCAGATACCAGAGAAGTTGGCTTTAGAAGAGGAAAGGAATGAACCATTGCCAAGTATGCCACTCCCCTCAGTGTTGGAGGTAAGCTAACAAGCCATTTCCAATGCATATCGCTACATCTGCGGCTTGATGGAGCGCTTTTCTGTTTTATTTTTGTTCCCCGAACTTGCTAAAACATGTCCTATTATTCCATCTCCACCTCTTCCAGCAGGTTTCGCTGTGCTGAGGAGCTGATTAACCCTAGCCTTTCTGACCTTGTTTATGTACTGTCTTACAAAATAAAAGCCTTTTTCTTTTTTTCTGCTTATGGGTTTAAAATGCATTTTTAAAAACTGTGTTTTACAACTGCATGGCATATATATTTTTTCAGAAAAAAAATTATTCTGGTTGATTTTTTCAATGTTTTTTGTTTTACTACCATGATCTCTCAAGTACAACATAGCTGCCCAGATAAATAAATAAACAGATTAGCTGTACTTGATTTGGATCAAACGATTACAGAGAATTGGGAAGGACTGTGAGTACGAGCTCATATCCTCTGACCTTGTATATGATGTGTTACAAAGGGGCTTTCAAATGTTAATCTAGGGAGGGCAGTGATTTGGCTGGAGAAATCAGAATGTACTGCTCTGTGAGAAATGTTCCAGAAATTTTAAACAAACTCTTAAATGAAAATGGCAAAATATCTTTTTTTATATATGTAAAAAGGTCAGTGTTTTACAGTTGTTATTAGCTTATTTGCTCATAAAGTTCGTGGGAACCTTAATGAGAAGCAGTCAACAAGCATAAGAACATTTCATGTCAGCATATTATCTCATGTAATTGTAATTTATTATTGTGTTTTATGCGTTGGTTTATTGACACCAAATCCTTGCCTCACATTTGTAGATAGATACATGCAGATATATACAGTATGCATATTCTGTATTCTCATTGTTCATGGAATTTGCTGTATACGGTGTTTTGATTATTGATTAATGGCAGGATTTTATTTTTGCAATGTAAATCATTTCAAATTAAAGTTCAGCTCCGAGCCAGGTGTCTTGATTGTTTTTTGTGTCATTACAGATTCCCCAGCCGAAACCCAGACAGCGTACACTTACAAAGAATAAACAACCAAACAAGAAAGTGTCATTTATAGATACAACACCAGAGAGTCCAGTAAGTAATACTAGCCCTCCCAACATAATATGTACTGTATATCATACTTTTAAAATCCTTTATCCAGCTCTGATGAAACAGGTTTAGGAAATGATTCACTTGTTAAGTGTATCATAATCTGCCAGGTGGAACCTGTCAATCTATCTGGCTGTCCATACATATGTCACAGTTACATGTTTATAGCTACATAGTGTCTTTACAGCAGTGGTGGGGGATGAATGTTACTAACATGCTTGTCTACACACTGGTTAAGCAAACTGTCTATCTCCCTACTGTCTCTACTCTTAATTTTTTTGTGATTTGTTATTTATTGGGCATATGAACAAACGCAAACCACTACCATAAACTATACACAACAAGTGCTCGATCCAAAAATATGGATGGGAGTCCTCGATTGACTCATCCAGTTAAAGCTCTGGGAGCTCAGGGTGAGTCATACAGCTTGGACGGTGCCAGTTCGCGTCTGGGCTGTGCAAAGAGGCCGAACTTCGCTGGGGTCTCCAAAGGGGACATCACATTGGCTCTGACGCTCACGAGATTTGGGATGGGAAACTGGCAGGGATTCCTTATCCTCATCGCACAACAACGAACCCTACTGGCCAGACACCGAGCACATTCAGAATAGATCAAAATCAAGGCTGATCTCTGTTCTCCGGGATCGGTAGCCCGCCCACCTCTACTCTGGATTGCTCGGCGTAAAAGCGATTCTGGCTTTAGGCTTGTGAGATCGGAGGACGCTCACATGCCCTCAGAACGTCTGTGCTGTGTGGGGACTCGCTGCAGTGAGGAGAAAAAACATAATTGCACATTCCAAGTTGGGGGGAAAATAAATACATTATATTGTTCATAAAAGAGTTTTAGAGTTTCAAAATGAATTGGTTCTAAACTTAATAGCATGCCATAAAGCGTGCTTAAAGAAATTTCCAGCCAGGTAGGCAAATTAACTCTCTGGAAGTTTATAGGAGACAGGTGGAACTCCTTCTCTAACAATGTAAATCTTAATTTTATTTCAATGTTCTGCTTAATTGAGGCAAAGTAGGTGTTTTGAGTTAACAGACAGGATTTTATAAGCCTGGCTTAACCAATAGCAATAATTAAAAAAAAAAATCAATCTTAGTTTAAAACCTAGAGATAAAAATACAGAATTATATCATGCTAAAATGTAAATTGTGTTTGAGTTATGTTTTAAGATCATTCTGGTTAAAAAAAATAAATAAATAAAATAAATCTGATTATAATGAAAAACTCAAAATCAGAAACAGACGTCTCATGATGCTGGTGGCCAAATCTTGTTCCAGTGTTTCTTTATAACGTTTGCATTGTCTTGTGATAGGTCCAGAATGCCAGTCCATCTCCTGCTGAGGAGAAAGAAATCTTACAAGAGAAGCCTTCAAGTTCAACTAGCCCCACTCTGATCCCGGAGGTATGGAGTGCATCAGACAAGGAAAACAATGATAGGATGTGCTTGAATGATCTTAACAGTACCTGCTCAGAGCGCTTTCCATTGCACAGCATCACTGTTAATAAGCAGGTTGATAAATAAAAACACCCGCAGGGTTAACGTAAAATTAAAAGGGGGCGAAACTTAGAAATATCATTAAATCATTAAAACAGACCCTGATCATTTCTAAACACCATCTCCACAATCGTGCATGTGTACCACGCTGTCTAAAGCTGAAAACAATTAGAGCTGCAAATAGAAACAGTTTGGATCGGCCTGCTTTTTTCCCCCAAGAATTACTGTGCAGTAAGCAACCCAAAGAAGCTTTAGCTTCATTTCCATCATCATTTTCGATTTCCAACATGATGTGTTTGATTGATACACAGTCAAAGAGGCTCACTCTCATTATTTGTATATTTAACTTTGCTGCAGCTTAATTGGTGCAAAAGGAATGACACCATTTTTTTTGGTGCTTTTAAGGATTGTTTTGGATCTCTCTAGGGGGACAGCTCATAATAAATAGTATATCGCCATGGATGTATCATTTCATCAGCTTATAAAGCACAGCGTTTTATGGTGTGGTAACTTGTTTTTAATGTGCTTTAAAACTATTTTATTTTGAGTGAATTACTTTACTATCGTAAAGTAATTGACCGTGTCTTGTAGCTGGCATACACCTTCCCTACACATGCATCTAACCTACATGATAATAATACCTTAACTGGATCTAAAAACATTGCATTTATCATAATAGTATATAATGCAATTATCTGGGTACAAAATGGACTGAACACAGGCGTTGCTTGGTAAGAGCATAGTAACTCTGAGGATCATGGTTTTCTGATCACTTTCACTTTCCACAGGATTTACAGAGAGGCAGGTTAGACAATCAGGAGCTGGGGGAGATTGCCCAGGAGATCCAGGAGGAAGAGGAGGACTCGCACCTCTCCGAAGGGCAGCTAGCAGAACAGAGCCTGCTCTCAGAAGAGGAGGAGGAATCGGACATTCCAGAAGAGGTGTTGGAGCGGGATGAAGAAGGTGTTTAGCATTATTATATATTACTCTATGAATATACGCATGCAGATTCTAAATGCATTATGCAACATTGTTGTTGACATTCTGATCGTCAGCTCAGACAAACAACAGCATAAATGTTCATAAGTCTCTTGACCTTGTGCCTGTACAGTGTGCGTAACTTTCAAGACTTGTTGTTCTACATCTCACTTTACGTATGAAGGCTGAGGTTTTCTTGAACTGTTGTCCATAGATGAAGCAATAAAGTGTACAGAGATACCCAGCAGACAGTTATTCCTGCCCGTCAATGCTCATTGATTTCAGCAGCTTTAAGAACTACCCGGAGTAACTGCTTATGGATCCGCTTGACTGTCTAACTCCATATTTCTTGATCCTGACAATTTGTAGCTATCAAGTTCCCCCTTGTAAGGCCTGTAATTATAATTGTTTTTAACGCTGTCGATCTCTTGCTTTCCCAGAAGGGGAGGATGCGCTGGCCACTGATGCCAATGAATCAATACTCTCCGACAGTGATGACTGCATTGTTCCTGGCCCAGCACCCCAGGTCTGGCATGTTGCTGAGTACCTTCTTGTTTGACATGTTTGTTTTTTGATGTTGTAGTTTTTTTAGATCAAGGCCACAATAAGAATGCATGAGGCCTTTGGAAGAAAGGGAATATATATATATACAGTGGCTCTTTGAGCTAATATATATATATATATATATATATATATATATATATTTTTTTTTTAAATAAGGAAGCATATGCTTTTGATTTATATTTTAGTTTAATGCGTTTAGAAAAAGTTAGCAAAGCGGATCAAGAAAAGTGATATGTGCTTGTGTACTGTGAATCGTTCAAACTTTTCCTTAATTAAGGAGATTTCAGATTTAGTATGTAAAATGTACGGAAACCATGACCTAATATAGCATTTTCCCTCCAGATTCAACAGTAAAGACTTGATTCACGAAGCTGTTTTGAAAAAAAAAAAAAAAAAATTGAAAATATTTTATTGAAGGATAAGAGAGAGCTTCTTTACAAAGTGACCTTTTGTACTTTCTTCTCCCTTAGATTAGAGGCTTATTAAGCTATCACTTGCTGCGCATACCTCTGTACCTAAGCCTAATGGCTTTATTGAAAACAGTTGATTGATCCTTTTTAAACCAGACAAAGCACAGTAGGTCATTTGAACCAGGTCTCTTGTTTTTGTTTCAATGATGTTCCATCTCAGCAAGGCTAACCGGTCCTGCTTTTCAAACACAATGCAAGTCAAGCAGCTACACTGGTCAATAGCAGCCTCTGATTGGCTTTCATGTGCTGTCTACCTTAGCTAGGCATGTGTAACATCTCATAATGCAGTCAGCTACATTAAGCAATTGCTCATGCTTGACTGGCTGCGTGTCTTTCATTTCAGCCTCGAGAGAGGTGTAAAAATGCCACTGCCGATTTCAAACTGAGACAGAAATGCCAGTTTAAGTACATGTTCAGTGCACTTAAATGCTGTAATGTACCATGTTATAAACTCAAGTAAAGAATTATTAATGGCCATTAAGTGAATCAGTGCTATGGATGCACTGCAGTACGCAACTAGAATGTTTGCCCTTTTGTTTTAAAAGTAGATTTTAATGTTGGTTGCTTCCTAATAAGAATGCTGCCTCTCGTCAAAGCTTCTAATATGAGGTCTCGCTTCATTCTGCAAACTTACATTGATAGAAATTATGAAATTATCAGAATTGTGACAGGGAGCCACATTTAAGCAACTGGCTATTGGTACCATAAAAAAAAAAAAAACATTCAATCTTTTATAGGTTATGTCCTTTTTTAGAGAAAGTAGAATGCTGCTGAAATCATATATAGAAAGCTTCAGAGTCTCCTGTACCGCACTGTAACAACAAAACATTTAATCTGCATGGCTTTCAATCCTCGCCCAGGTGAACTGCTCAAGTACCCAGAGGGGCTGGGATAAGGCGAGTCAGAATAAAACAGGAGGATATATAATAGAGCATGCATCACAGATCAGCGGCACTTCTGAGACTTTTAGAACAGCCACCACCGGCTCTTCCCCGTGACAGCGCTCTTCAGCAGTGAGAATTTAAATGCATCAGCCCGATCCGTTCATTAAAAGGAAAATAGCTTGAACTGTGACTCCGACCCTACATGCATACGCACTGCTTCCTCCCTCCCTGCTCACATCATTTGAAGCTCTGAGTTATATACGTTAATGATTCAGCTCTGATTCAGTTTGATTTGATGAATACAAAAAAAATGAACACTGAACAAATAAACTGTGTAATGCTAGTCTGAAAGCGTGATCCTGGTTATTTAAAGATGACCTAAAGAATATGTGGGTCTCCGCATGGAACCACTTTACATACAATGCCCATTGTTTCAAATTTGGAAACATTGTTCTAATAGTGACAAGCCAAAGGGTGATTTATTCACCATGTCTGTTGTCACCGTAGGGCTGATGGAGTGATGAGGTGTGCCTGACTCTCAGAATGAATCAAAACACTTTTTATTTCAGTGACATCACCGTACTGTTTATTTCTTTTTGTTGCTTATTTGTTTTGGTTTGTTTTTTTTTTCAATTAAGCAGTAGTGCCTCTCATGACAGAAAAAAAAAGATTTGTAGTTAAAAGCATTTGGAAGTAATTTCTATAACATAATTATAGTTTTTGTACACAAAATAACAATAATGCAATTGTATGACAATGCAAAACACTGATTTGTATTCATGGTTTTCAAATTTTTAAATCCAAATGTTTTTTTTTTTGTTTGTTTGTTTTTTTAAATCAGTCAGGGTAATTTAGCCAAGCAATACTTAGATTGTTTGTTTTGTATTTACTTGAATTGCAGTCGCTTTCTGGAAAGGATCTTCTTGCTTACTCTTGGATAATCACATCTATAAATCTGTAGGACCACTGCTGAGTGGCCTCGACTCAGCAGACCTTGTAATTACACACTAATTAGTAAAGCAGACAGGGCTGTGCGTTCAGCCCAAGATACTTCCATTTTTAAGTGCTGTAATTGAAGTGACATATTCATTATGAAATAATATCATAATCCAGCTCCTCACGCAGGCTCTGGTTAGTTCTTGGATGTGTTGATTAAAAAGGAAACCCAACAGGTTACCATTGTACACCTTTTCTCCTTCTGGCGATGTGTCTTAATTTTGTTTGATTTCATTTACAAGTTTGTCAAAGTGAAATGCTTGTCCCCTCCTTTCCCTCTCCAAAGTAGCATAATTAGTGTTAGCATCTTCTTTAACAGGCTATATAAAGTTTAGTGGCTGGATTAAATCAAGCCATTAACATAATGTACTGTACAATTTGCCCCTATCGCTTTGTGTTTCCACTACATCAAAGCTTCGCAGAGAGCCGGTGTAATTGGACCATGCCGCCTTGTCAAGTTTAGTCAAGCTGATGGCTGCTCCTTTTACTAAAAAGCTTCCAGGCATGATAATTAATGGAGAAGAAAGTCAAGGAATTGTACAATTTTGGACAGTTCTCCATGAATATTTCATATATTTGAATAATCAGGAGTTAACATTATCAATTTGATGTATAATACATTGATTAAAAGCCTTGTTCCATTCCTGAAAAAAAAAAGAAAGAAAGATGTCAACAAAAGGCATTTGCATGTGTATTAGTCTTTGTCTTGGCAGGAGCTAAAGGGACAGAAGTTTGGCTTTACTGTCATTTATATATATATATATATATATATATATATATATATATATATATATATATATATATATATATATATATGTGACTGCTGATAGTGTTGTAATATACTGTGTATAATGTATGCTTCAAAGTCAGCCAGTTTAATGAATTAAATCATTGTATGTGATTGTTTTTAAGTTTGTCTATTTTAGTAATGATGTTTTAAAAGCAAGATTAATAGTTAATAGTGTTGATTGCCTTGAGATTACTCTTGTACTTAACCAATGAAGCCAAGCTTTGAAGGCAGCTGAGGTTTTCTGGGCTGAAAGCATGGGTCTCTGTTGGTAAAGGAAAAATCCTCTCATTGACAGAAACATGTTTTTAATTGGAGTTATTTATAACCACAAGAAGTGTTTTGTTTGTTCACCATTTGTTTTTTATGTTTTCGAAAAATTTTGCTACATTTTTTATGAGATTCCTTAGAGAGGTATACTTAAGCTTGTTCTTAGTACTAAACTGAATATACTGTATTGCAGCTTAGAAAACAAAGACAAATGGTGGTATAATTCCCACAAGAAAAAGAAAAAAATTCTGCCATACATGTTGAAAGACCTGCAATGATCTGACCAAAACAGCTTCTAAATAAATGACACATACACCAAACACAAACGGAGTACATGGATCCAATCCTATTTCATTGCAAAGCAAGCACAGCACATTCTATTCAAATTGAAAAATCAGACTATCCCAGGCTGCTTAAGACATGCTGGCTGTGGGGCAATCTGGGGAAACACATTGACACTCCTCAAAAGCAGGGGTACATCGACAGGGAAATAGGCAGAGGAAAGACTACTGGACCTGTCGTATTAAAAAAAAAAACATGTTTTATTATTGACATGTTCTACATAGCGTACAATTCTTGATTTTAAACAGAGTGTAACAGAGACAGTTTCAATAGTCTCATCTTCTTTATTTGTTACGCTTTTGGTGGCCAATAAAAAAAGGATTTAAAAAGCTGTCCCCACCCCAATATAAAACACTTGCATGAGCATTAAAAAATAAAGCGAGACAATGGGGCTGGTGTCATTTTCTTTATACATGTGAATGTGAAGCACCAGGGGTTATTATCTAAACCAAGTAACCTTTCAGTGCTTTCATCTCTTCCTCCTCAAATTTGAATATGAAAAGCCTTTCCCAGTCAGACCATCACTTTAATGGCATTTGGCTTATTAGGTTTTAGAAAGAAAAAAACACTCCACTAAATATTTCATCATGCCATGCTAATCCTAGTAATATTGCCAGCGAAAGTCTTGTATCTGCATTGCTGGAGAAAACAAGGATGGCTTGAGTACTGTCTGTGAATCTACTAAATAATAAAATGCTATTATTGAAATATTCAGGTTTAGTTTCTTATTAAAAGTATCTTTAAAACATGAGAAGTTAATGTGTGATAAAATAAAAGGGCAACGACCAAACACATTTCAATACCCTAATGCTGTGTAAGCAAGTGGAAAATACGTTGGTTTTTTTTTTGTTTTTCAATGCAATCTGCACCCTAATTTGTTTAAAATGATGTCAGCCAGTCTGCTCTCTGAAGATAATACTCAAACTCAAACCGCAATTCGGTGAAGTGAGTTGCAAACAATTGTTTATGTTGTTGCGGTAGCTTATTCCTCAATTTCTGTTTTCAATTTCAATTCTGTATTGTTAAACCAGGCTGAGGACTTCTCTGCCTAACAATATTCACATACCCTCCAACATTTGACAGATGCAAATACGTACACTATATTATTATTATTATTATTATTATTATTATTATTATTATTATTATTATTAATCGTAGTAGTAGTATTATTATTGTACACATTTAAGACAGTTGTTCTGATTTTTAAACTACAAACTACACATTCAAAATACAGCTACAGGCAGGAATGCAGTATTATATTTTTCAGAAATGATCAGTGTTTATTTTACGGAGGGGGTTTAGCTTATCAATGTAATAGCTGTATTTGTGATTTTTTTTTTTTTAGTAAGGTTTTTTTTTGGTAGTACTATATGTTTCAAATTCTAGTGAGATTCCATAGAAGAGCATGAAGTTTGTTTTAAAACATGCATGTTTCTGACGGGTTATATCACCACAAAGCATGGTCACTGTCAGCCCTGCATCAAAGACAGCCGATATTGTACCTGCAGATTGCTACAGTTAAATAGTATGTGTTGATACTCTGAGACAGGAAGCATTAATCCTGGACAGAGACGTGTCTAATAACGTCTCCTGTATTTAAAACTATACATTCATTTGTTGTTTTTTTCAGTCGTTTTCGAATATTGTTTTGTATTGTATTGTATTGTATAGTATTGTAGGATACATTTTTCGGGTGAAATAAAACAGGAAAAAGGAAGCAGAGAAGTGTTTGCATTTTTGTATTTTATCAATTTTAAACATTAAACAACCACCTACAATGTACTGCACGTGGTTCAATGAAGTAGTTAATTACATGGAAGTAAGGTAACACTATCAACACATAACCTTGGCTAGTTTTTGTTCGGGTATTCTGTAGATTGAACCGATTCCTTGGGAATCAATGTGAAAGTTCAGTCAGAGAGCTGTACAGGATTTATATGCACAGCTGATACTGATACTGAGCTATATATATATGTGTGTGTGATTATATATATATATATATATATGTATGTATGTATGTATGTATGTATGTATGTATGTATGTATGTATGTATGTATGTATGTATGTGTGTGTTAGTAAACCATATGCTTGTGTATATATATATATATATATATATATATATATATATATATATATATATATATATATATATATATATATATATGTACAAAGCAGTATAGAGTGAGTTTGGTTCAAGCGATTTAAGTTAAGTTAGTATCTATATTTAAAGCTTAGAAATCCTGTGGTCATGTGAATCCGGGATGACTTCTCCCTTGTTGAAAGTAAAATATGATTCGCCCCAGCTGTAATTTGCTCAAGATGAATTTTTCTCGTAGCATCTGGACACTGTTGGCTAGCAGCAATTGTTCCCCACAACTGCTTAGCAAACTTGGAACTTCATTATCTGTTCTTGACCACGCATTGACGTTTGTGCTTAACACTGATATATTGCTAAATATGTGATTTAAAGAAGACTTTTTTTGGCCACCCAGACTGACAAAAAAACAGTGGTTGACCATAAACCCTCCTCGGAAACACGACATCCAGGGTAATGAAATATCTTTCTTTCGTTCTTTTGTTCTTTCGTTCTTTTGTTCTTTCTTTCGTTCGTTCTTTCTTTCTTTCTTTCTTTCTTTTTCACCTGTTCCTTACAAAATTTTGTTCTTGATAAATATAACTAATCTAAAGGGCACTGCAAAAAAAATAAATGACTAAAAGGTAAATTTCACAACACTTCAACACAGCAGTTATACAATCCAGACATTAATATATATATATATATATATATATATATATATATATATATATACACACACAGTACTGTGCAGAAGTTTTAGGCAGGTGTGAAAAAATGCTGTAAAGTAAGAATGCTTTCAAAAATAGACATGTTAATAGATTATATTTATCAATTAACTAAATGCAAAGTGAGTGAACAGAAGAAAAATCTACATCAAATCCATATTTGGTGTGTCCACCCTTTGCCTTCAAAACAGCATCAATTCTTCTTGGTACACTTGCACAAAGTCAAGGATTTTGTAGGCATATAGTCAGGTGTATGATTAAACAATTATACCAAACAGGTGCTAATGATCATCAATTCAATATGTAGGTTGAAACACAATCATTAACTGAAACAGAAACAGCTGTGTAGGAGGAATAAAACTGGGTGAGGAACAGCCAAACTCAGCTAACAAGGTGAGGTTGCTGAAGACAGTTTACTGTCAAAAGTCATACACCATGGCAAGACTGAGCACAGCAACAAGACACAAGGTAGTTATACTGCATCAGCAAGGTCTCTCCCAGGCAGAAATTTCAAGGCAGACAGGGGTTTCCAGATGTGCTGTCCAAGCTCTTTTGAAGAAGCACAAAGAAACGGGCAACGTTGAGGACCGTAGACGCAGTGGTCGGCCAAGGAAACTTACTGCAGCAGATGAAAGACACATCATGCTTACTTCCCTTCGCAATCGGAAGATGTCCAGCAGTGCCATCAGCTCAGAACTGGCAGAAAACAGTGGGACCCTGGTACACCCATCTACTGTCCGGAGAAGTCTGGTCAGAAGTGGCCTTCATGGAAGACTTATGCCAAAAGCCATACCTCCGGCGTGGAAACAAGGCCAAGCGACTCAACTATGCACGAAAACACAGGAACTGGGGTGCAGAAAAATGGCAGCAGGTGCTCTGGACTGATGAGTCAAAATTTGAAATATTTGGCTGTAGCAGAAGGCAGTTTGTTCGCCAAGGGCTGAGAGCGGTACACGAATGAGTGTCTGCAGGCAACAGTGAAGCATGGTGGAGGTTCCTTGCAAGTTTGGGGCTGCATTTCTGCAAATGGAGTTGGGGATTTGGTCAGAATTAATGGTCTCCTCAATGCTGAGAAGTACAGGCAGATACTTATCCATCATGCAATACCATCAGGGAGGCATCTGATTGGCCCCAAATTTATTCTGCAGCATGACAACGACCCCAAACATATAGCGAAAGTCATTAAGAACTATCTTCAGCGTAAAGAAGAACAAGGAGTCCTGGAAGTGATGGTATGACCCCCACAGAGCCCTGATCTCAACATCATCGAGTCTGTCTGGGATTACATGAAGAGAGAGAAGCAACTGAGGCTGCCTAAATCCACAGAAGAACTGTGGTTAGTTCTCCAAGATGTTTGGGCCAACCTACCTGCCGAGTTCCTTCAAAAACTGTGTGCAAGTGTACCTAGAAGAATTGATGCTGTTTTGAAGGCAAAGGGTGGTCACACCAAATATTGATTTGATGTAGATTTTTCTTCTGTTCACTCACTTTGCATTTTGTTAATTGATAAATATAATCTATTAACATGTCTATTTTTGAAAGCATTCTTACTTTACAGCATTTTTTCACACCTGCCTAAAACTTTTGCACAGTACTGTATATACCAAAAAAAATGGTTTAGACAATGCCACCTTTATGGAGGTAACTATGAGATGATTTACAAATTACACACATGTAAAGCTAGTTGAGTGAGATAATCAGATCGGCTAAGAATTTAATTAGACATAACAGGAATCACTTTACAGGGCAGAGCATTCCTGAACGCATTGATAAACAATTTGCAAACAGTGATATTCATGCTTGACAACTGGAGGCAACCAAATTAACCTGCCTCTCACAACACAGCAGAGCGCTGCATAATCTGCCAGCTAGCCTAGGCCTAGCAGTGCACTTATTCGAAATATCCAAATTGTGAAGACGAGCAGAACTGACACCGATAAGCCGTACATCACTCTAATCAGATATACAGAGCTGAACACCTGAGACATTAACACCATCAGATGAGATCAGACTGGCCTGCACCTCTCCAGCGCCATCGCTGTGAATGCTGGAATGTGCCATTCATCTCTTCTGTTTAACTAGATATGCCAGGAAAGTGAGGATTGTTAACACTCGCAGGTCTGGTTTAGCTTTTTAATTCAGTCACTGTCTAAATGCAGGGCTTTGTGTCACATGAATATACAGTGCAAAGTTCCTAATAGGATCCTGTGCTGTTAGGGTTAGACTTTTATAACACATAATGTAGTAGCCTGTACCCCAAAATTCATTTTTGGTTTAGACTGTGATGCAGCCACCACTTACCAGTGCATTGTATTATCAGCTGTAGTGATTTCTTCACTTCACATTAGCATCAGCTTGCAGCAAAGCCAGCTGAGTGGGCCCTGTACCTACAGCATTAACCCTTTAAAGACAGCTGTTTGGACTGTCATCAGTATCCTGTCTTTAAACATTACAAATCAGTCTTGGGAGACTACTGGGGGACATAAACAAATACATGTTTCCAGTCACGACAGTTACTGTGACAGATAATAGGACAGCTTTGGGTTATTGTTTTTTGGGGAGAAATAAATAACTTTGGATTTATTTTTTCTTTTTCTCTGCAGCCTTCCGAAAAGATCCGGATTGAAATTGTGTCCCTCACCCTGTCCCCAGAGTCTCGGGCAGCCGCAGACGACAGCATCCTGAACCTCTTTGTAGAGTACAGATTCCTGAACCTGCCCGCTGAGGAGACCCCCATGTCACTGTCCAAACTGGAGCATGGGCAAACCATACACTACAACTACAGCAATGGTAAGAACCGGTCATGTCACTGTCCAAACTACAGCATGGGCAAGCCATACACTACAACTACAGCAACTGTAAGACCCGGTCATGTCACTGTCCAAACTGGAGCATGGGCAAACCATACACTACAACTACAGCAACGGTAAGAACCGGTCATGTCACTGTCCAAACTACAGCATGGGCAAGCTATACGCTACAACTACAGCAACGGTAAGACCCGGTCATGTCACTGTCCAAACTGGAGCATGGGCAAACCATACATTACAACTACAGCAACGGTGAGACCCGGTCATGTCACTGTCCAAACTGGAGCATGGGCAAACCATACATTACAACTACAGCAACAGTAAGAACCGGTCATGTCACTGTCCAAACTGGAACATGGGCAAACCATACACTACAACTACAGCAACGGTAAGACCCGGTCATGTCACTGTCCAAACTGGAGCATGGGCAGACCATACACTACAACTACAGCATCAGTAAGAACCGCGGGACTGGAAAACCCAACGCAAAGTTAAAATAAATGCATTTAATTTGAAATATGATTTCTGCAATACAAACAAGACGAGCAAAGTATGTCATTTAGGTCTAAACTCTCAGAAACATTTGTTCATGTTATACGATGTGTTCCATCGTTTAAACTCTGTGAGAAGCTCAGTGTCTAGGCTCCCTGTCAGGTACAATCCATCTGATTCGAGTTGTTTTTTATTTTATTTTATTTTTTGTAATTTCTGAATATTCTCTTGAAATGTGTTCTCCTTTATTTCAGTTCTTTGATCTTCGCTAATGTCATAAGAAAAGCCTGTAATCTGATAATGGAAATGAATCCAGAGCAGGCGTTGATTGAGGTTTTTGCTCCCTCTCTCGCTCAGGAGGCCTAATTAGACTTGTCTGCATAGTGGTATTCAGGGTCAACAGAACATTATCTTTAATAATAAAGATTTGCCTGAATAGCGGCGCAGAGTGAAATTAATAGACGTATTCAGTTGAACCACGAATCCACAAGCAATAACATCTAAAGCTAGTTGAAGAACTCATTAATTCAGTTGAATCCATGTGTTATTTGGGATATCTTCATTGTAATATTTTGTTCACTGCCTGTACACCTTCGGAAAGGTGGGTGTTTTTAATACTGTAATATTTTTCTTTTTTCGACAGGCAACTAATGAAAAATGCTGTTAACTCTTTGTTTAAAGACCAAAAAAAAGAACACAGTTAAGCCTTGTTTGTTATGTAACATTACTGTAATTATTTCATTTTTGAGAATGCTAGGAGAATCCTCATTCTGTGTTTATAAATTCATGTCTTCACAAAGCGGTAATTGGGTGATAAGCAAGGTTGCCTATTGCATAATGATTGCCAGTACCAAGGGAAATGTGTGTTGTTTTTTTTTCTCTCATCACTTGTGATTATGAAGGTTTACCATGGAATTTACAGGGTCAACACAATAAATCACTATTAAACAAGGTATCATACCATGTTCATGCAAGGGACTTTACACATGACAGATTACAGATTACATACAAGTCTGTGCCTTCGCTAAATCAGCTAGTAACAGAAGACGTCATTACAGGTTGCCCTATCCTGGGCTTTACAGTAAGCCTTGATGGTTGCCTGCCAGGTGGTAATCATTAGGCAGGAAAAGGTTAAGAAAACCAATCTTTAGGAGACGATGTAGTGGGCTCTGGTCTCCTATAGGCTGTGTTGTCAATGTGTGTACTTGCGATTTGAGGTCTCCAGTTCAGAACAAAGTCGTACAATACTATGGATTTGGTTCCCCCTAATGCTACACCTCTTACCGCTGCAGGAGCAGAGGATTACATTACTGCTGTTGTCAGAAAGGACAAGCTCTCTGCCATATACTATCATTATCAGCGACTCCTCGGGTGAAAGAAAACGCATTAAATCCCCTCAAATACACGACAATAGAGGCTGCAGGGTTTTCCAATTGAGACTGCCAGTGTCATTAACAGGAGATGACAGTTATGTGGCATGCTCAGGCAATGCCTGTATCCCTTTTGACAGCGCGCACATCAACCCGCCAGTGACAAGACAACAAATCACATGATCTCAGGACTGAATAACGGCTCCCCTTCGCCGGCTGCTTTCCTCTTCAAGTAAACATTGAAAAGTAGGGAGAGGCGGGGGATCACTTCCTGCTTTTATATGGATTCCTAAATGGAATGCAAGAGCTCTCTAGTGTCAGATTGTATCAAGTAACGCACTGTGCCTGTTGTCCTGACAGTGATCCACGTGGATAAAGAAAATAACCAGCCAAGACGAGAGTTCCTGAGGTCTGTGCTCCAGGGACAAGACCCGGCGCATGAGAGGTAAACGTTAGTGGCACAAACATCATCAAACACTTTCTTTTTCATCTGGCGCCGCTGTGATGATTATGTACTCTACCAGTAAAGACCACTTTAAAGAAACGTCAACATGACGGAACCCTGATCTTTATCCCAACAGCTGGATTGTACATCTGCCTGCCTGCAGGTCTGCCTGCCTTGTCAGCAAAGACCATTCACAGTAATGATGTCATTAAATAGCACCCTGGTATTTAGCCCAGCGTGGCACACCATCAAACCTGACACAGAGAGATCATAAAGCTTTTAAGGTACGCAGTTGACACGAGTCCAGTCTATCTATGAATATTGCCACCGCAATTTATACAAGGGTTCTTAGAGAACATAATCGAAAAGGATCAAGAATAAGTACATTTTAAATTTCAGTACTCATCACTTAATTTCTATACAAACTTTGTTATTCCACTGTTGGTATTAGGGTCCTCTTTACATATATGTGCTCTTTGTGTGTAGGGGTGGTGGTCATTGTAATCCCACAGCTACTTTGTATCGCTACAAAATTAGATTTTAACCTGAACAAAATGTCACTGCAGCAGTGACAACAGGGTGAGGACACAAATGGGTTATTAAGGGTGTATCTGCAATACGGCTTGAGTACTGAACATTTAGTTTCGCTAAACAGCTGCTCATTTGAGGATAATGCATGGTATCATTTAAAGAGGGAATATCCTCCTCTCTTGTTAGCCATGCCGTTACTTACCCACATGTTTGGATGGAGACATGAGTGGAGATTACTTTCTGTATCTTCCAATGTGCCAGTGTTAAGCTTCACTCACTTTTGGGGCAAGGAAGATCATAATGCCTAAACAAATTGATATTATTGCAGTGTTGTTGGGTTAATGGGATACCTTTAATACAGATCTGTACTTGGGGGTGTTCGTGCATGCACCTGCAGTGCTGGTAACAAGCACACATTTATAAAGTTTTCATTCCATTTCATGGGTGGGGCATTTTAATTGTCATTAAAATGGTGATGAGGTAATAATTTCACATTACTAATGAGTGTGTTTGTTTGTTGCAGTGTCTCCCCTTTTCAATTAGTACTGTTTGATTTATTTGAGCAATGGCGTTGTGCAAACCAGGATTCCATTAGGCTTAACGTTTGTTTGACTTTGGAAGATCCTTATTAAGGGGTTCAAAGCATTCAAGTTTACAAGCATCCACGATTTGAGGGCTCCTGCCAAAACATATCAAAAGAAGAGAACTGTACTATAAAGTCCTGTTCCTTGGTCAATCCAAATGTATTGGCCACAGCACAAACCACTAATTTAAATCAGCTCCAGCAAAACACTGTCATTATATATATATTATTTTTAAAGGGGAGGGGGGATAGACAAAAACAGAATTTGGATCTTATGTTTAATGTCTTAGGTCTTTTTCATCCTTAGGAAAAAAAATACATTTAAATTCCTGTATCTGTTCAGGTGTGTGTGTATGTATATATATATATATATATATATATATATATATATATATATATATATATATATATATATATATATATATATATATATATATATATATAATTATTTGTTTATTTAGCAGACGCCTTCATCCAAGGCGACTTACAGAGACTAGGGTGTATGAAC
Organism: Acipenser oxyrinchus oxyrinchus; assembly: GCA_030684275.1. Lineage (NCBI taxonomy): Eukaryota > Metazoa > Chordata > Actinopteri > Acipenseriformes > Acipenseridae > Acipenser > Acipenser oxyrinchus. The sequence continues at coordinate 34,340,453 of CM060261.1, forward strand.
TATGCATCAGCTGCAGAGTCATTTACAATTGCGTCTCACCCGAAAGACAGAGCACAAGGAGGTTAAGTGACATATATATATATATATATATAATGTGTCATTTTAAATCTGTTTAGACACATAGTGATATCTGAGATTAGGTGTAATTAGGTAGTTATCAGCAGGTAAGTGCATTGAGGAACGCTTTACATCAGCGGTTCTCAGCCTTGTGGCCCCTGCACAGCGTCTGAACCTCCCTCTGAAAACCAAGTGTGGAAATGCTACTGGTTCATGCAGTAACCAAGGTAGTAATAAAGAGTAGCTGGAACGAGTGTCGCTACATTCACAATACTGCTCATCAGATAAAACAGGTGTGCTACAAGTTGCTAAAAGTAGAAGTAAGTGAGTAGAAATGAGTCCTTGGCTGGTTCAATGACATTAGTCGTTGTCTTGAAATGTACTCCCAAGACTGCAGTAATATCTTTATGTTGTGTCAGTTTCTTCGTTTTGTTTCTGTGACAGCATCAGGTTTACTGTGGTTAGTGACCCTCCTGAAGACGAGCAGGACATGGAGTGTGAAGATGTTGGCTTTGCTTTTGTCAACATTAGAGACATCTTTCAGCATAAGCAGGATGTCATAGAGAAAAGCATCAACAGTAAGTATAGTATGCTGAGGTTCTGCTAGCGCATTATATATGCAGTTATACTGCTATAGAAGGTCTTTCATTTTAGAGATATCCATGTGTGATGCATTTTACAGTAGTCATTTTATAGTCAAAGTCAAAGATCATTGGACTTGAAGTTTCAAGATATTGCACATTATTTATTGAAAGAAAAATATATTGCTTTAGAAAAATGTTTTCCTTGTGAAAGTCCATCACGTCATGATTATTAATTTAAAGGTATGCTGAGAGTTATAGTTTTATTTTGTTTAGCACAGAGTTATCAAAAAAGATCCAACATTGTTCTAAGTGCAGTTCCATGTCTGTACATTAATGACATTAAGGACTAGGCCTACATAAAGAATTTAAACAAAGCAAGAGACGGTTTTCATATGTATGTAGGACACAGCACAACGCCTCAAATAGCAAGGGGTTTTAATTTTTAAGAGTTTTTAGAGGAAAAAGTTATTTGTTCTCGTCAGGACTCGACCAATATGATGCATCAAACAAATGCTACTTTTGTAGGAATACCATGGAAAGGGGTGGGGATAGAAAGTATTGTGGTTGTCGGGTTTCCTTTCCGTTTGCGTAGCTGGGCTGACAAAAACTAACCAAGGCATTCAAACAAGGTGGTGAGAAAACAGCAGGAGGAGTAGCTGCAACACATGGATGTCTCTCACAAAATGAACTGAATTAAAATGAGATCAGTTATATTGATTATGTACTGGACCTTGCCGTACCACTGCCACTGTCCACATTTCACTCTTCATCCATATTCAACTCTACAGTCTCTTATCTTCAGTTTAAAATGTCAAAAGTGTGATTAACTTATTACAGGTGTGATTATGTATGTCTGAAGATCTGTTAATACTCCACATTATACAAAGCATTTCCTTTTATTGGTAACACCTTAGTTTAAAGACGACCAATAACACCAATGTGAATGTGTTATAAAGGGTGTTATAAACAACAAAAGACTGTTCATGACATCATGCTGCAGCCAAACAGAGCTCTAAAGGTGTAACTAACACATACTAGGAAAGCTTATAGTGACGCACATGGTGTTTGTTTGTTTTTGTTTTTTCTATTGCTGTAGTTGTCGATGCTCAGGATGACAATGCAGTAATTGGAAAACTGAAGGTTACCGTTGTGGCTCTTCAGGCACTGCGCTCTGTCATTGAAGACTAGCACTGATGATATGTACGAGAAATAAACAAGAACAATATCAGGGGTGCTTATGCACATAACCCCTGCCTTTTATTTAATTTGGATTTAAGTGAATTTACAATTGTGTGTGTTGTGTTTTTGTTTTTTTTTATTCTAGTATATATACGTTTTGTGTTTTTGTAACATTCCATTTCCACCCTAATTTTTTTAACCATAAAAATATAGATGATACACAAAAGTGGATATTTGTCTGATTTCAATGATGCGCTCCCCTGGTAATTATAGAATTTGTTACACGCATTTATGCCAAATGTATGCCTGTCAGATATTTCATTTTTTAATAAAGTATTTCTTTTCAGAATGCCAGCTCAAGCTTTAAGTCCCTGCGTACCCTTTCTAAACTAAAGTTTAGTGTTATCCCTAATCACTCGACTAAATGAAAAAGCCTGTTAAGCCTCATTAGGACTTTTACACTGTGATGATTTTATTGGAATTGGTAGATGAAAATTGCCTGGATTAATGTGTTAATCCACCTCTATAAAATGTCCATTTTATGCACATTAAATCTCAGTGTGCATTTTCTTTGATGCGTGCAATTTCTATCAATTAAACATAGAGAACAGAAACAGATTAGCTAACATGTTTCAAGCATGGATTTCTAGAGAGGGAAGAAAAGGCACAGTCAGTATTTGCATACATGAATGCTGTGTGTGCATCAAGAAAAGGCTAAGTTAGAAAGAGCAGAAACCTCCTACCGTACAGGTATTGTATAGTTAGATTGGAAATGTTCTGTCTCAAACCTGGGGAGAGTTTACAATGTATTTAAGCAAAACATGTATTGCATTACCAATAGTTCAATACAAAATAACCATTCTGCAAAAAATATTTTACTTTTTTTGTAGTTCTTCTCACAGAAGAAAATCATACTACTGTACACTGAAGAAAGCAGCTGCTCTGCATACCATGAACTGATATCTAAATCTAAAGAAAAACAGAACTCAAAGAATCCCTAAAGTTCCAATCGTCCCATTATGCTAATAATAATATGCTAGTAATACTATGTGACTAACCTAGAGACACAAAAGGATGTTGCATTGTAATGCAAATGTTTTAATATCGTTGAAATCGAGAAGTGAAAACTAGACAGATCAGCGTGTACACAGTCAAATAAAAGTGATGGATCAGAAACTGTTTTTAACACAAGTGTATCTGAAACATGCCTCGTGTTTTATCCTGCTTTCTGTCTGTCTTTTTGAAAGCAAAGTAAAGAAGTTGGCATTGTGCATTATATTAACATTGACATGCTGACAGATTTCTACACAAGAATAGCTAATGTGACTGTACTTCTTATTATCGCTAATTTATTCATTTTCTTATCCTTGTTCTCGGTAATGTGGTCAAGTTTCACTGTTTGCAAACATTTCCTGTTCCTTCATAAGCATATGTAAAGTATTCAGTGGGTTAAGTCATTTATTAAAATCGACCTAATTTTCTGTGATATATTAAATCTGTGCTTCAGTAATCATAGCCCATTTCATTTAGCGAATTAGGCACCCCCCCGCATTGTGTGATTAAAGTCCTGGAAAATGAGTCCCCGTATTAGCTATCAAAGCCCGCTAATGGCTAGAAGATGGAATAGATTATGAGACAATTCATTACAATTCAACAACAAAAAAGCAGATATAATGCAGTTGTGCAGGCATGAATATCTGCATATAGTCTGAACCATCTGTGCTCTAATGGCTTCAGTAATGGCTCGCATCTTCAGCAGGCTTTGAAATGACATCCATGCAGTATTAATTTGTTGATGTACAATGGAGGCTGTTGGAATAATTGTGCTCACAGTCAACCCTGAACTTTGCAATAATACCCCCCCCCCCACCTCTCTTCCTCCTGGCAGGATTGGCAGCACCATTTTCCCTGAGATTGCTAATCCACATAACTAATACATTCCCCTGGAACTGTTCCGCAAACCGCAGACATCTGCAAAACCTACCACACCATCCCCAGTAAACAGCCACATGTTTGTTGTCACTTAGGCAGGCTCTTATCTCATTTTTTTGGATCCCCTCCTCCCCGGCTTTCTTTGGCTGGGCTCAGATATATCATCATTAGGAACCATCACAATATATTACAATAATTCAAACCAGTCACTATCATCAGCAAGATTAATTGGTCGGCTTTGCAAAAATGCAATTGCGGTGCCTCTTTCCTAACTGAACGTTGTTGGTTTTCGGTGCAGCTTCCCCTCTGCCAGGGTATGCCATGTCTGATGACAATTCAGGTGTCATAGGGCTTTGGGATCCACTAGAGACCAATAACATTCTCTTCAGTTCAGTAGAAGCAGCTGAACCAGACCCAGAAAACAAATTGGAGTAAAAAAAAAGCACATTTTATAACTGGCCTAACAAAAACACTGGGAAACAGTTAGAATTGCCACCGCGTTCTCCAAGACTCTTCACCCTGAGGAGATGCACATTATTCTATGTAACAGCAGAATTAACAGAGCTAGGGGTTTGGAGGGTGAAAATGGCAGAATCCCTCCTTCACTATGTTGTGCTAGTTTCCAGTCGGTGCATGCTCCCCGAGACAGTTTCATGCTCAAAGTAAAAGAAGCTGGGATGATCTCAACCCAACCTCAGGAACAGTGTCACCCCAGGGCGTTCTTTTGATTAATACTGTTGGACAGTGCCAAACTGAAGTAATTATTGGATAACTGTCTGCTATGAAGCTGTTCCACAGCAGTGGAGGATTCGACACAGTTTTCGATTGACTTGCACATGTCCTGTCGGTACTGCTTTGCTCGTGGAGAGTTTAAAGATTAACCAACATGTCACGGCAAATTAATGGTAACTTTGGCTCTGGCCTTGCAGCCTGTTTTAAGTATACAGTACAGAACACAGGCCAGTAGCGTTCATACATTTTTAGGACACACATGTAACCTGGTCAGAATTGATGAATTATTGTTCACTAATTATCCAAATACACAGGCACTGGTCACACTTGAATCTGAGCAGGTGAAAACAAACAGTGGAGGTGCTTATAGGCTTTTGATGCCATGGTAACTATACTCACATTTCTATTTCAATCTGCTAAGGTGTTTGTGATGTCATTTACTACTTTGTTATTGATCTACTATTCTTTTCAATTTAAACCTTCAGGCATCGTGGTATTGAGTCAATGTAGCCATTTATGTTCCTTTATTCTTCTGTATTGTACATTATCTCATTTTTATTTCTTTTAAAATTCAAATTGCAGGTCATTCTTGTTATGTTCATTTTTGAACTACTGGTTAATTTACTTTTGTATTTCTTATGTTCAATATCTCTCTCTCTCGCTCTCTCTCTCTCTCTCTCTCTCTCTCTCTATATATATATATATATATATATACATTATATAGATATATAGATAGATAGATAGATAGATAGATAGATAGATAGATAGATAGATAGATACATTAAATACAGGTTTCCATTTAGTTATTAATGTCCCCTGTGTAATGACCTCTGGTAATCAGCTTCAAGGTTAGGGTTAAGAGTCAGGATCTGCAGTGCTGAGCTGCGCTGGGGCAATATAACTAGGATTAGCAAATTAAAGCCACTGACATTTGTATTGTTCATGTAATGAAACAGAAATGCATCTCAATCCACAGAGCCTTGTATGTGTAAGCATGTGCCCTGTGAGCGTGCCTCAAGCCATCAGTTCATATAGGGGACGAGGGAGCTCTCCATGCCCCTCTATGAGATGGCCTGCTAAGGTGTCCCGGGGGCAAGCTGAATCGTGTGGCTACAGTCCACTGAAGCCGAGACCTCAAACATATTTCTGAACCTGAGACCTTCCTGTGCTCCAAGCAGTGGCCTGTTTGGTCCCATTAACACCTGAAAACAAAGACATCAGCAGCAAGCAGCCCAGCCTCCCAAGGTAGGCGAGCAGTATCTGTGACTCGAAACAGCTGCCAATGCTCTGCTCTTTGCAAGCGTCACGGCCAACATTGTGCGGGACGTGCTACTATTAATGTGTTGTCACTGTTAATATATTTTACCATTCGTTATGCGGTGTCGCTGTGGAATCACATGCTAATGAAAGCAGGAAGTCTCTTCAGAGGAACAACTACATGGCCCACATCAGGTTTTCACAAGTTATGTACATGTATTTCGTTACAGTTGCCGCAAACATGGAAATAAAAAAATTCTCCCCAGCGTGACACTGTCACGTGACCACAATGTCATCGACCCCCACCCACTCACCCCCCACATTGGAGTGCTGCAAAGGGACATACATCACACCAGACCGTTGACATCAACTGCTGTGGCAACGAGAAACAGGGTTCCTACATCTGTGCAGACAACGGCCCTCTTAACATTTTTGTGGATTTGGATAGTAAGAGCCTTAGTCAAACTGGCACCCCTATTAAATGCAAAATGATTTCCTTATGCATTAGACAGCAAAATTCGTGTGGCGTCTTTGATAATAGGCAAATAATAAAAGAACAGAGAAACAGGAATCTGGACCTTATCTCTAGCCTGCCAAAATGATAAAGTAAATCCCACTTAAAGCTGTGATTCTTAAGAGTGACTGTGTTCCCTTCCTCTGCCAATAACACTTCCAATTTAGCACATATAAATATATAGATATATGTTGAGAGAGACGAGATTTTTAATTGTGTAAATAAAGTCAAAACAGTATTTTGTTAGCAATACTCCTGGTGCCTGCTTTAGACAGTTAAGATATGTTAATTAAAGGCTTTTTACACATAGACATGCACAGTGTTTTTCTTTTCAGTAAATGCATATGTTATACATGTTAAGTCATTTTTTGGTTTGGTTCCAGTGTGCTGCACACTGTAATCAATCACTCATAATTTCCTATCATTAAAGTAACTAACCAGCCCGTCATAAAAACTGCTGGAATAAAAGCAATATGTGTTCTTGTACAACACGCATTGAGTTCAGGGCTAAAGTCAGGTGTCTAACTAACCGTGTTCCGTCCACTGTCAGATTTCAGATTGAAATGCACCAATCAGGTGGCAGGCAGAGATCCTGATTGGTTGTTTTAGGCCGCAGGTGGGTCCATTTTCTTTGTAACACAAAAGGAACAGACCCCCCCCTCTTCCCAGCCAAATGCTGGTGTGGTTTAGTACAGTAACTATTCATACATTTTAAAAGCAGACCTGCTTTTGTGTTATGCTAGGTTAGCCTTCCAAGCTCTGGCAGTTTTTTAAGAGGTTGGTTAGACTCAACTTGCTCAACTCACGCAACTTGGGCCAACGTCTGCCAATGCGTTTGTCACAGCAATTCTGGGTACATCTCATTAAAAGACTGAATTGCTCAAAATTTAAATTGTAATAATAAACATAATTAACGTACATGTTAACATGAACAAATAAATAACATGAACCACTGTAAACTAACTGATTGACAATGCAGAGTGCAATTATTTACAAACGATTCAAACAAGTATGTTTAATCAGCGCACATCAGTTTTGATAGAGAAATGTGTTTTTAAAGAAAAGACATTTCCAAGTGCTGAATGTTTGTGTTCACAACACTGGCATGCCAGTAATAACATGTAGGGTAACAAGCTTTGATTGCCATTCTGATTCCGGAACAGAAGATTAGTGTTTTATTCCATCCCATTCTGATTCTGGGATTGTAAAAGGTTCAGGGTTGTTGCTGCACAGATAATAATAATAATAATAATAATAATAATAATAATAATAATAATAATAATAATAATAATAATAATAATGTATGCTTTTTTTTTCTCTCTCAAAACTATACAGTATAAAACCAACATTCAGTTACATTTTTATTTCATCTTTTTATAATTTGCGGATCAAACGTAAAGGCTTATCAAAACACTTCCCAATCCCCCATTGTCTATTTTTTGTGAAGTTCTAGGCATTATTAAGTTCCTTTTCCTCAGATCTACAGTACACATGCTTCTTCAGTTCATAGACGTTTGACCCTGCGCTGTAAACCATGAGCACGCTTTCAAAATCTTCAGAAAAGGCAACATGTATTTTTTACAAATAAAATGTGGAACGAAAAATGACAGTTTTACTATAACTTACTCTATATTATTATTATTATTATTATTATTATTATTATTATTATTATTATTATTATTCATTATTTTGCATAAAGGACATGTCAAAGCCACTGCAATGGCAGAGAATGACCCAGTTGGAATGTCAGGTGCATGTAAGTATGTGTATGTGTATATATATATATATATATATATATATATATATATATATATATATATATATATATATATATATATATATATATATGAATATGTCTCTATACACACTAGACTAAAGCTGTACCATGCATTGTTGCTATCAGGGTTCTGTCGAGCTATAAAGTATTATTCACAACATTTAATAATGTCTATAAATGAATTGGATATGAAAAGGAATATTGCAAGAATACATCCGAACAGCTTATATAAACGACATGAGAATGACAGTCATTTTGAAATAATGACAGCACATGGAATGGGACAGGAATGGCAGGCATTCCTCTGGAATTCCTATGGATTTGTGATTTTTAAGCTTCTAACTGGTATTTCCTTTCCCAAGAGCTGTACGCACAGGTGTGTGCAGAATAATGCTGACAGCTCAATGGTTTGCATTCTCAAATTGATTTAAAAATCGGCAGATCTTAATACAGACACTGTTCCTGTAATAATGAATATAGAGCCTCTACAATAGTATACCACAGTTAAGCAAATCAAACTTCTGGCAGTGTAGATTTAAACATACTGTACTTGAACCATCGAGGAGGACCCTATCTGAATTATTTCAAAGACGGCAGGATTCTGGTCTTCCACGGCTTAGCTTAACTCAATAGACCCAATAAGAGGGACGTGCTGTATGGACTTCAATGACAGAGAAAGGCATAGACTGACATGAGTTCCATCGAAACTTAAGCATTGTATTACTTCTCTAATTTCCTTGACAGTAACTGTATAGGATGTGTTTAACTAACACATCTCAAGGCAAGAGCAACACAGTTTGTGTTTGAGTTTTTTGGGCTGTTTTTTAACCCCACTGTGTGTTAAACGCATGTTGTTTATAGTGTACTAGGTGCATATATACTGGAGTAATGGGATGATCCCTGCACTGATGCTTCTTCAGTTATATTTAATTTCATATTCAGTTGCATTTGAACTTCAGACAGTTTACAAAATAATAATTGACTGTGGATTCTGATTATATTTGCGTTGGTGTTTCATTTTATAATTTTGGAGAAGGGTTTATTTTGCAATAATGGGTAAATACTGAACAGTACACAGGAAGGGTTTGCAGGCTTTCAGACATTTTGTTTGTTGTTGTTTTTAGTAGTGAGCTTGTGCCCCCTGCTGGACTCGGGGAGAACAACAAAATAAAATAATGTTTACAGTGAAGAACGTTTTGATAGCAATGCCAGAATATAATGGTATGCTTATATTAATCATTTAAATTGGGTTAATTCAAATGGTTACACAATAAGCAAGCCATTCAGTTCATTTAAATAAAATCATATAACTCTTTCATTGCAATCTGTTGCTGAAAATTGTGACATATTTTTGTTGTGTATTATTTTAGGGTAAAAATGTGCAGCAAAATGTTTTTAAAAAATATTTATTTCAAAAATGTTGAAATTCAGATTTGGAAGGCGAGCAATCTTTTAACCATTTCGGACACACACAGACCTGATCAGTTCTTATTCCATCACTTTTGAAAATAAAGACGGGACAGTTCTCTGCTCATAAATATGCATTTACATTGTGTTTTATTTTGTATTTACAATTTGCTTTATATTTCTGAAAACTATAGATCATTTTAGTAAATATTTATTATTCCTCAACCATTCAAAGGTTTATTTATTTCTAAACAATTTTTTTTTTTTTAAATTCTGAAACACTGTGGTTTACATTGAAAGCAAGTCTTAAATGTTATTCAGATGGAGGAATCCACTCTATATTTTCATATTAGTGGGTATCACACAATGTTAGCTTACAGATAAATGGTTGTGAGTATTCCTCAGCTAAAGACACGTTTTTCTGTCCGAGCTCAAGCTTAATAATTGCTGGGCAGAGCCGCCTTCTTCTCACTGTGCCAGTACACTGTACTTACTTGTGTCTTCCACTGTTAGCTAATGGGGCACTGTTCGAAATACTGATACACTGATTGCACTGTAACTATACCTGCGTGCCTGGTACATTACTGAATCCATGCTCTTAGCACAATATGCTGTTTTAAATACATGTTTTTAATTGCACATACGTGCATAAATTCACCTCATCTCACAATTGCATGCTAACCTCCAAGTACAGTGCATTAAAAAACAAAAAACTTAGAAAATGGTAACTACAGTTCTATTCCTGGGTAGTCATGTACTAGTATTTTGAAGAGTGTCCATCATAAAACCAGTTACCACGTCACTAAACCAGCTACCACAAATGACCTCCATTGTCTGCAAAGTTGAGAGTCTGGCTTCCGGTCATACAACCAAATTATTCAGGATTAAAAAGCAAGCATTATGTATGTTACTATAGTTGGAGTATCTTTGTTGTTTGTTAAGACTACAGATTTTAAGGCAAACAAAAAAAAGCCTCCAGTAAGTGTCTAGATTAATTTAATTTCTTAATCCCGAGAAATTAAATCAATCCCTATTGAGACCCTCATTTACTTGGTTAGTGAGATAACATGAAATGAGGTTTGCAGAGCAAAAAAATAGGACATTATGGTTGATTGAACACTGACAAAAAGAGAAAAATATTAATACTCAGGTACACATTATATTTAGGATTTTAGTTTAATGAATGTACGCATTCATGTGGAAAACAATCAGAAGCAAAAAAAAAAGAATGAATTCAATGAGACTGAATACATTGGCTGCAGCCATTCAGAGTGGAATTGTGAGCAGGTCTCGCTCTCTCTCCAGTGTCGGATTCTGCTCTGCACTGAAGAGACATTGAAAGGATGGTACAAGAAAACAGGTGGTGATGCCATCAAAAGCTGCCTGGAATTGTACTCAGCAGGAGCAGCATTGTTAATTGCCATCCTGTACGTTCCTTAGCCTCATAACAGTCAGGGATCGTTTCCAAACTGCTTTGGTTTGAAGGGAATTGCTGCATAACGATGGCTTAGCATCAGTAGAAGCAAATTGTTATTCTTGCACTTATTAATGTGTTTGTTATTGTCCTGATAGACCCTGCATTATTTCTCTGATCTATGGCGATCAGTGTTTTCAGAGGTGCCACGCAGCCGTGTTTTAAATGAAATCCTTGTGAATGGCAGCATCGTGTTCAGGGCGTGCCCCCCTTTGTTTGGAACTTTGATTGAATGGCAGCTTAGAACAGGAAAGAAAACAAATAATATGTATCTGTAGGTCAATAAGTCCGTTTATACCTAACTGAATTTTGCCCCATTTTTCAGCTCAAGATATACATTGGCTACAGTAATTGACAGTACTAACAGCAGCTCAGTGAAACAGTCCACTTAACAGCAGCTCAGTGAAAAAACCCACTAACAGCAGTTAAGTGAAAGAAACCACTAACAGCAGCTCAGTGAAAGAAACCATTGAATACACATCCCAAAGTGAAATATATAGAATTGTTGCTATTTCAGGGGACTGCATAGAGAATTCTAATGAACATTAAGATGCAATGTGCACAGTTCTAGAACCCACTTTCTTATTATCCAGCCTGCTTCACTTTGGGAGTGTTGTCTCCAGAGTCCGTGCTGCACTGTGTCAGTGGAAATCCCCCTGTAATTTACACACCTGCATTGAATTTGCCAGCGTCCACTTAGCGTATGTTCAATTACATTGGTATCATGTGCTAAAAATAAAAACAGCTTTGAGTTAAATCGAAGCGGAGTGCAAAATTACGAAATGCTTGAACCTTTGCATTTTATCAAATTTACATTTTTGCTTTTATGGGAAACTTAAAGTGCATGAGGCCCTTTGTGTTCCCTGCCAAATTATAAATGAAAAAAATACTGTATACAGTAATATTGTTATTCCGGTAGCAGCGAGGAGAAAAAGACTGGAAATCCTCTCTGTCAGCCCTGTTTGTGAATCCAACACTGAATTTCCATTTCTGTTGGGCTGCACCTGAGCTACGCTGACTTGACCTGTGGATTATATTTTAATTGTGGCAGCACTAACAAGACAAACAAACAAACAAATGGGTTTGGGTTTCATATATGATGTTAGTATTAAGTAACAGCACAAAGTCATCATAGTTTTGGGTCTTTAGTGGACAGCGGTTTCAGAATTCAAATGTGGTCCTTTGCTATGTTACAAAATTGGGTAACATTGTGGCTCTAATTACTGTGCATTTACTGTAAACACATGTGTACTTACACATCATTACAATGTTGTTATGCAGAGTTATAATGTACTTAACATTTAAATCTCATTGTACTCACGATATATGTGAGTACACAATTGTATGTGAAAAGGGTAAGGGGTAGGGTATTCTCATACAAAACAAATGTACACATTAAGTACATTCTAACTATGCATAACTACATTGTGTGACACGTGACATTGACAGCACCTGTAGGGTTCTTCAGGATTAAAGCAATGAATGTTTTGTTTTTTATATGTAAGTTTTTGTTTTCTTCTTTGCTGTTTGGCAAGTCTGGAATACAGTGGTGTAGGCCTACTTTAATTCTGATGAAAAAAGTAATTAAAAGAACCTTGCTATTAGGCCAATGCGGATGGATCAGGTCCTTCAAACATGTCGACTTCAATTTACTGCAAGGGATCATCATAAAACATATTTGGTGTTTTTTTTTTTTTAAAAGGCTTCACGGTTCCAGATTTCTATGTGGAACTCTCCATGATTAAAAAGTCCCATTACCTTCCTGGATTGCTGCAGTAATATATTACTGAGTGTTTGGACTCTGGGGTGAGTGTATGAGCCGACAGGCAGCTCCATCTGCTTGGATACTTCACGGCCCAAGCTGCCAACTAAGTTTATCTCTTTCTGCACCGTGAGCAGCAGTCGCTCCGAGTATGTGCGGAAATATGCAGTAAATCGTTGCGTTACTCTCTGAGAAAGGGATCTGTTCAGAACAGTGTGATCAGATATCGAAATGCTAGGACAGCAACCCAACAAAGATACAGTTCAAAAGCACTCAGGATTCTCAAAACATGCCAACACGTTCCCTGATGTGATTAAGAATGAAACCAGAAAACAACCTTTCTTCTTCTTCTTCTTTTCCTCCTCCTCCTCCTCCTCCTCCTCCTCCTCCTCCATCAGTTACCCTTATCACAGTGGTTGTTTGTAGAGTTATTTGGTGCTGTTTTAATAAAACCCTAAAGAATAGAAACAGCTCTTGGTTGTTGAGACAGTTTTCTGCCCAGACAGATCTGTTTAAAGGTGGAAATTACAAAATGGCAGCCCAGTCATTAAAGTTTATAAACAAGCATGTGTGGCTGATGTATTTGCTGTACCTTTTTGAGGGATGCTCTTATGTGGAACCTGCTGTCCGTAGCATGGTCATTGCAACAATGTTCCAGAAGATAGTTGAGCTGCTGCAGTGCTTGGTGCTTGCATATTCTTCATACATAAAACAATACATTTTTATTTGGTATAGCCTTTTCTGTTAGGTTTGCTTTTCATGTTTTAATTCACTTAGAGTCCTTACAACATACCGTTACACGAGAGTGGTGTGGGTTTAGAATATAGAATGTTTCATATAAACTTTGGAATATTAAGGTGAACTATTGTAATTCTATGTGTGTCACAAAGTGTGACATATAGGAATTGTTTTAAAGTCATTTTTTTTATCTGAAAGTGTACAGCTGGCTCTTATTCTATGTGCATCTTCAGTTTCACGCAGTGAAATGTGTGCTTGACCTGAGAGTAGCACCTCCGTGACTTGTACTACCTTACTTAAAAAGCCTTGTTTGCAAATCAGAACATTATTAGAGGTTATATAGCACTGTGATTTTCTGTGCACACAAGGGACAAGAAAATCTAAGGAAAGCTGTTGAGTTCAAATAACTGAATGGCCTGTAGTCCTGGTAAATTGCGTGCCTGTTTCAAGCACAAGCATGCCTACCTGCTTCTGGATGGTTGTGTTACAGCGCCCCCTGCTGTCTGCAAACAGGTATGTCACAAATGCAATTACTTTCTGATACAATAAACCCCTATTAACAAAACATGAACTCATGGGTTTATTTAAAAACTGTTTTTTTTACTGCTGGGTTATCATTTTACAACTTCCAAAATCAATATCCATAATGAAATAGACATGATGCAAGTGTTTATGTGATAGATAGATAGATAGATAGACAGATATGCTTGTTTTTAAATCCAATGCAAAGGTCATTGTCAGCTGAAAATTATTCAGTACATGTTCAATCAGTCTTGACTCATCTTCTTGACTGGGCCTTGGTGCACTCATGCTATCAAAAGCTGCTGTCCTATTTGATCTCTGCATTAACAGTGTGTGAGGAGGAGCTGCAGCTTGACTCAAGTTGACATTTACAGCATGCCGGATTATACCCGCTCCAATCTGATTACAAAATAAAAGAACCTGTCACACTGGAGCAGCCTTATCTGAATGCTGGGGCTCTTATAAAACATTGAGAGGTAAGTAAGCGCACAAGGTAAAAGTCAAGGGAACCAGCATTAATTAATGTATAATTCCTAACGGAATATGGATCACATAAAAATACATTTAAAAGTGTGACATGCGGTCGATCAGTCAGCCAGACTCTATACGCCCTGACGTTATTATAATACACTCACTAGCTTGTGATAAAGAATGTCCTCAGCAAGTTTAATCACAAGTGATTCTCTAGATATAATCAAAACTCATATATACGGTCGTGTGATTCTGTGGGGCGAGTGTATGCAGCCGGGGTATAAAGACCCCCTACACACAGACAGAGCACTTGCTAGTGAGATATAATTAGTGTAGGTGTTTAAAGTGTGGCTCCTCACAGAGTTTACAGTGACACTGTTGTCTTGAAACCCAGATCTGCTGACTGCAGGCCTGTCTGTATGAGCATCTCCTCCGAGCAGAGGCAGAGTTCTCAATGCATCAGGTAGCAAGCGTACCTTTCAGAGGTAATCCTGCTAATGGACTTGAAACTGACAATAAATAAATAAATAAATAAAAACTCCCAGCTGCCAACTAATCAATTACTGGAATGCATCAGTTAATGAGGTATAATAAATTCAGAAATCAATGCTTTAAGAAACAGCATGATGCCTGTGGGTTGACTAACAGCAAACTGCAGCTCGGGGCTATTGGAGCCATGCAAAGCAGAGAGATCTTAGACACCCAGCTTG
Organism: Acipenser oxyrinchus oxyrinchus; assembly: GCA_030684275.1. Taxonomy (NCBI): domain Eukaryota; kingdom Metazoa; phylum Chordata; class Actinopteri; order Acipenseriformes; family Acipenseridae; genus Acipenser; species Acipenser oxyrinchus. The sequence continues at coordinate 34,355,569 of CM060261.1, forward strand.
CTGCAAAGCTTCAGCTTCAAAACAAACCGGACATGACAGTTTTGACAGGTTAAACACACATAGTCATTTTAGTGCAGATATTGACACCTTATAGATAAACGTTTTTTAAAACCATTAATTCATTTTCATTAGCTTTGATTTTTTTTTTCAGTGTGCCTCTGATAATCATGGAGTTAAGGTTATGATTAAGTTTATAATTATTTTTAGAGAAAAAAAAGGATCAAACATTTTGATATGGGTCAATGTATTAATGTATTAATCCAGCCCAGTCTCAGTAAGTACGTGGTAAAAATAAGGTGGGCTGCAGAATATACACAGGGATAGAAACTTGTCAATGAATTCTAAAGGCTAAATACTTTTAGAGCACAATAATGTGTTCTTACATGTAGTTATAAAGCTCTTATAAAGAGACTGAAAGACCGTGCCTAAGATACACAAATAAAGTTCAGTGTTTACATCTTTTACAGGTGTACATACATAGAGACAAGAAATATATTAAGCCTTAGTGACTTCAAATGAAATGTCTTTTAGTTTGCTGTGAGCAGCCTCCTTCCTTTCCTGTACAATAGGAACACATGAGACAAACAGACTGGGTTTCTGATCATTGATCCTGCTGAGCAAATATTCATAAATGTAATTTCAAATCAGTTGGAATACTTTGCTGTTATTAGTTTTGGTGTTATTAAATGAGATTGTTTCTGCAGGACTCGGGGCGTAGCTCGGAGCTGTGATTCAAATCAAATAACATGATCTGTACTTGTGCATGGCACCAATGAATGCCAGCTCGGAATACATTCCCAGACAACTGTCCCATACATTACAGTAGGCAATAATGCCTGGGATGCTTTCTGTAACGAGGACAGTGAATCCCCAAAGCGGTCATTCAGAGACAGAAACATCACTCGCCAGGCTGAGATCTGCCCTCAGCCAAACTGAGCTAATACTGTTACTGGTGTACCAGTACATCATGCAATTTCTGGACACGAAAAACAACTGAAACGTTAAGCTAATAACTACTGTACAAACACACAGTATTGTATTATACAGACTTACTGCAAAAAAACAAACAGATAGGCAGGCAGGCAGACTGTACTGAATACTTGCTCTGCCAGTACATATCCATCTTTCATAGAACTGTACAGAATGGCATTTAAACAATGCTTTCACATGTGCCTTAAAGGGCCTTATCCAGCTGATCCAATCATTCTACACTGGACGACATGTCCCATGCCCATTTGTGCAGTTTCGAAAGATGCACATGCTTTTTTTTTTTGTTTCTACCAGGTTAAAGAAAGCTCTCGTTTTACATGCCTTACTTTCAGGTAGTCTTACACTTCCTGGGTGATTTCACAGCAGTGTTTTCAGTGGCAAGCAATGCCACTGATTGAAACGCATGTCAGTGAATGAAGCCGCTGGTTGGCTCATGACAGGAATGAAAGTTTTGAAGGATGTGCTGGACGATATACCAGATCTCATTTTTAACAATGCTATAACAATTGTTTTAAAACTGAACAAACTCTATATAGTGAATAATAATTCATGGCAGATCATTTATTTGTTAGCTATTGAAATTCTGATGCGTTATCTTATCATCACTTTCCAGGGGAGAATGGTTGTATTTTATACTGCAATATAGTGCAAAATCCTACACTGTTTGCAATCAGGGTGTATATATATATATATATATATATATATATATATATATATATATATATATATATATATATATATACACATATATAATGGTCTAATGTGGTACTTGCATGTTTATTTTGAAGATAATACAGTATATGACCAAAGTTATATTTGATTCCTATGTTTTCTGCTGTCAATCCACTGTAACATACACACTTTCTAATTGGTTTCTTCCAGAACGTCAGGGGCCGTCCAGCCCATCCCAGCTCCATTTGGTTTAAAACATTAAAGGTTTTATTTTTATTTTTATTTTACTTCTTGTTTTATCTGTGTCTCCAGTCTGCTACCGATTGTAAAGGTTGAGGCTCAGACAGCTTAACAGTTATAGGGAATGACCTTTACTTTTAAAATGAAGATTTTTTTTTTTTATTATTATTTTTTTTAAAGTCTATGCACATGATAAATTACATTTTGGTGGTATTCATATGAAATGCCAAGCAATGAGCCCACTGCCCCCCCACCCCCCCCACCTCTCAACCAGTATGCAAGAAGCTTTCTTCCAATGGAAATGAATATGCAGTGCCATCCCCGCTGTCTGTATTTACCAAGAGAGGGTTGGAGTGCATCTCTATCAGCAGTAACATTATCAAGAGCTTTCCTGCAAGCTTATTTATCACATTCACATCTGTGCCTGCCCAACACTCGTCACTGTCAATCACTGCGCAGTAATACACAGATGATGCTCTCATTTGGTTTAATAAAATCTCTCTGCTTATTTGCACTGCAGACATTACAGCACGTAATTGCTGCATTGAGGTGTATGGGAGGCAGTAGCCTGGGGGATAAGTAGAGACTATTGCTCTATGAAGGATTTGTTTCTTTGCCTCTTTCACTCCCTAGTCACTCTTATTCCTAAAATTAATATTGCATTTGAATCCAGCCCCTGCTATTCCTATGCAGCCTAACATCGTTATTACTTATTATCAGGACGTGGTGGAGTCATTTATTGTTAGTTTTATGTCCTGGCTGTCAAGGCAAATTTCATTGGGAGATGCCACATGCAATTTTTAACTGTCACTTAAAACTAAATTCAGCCTCTGAATTAGGAATGGACTGGGGAACATATTTCTCTGGATATTAAAGTGGTTTGGTGGTCCAGCTGACTATAAGGCACTGTCGTGGCTGCAGGAAGAGCCGAGGTGTCCACAGCCTGCGTCTGCCACAAACTCAGTGGTCAGCCCTTTATTGCTGAAAAGATGTAAAGGGCTTTGTGTTTCTTGTCCGCATCATAACCTCACAATGGTCAGGACTCGTAGAGCTTGCAGAGACATTTACAATGGTTGTGGACAGTAGAGGGAGTAGGGGGTGAGGAGCTGGGTGGAGCAGCAGGTCCATTCACAAGCCTTAATAAATGCCATTCTAGACAACAGTTTACATCCAGCTAAGAAAGCAGGTCCAGAGCACACAGTTGAAAATGAAGTGGAGAGAGACAGGAGCAAGGCTGCGAGAGACTTATTTCACATAGAGAGGGGTGAGGGTATGGAATAGGTTGCCTAGCTATGCATATTAATGCTGAATCAACTGGATCCTTGACAAAGTTCTGAGATTAAACAGATACTATGAAACTGCTGAATAGCCTCCCCTCATTCGTATATTTGCTCTTATGTTCTTTCACCTTCTGGGTTGGAATCCGACTCACAAGCTAAATGAGTGCTGGTGGTCTCGGATTAACCCCTGCAGGACATTAGTCCACATCTCCAACACAGTTCTGTTTGAGGGAGGCCCAGGACTGAATGGCAGGCAGAGGGTCAAGGTGAACATGGAGATGCTCTCGCACTGAGGGCAGGTTTGCATGGTCTGATGCAATGGCTTTTAAGATGACTTAACAACCTGTTCATATACACAAGTAAATCCAGACTAGGCCCTGTCACTGTGGGCTTTGGTACAGTCCAGGAACCCTTGGTAATTAGAAAACTTCTCTCTTGAACCGCAAGCGACTGGAGTTTTCACTTTAATTCCAATTATCCAGTTATTACACTGGGGAATGAGACCAAGCTAGACCAAATTACCAATGAATATTAAACACCATCATTAAGAAACAGCGTATTAAATAATGAATATCGCAATAATAACACTAGTCATTAAAAAGATATAACTAATTGTCTTTGGGAGCCAATAAAATACCTTGCATAGCAGTATGATCCACTCCTGGTTTTACTCTGAGTTTAAGACGACACACTGGAGCTTGTTACAGATACATTGTGGCTAATCAAGCTGGTATTGAAACCCAGAATGCAACAGGAGTCTTATTTTCAGTCCTGTTTTTCAGCCATGGGTGCCAGTTGTCCGACAGGTTAACATGACCTCTATTTGTCTTCTCAAACAAACACCACAGTGCCCAGTGCCAGTGATATTTCTGAATGGACCCAGGGCTTTGAGGCAAGTGTGCAGCATTTATCAGCGCTGCTTCCTTTCACCCAGCATTGGATGCAACCTGCAGCCAGAAGTGCAGTGAAAGAAAAAAAATAATAGAATCCAATAACAGAACAACAATTAGGTTTTACATTCACAGCTGGACAGCGTCATTTTCTCCAATTAATTTCACCAGGGAAGCGTTAAATTAGATTTATTCTGAATAATTACAGAGTTTAATTGTCATGAAATCAATCACTTATCATTTATCCTAAAGAGCTTAATAAGAGAAAAGTACATGTGGCAGCTTCCAAACCTGTCATTGGCGCTGCTGGGAATGACCTTACTCTTACAGTCTGGTTAGAGAGAGAACGAATGGCTTTGTTAAACTTGCCAGCTCTTACACATATTACTCATCAATGCATTAGTTAAAAGAGGTCATCCAGTTTTAACAGCCTCGTAATGAATCTAGTTTAGATAGAGCTGAAAGGCAAAACAGTGCAGAAATCCTATTGTATACAGACAGTCTTAGATTTGGCCTAAGGTACTGTTAGGGTTTCCACGTGTCCCTGTTTTCCCTGGATCATCCAGGTATCGAGGAAGGTGTCCCGGGATTTTCAATATGCCTTCCCGGGACGTTAAAATATACTGTTTTTTAATCTTACCCTGTTTTTAATCTTATGCTTCCACATCTATGTAGATTATACAGCAGCACTGCAATACCAGTACCATAGGTTGAGCACAAGTTAAATAAATCAAGATAATATTACTGCAATAGATTTTTTTGTTACCTACCCTAGGAATCATACCCAAATACAGCCCAATATTAGTAGATGTTTCACCATAATATAGAGATATACAAATACAATAATATACACTATGTCCATGCAAATACACAAGACAGAGGTTCTGTACAATGCCAGCCCTTATTGCACAGAATGAGCACGAGCCAAAATCCATTGCTCATGTTAATTCAAATGTCTCAAACACCTTGCTATAGCCCAGGGGGGTCCAATCATGGTCCTGGAAGGCTATTCCACTGCAGGTTTAACAGGTAAAATGATATAATTAACTACTTCAGGGTCCAGGTGGAGGTTTAATTCGTTCAATTAAATAATTTCGACAGGGTTGGGTAAGACCAGGAGTGGAAGGTCCCACTTTGGCCACACCTATAGCCTACAGCTAAAGTGCTGCATCCTGGTACCTGTGCAGCTGAAGGTCACGTGGTTTAATTACAGCTAGCCTATTGGAGTGAGTTTTTAAACTACAAGACAGTGAAGTGATTAGGAAGCAGGAAGCGGCAGTTTGGCATCTATATGTTGTCTTTCTTTCTAATATCTGCATATTCAGCCAAACCGCTGTATAAAATACAAGAACCAAAACGAGAATGCTGCTAGTGCTAATAAGAGGTCAGAAAATGGATTGTGAAGTCATGGTCATGTAGTATAAACCATGCCTTTATAATGTATTATTATAGTAGTACGTGTATTTTTCATTGGGATATCGCTTATTGCATTTTCGGTTTGAGCAGCAAATCGTATAGTGGGACAGTTTTATACCTGTTCTCACCAGGGGAGGGAGCCATTCTATGAATCTCGCCGCTAAAAACTCCATTGAACTCACTCGTGGAGAAAAAAAGAATACACCCTCCGTCCATCCCTACCCCTCCTCCCTCACTCCCTCCCTCCCTCACTCCCTACCCCTTGCCCTATTTTCACAAAACCGTATCAACCTGGAAAGGGCACTTCTGACATCGATACCAGCCCCCAATCCAACACTGTCAGACTGGCAGCCTTCTTGACCAAACAGAGACAGTTCTTCCCTTGCACGCGACTATAAGCCAATCAGGGTCGAGGCATGGGCTGGATCTCTGATTTCCAGTGGGGCCGATTCGGGGAAGAAGTCGGTTTTTAATTTCTTGTGGCAGTGCAAGCGCTGTTGGACAGCAGGTAAAAGGTAATTTTAACAGAACTTGGTTGGCCAGAAAAGCAGCGACGCGCGTTTATTTCGACTGTGACGTCTCGTCAAAGTCTGGACCAAAAGAAATAGTATGTTGTAAAATACCAGGTAAGCGTCGGACGGACGACAATTCAGCTTTATTGTGTATTTACTTCTGCTTTTGCACCATAGAAACGGTGTAGTTTCCGGGTGGCTTCGTATTTTAATTCAGGTGTGTAAACCACCTAGCTTACTGACAGTGACAACGTATCTTGTGACAGTATCTGGGGTGGGTTCTCTTTATTGTATCATCTCAAAGACAGACACAGCCAGGGCGAGTACTTTTAAACACAACCAAACCTGCAGGCCCTCATGAATCATAACTGACGGGTCGCTAGCGAATCGTGGGCCGTGCGCCTTCGTTTGACCAATGAGCTTCCTCCGTTTGCAGTATATTGCTACCGTCCTAACCGTGCTGGATTGAATTTAAGTATTTTGTCCCTGTGAACCAGAGTTTCTTTCTGTTATGATTCTGCGTGATAGTTTGGTGATACAAGGTACGCTAAACCAAAGCTATGTAACCCTTATTGTGATCCACTATAGGTATGCTTATGTCTGTTTTATATAAGGTGCAATCATTTTAAAGTAGCATGCCGACATGCTTGAGTCGGTTTACTCTACTTCACCATTTGTTTCCTGACTATATGAATATAGGCCGAGTGTCTGCCTTGTCCAACCCAAGCCCGATGCAATGTTGTGTGCTCTGAATATTGCGGCGTATTGCAGCAGACGCAGCACAGGCTCACAGCAGCGTGTGCCTGGCTGTAGTTTATTGTGCTAGTCGTACTCGTAGTTGCACCGCATCGGTAGATATTTGTAATATACTAGAATGCATATGCAACTCTAATTTTATCACCCTTGTTAGACATTCTTTGACAGTAGGTGGAAGTGCATTATATTTATTGCAATTTGTTTAATTTTTTTTATATTTAAACAAGATTTCAAATGCACCACACTCAATGTAAGGCTAAATATCACAATTCGGTGTGGATTGCAACATACATCATAAAGGGGACTTCTGTGAAATTTGATGGTTCTTGAGAGTCACATTGAAAACAATGAACAACACACTATTATAATAACATTTATTGACAGTTGACTATAAACAGATGCTGATTTGGTTAAATTTCACTAGATCTCTATATAACTGCCTACTGTTATGGACTGTAAAAAATATATCTTAGTTCTGTTTTCATTTTTTTCCAGTAAAGTGGATGTGAGAGGCTGCAGGGAGATTTCAGCATCTCTGTCTCTTACTGCAAACATTTGAGTTCTGTTCAAGAGAGAAATCCTTTCTGGAGCATGTCTACCAGTACTGGACACAAGGTAAGCATGCTGGAGCGAAAACAACGGAACAGAAAGAGACATGGGGCTGAACTACAAGGTGTATGCATGCTTTTGACATGACTCGCAAGTGGCATGGAAAGTAAACTGATCACCACAATAGAGTATTTAGTGTCGGTGACCAGTGATGTTGGTTTGGCATTTGAGCGACAAGAACGGCTGTGTTTATACAGGTGCTGCTGATCTTCTCTACAGGTGTTCTTCTCTTTGTAGAGCTCTCAAGATAAAGGACAATCCCCCTTTCAAGGTAGTAAAGTGTTGGAGCTTAACCACTTATAAAGATGTGCGTTGCTTTTAGAAATGGTAAATACTAGTCCGTCAAATTTTTTTCATTGTTTTTTGATTGGGACACACAGACTTTGTTTTTGAGTATTTAAGAACTTTTTTTTGTTTGTTTTCTTAGAGCTTAGCGCTGTCAATGAGTGTTATAATCTATTTTTTATTTATGGTCACTTAACATTAGTACTGTAATCAGTTGCAAATTATCCTGCAGTTTGACTTCTGAGACGGTGCCTAATCAAGATTCACAAAGGAATGTGATGCTTTCATTACAGCACTGCACATCATATAGGAATCTAGGTCAACTGAGTTTATGCATATTAATAACGGTTTGGGAATGTGTGATTTGCATGATCTGCCTAAGAGATTGAACAATGTATGTATTTCTGTTTTAAAGGATGCTGTACAATGTAGTCGTTTTTGCTCCAGGAGATGTACCGAATGGAATTTGAGTACTCTACTTGGAATACTTAAATAGTTCTACTGCTTAAATTACATTCACCAACAGAGAACTAAACTTATCTATATTCTAGTACTACATGGCTGTCTTATAAGACTACCACAGTAACCTATTCACTTTGTAACCTATATTTTATTTGATTGCAATGGTGAGATGTTCCATAAAGGTCTTGGGTGTGATTAATCATACTAGGTATTGCCACACCTAAGGTTTAACACAGTTATCAGACACAGGAGTTATTATAAAGAGGATTACTCCATACCTGAAATTGCTTAAGAAGAACCGACTCTTAGTTATGCAAGTTTTAGGCTGCACCCTTTTGCAAAGTTGGTGCTCAAGTCACACACAGAAACCAGGGATTTAAATCAGATGGCACTTTATCCTCCCAGTCAGTTTTGTTAGATAGCATTATCACCCATAAATGAATCCGTGGCCAGGCTCCGAGAAGAAAATCACATCCTAATCGAAAAGAAAAGGCGTACAGTATTTTTTTTTCATGGGTAGGATAAACCATAAAACATTGTGGTTTTATACATGAGCAAGTAATGCAAAGCCTGGGTAAGTCATAAGCAACGCCAGCCAGGGCACTACAGCTTCATGATATAGGCCTACATGGCGTAGCTAATGGGAACAGTTTTGAGTTGCGTTCATTCTCTGTAGGACCTTCAGGGTTGCCTTGCACATTGCATACTGCCGTGCACATGCAATAGAGAAAGCTATGTATTGGTAACTGATCAGTTCAGTGAAAAGCAGTGACGTTCCTGACTGTACAGTGTTTCTGGACTTGTAGTAGACAATTCGTTACCTGCTTATTCCTTTTAAAACTGTGAAAGCCTTGCACAACTAGTGAAAAAGGAAACAGGAAAAACCTGCCCATTCCACTGCAAAAAGTCAACACTAGAAAGCTATTCAAACCTTCTCAGTATTGCTGATGCCATTCCCATTTGTTTTGTTGCGAAAGCATTAACTGAGAGTACGTTCTGCTGCAGTGTAGTCTAGATAGCAGGGTTTGATGCAAAGGGAGTTGGAATAGTGCTTTTGTAATACAGCAGTAAGGTAAACCACTTTTCATTGACCTTGTTTTTTAGCTAGTAGCATTTACGGTGCAACAGTGAGGACAGTAGAGCTAGTGGAAAACCTCTTCAAGCTTGTGTGAAATTCATCACTATCCTCTAGTGATCCCCTCCTGAGTCAACTGGCCTTTTATGCGAAGCCAGACCCAAGTTTATTTTTGTATTCAGTTGGCATGCTGTCCAGCCCTGCAGAATGAAGGAAACAGATGTGTAACTCCTCCGCAGGAAGCCTGTATAAATGTGAAGAGTTCATCTAACATGTCTGCCAGTAGCCAGGTTTGAGTGATTTTAAAGTTCAGCCATTAAAAAGCTTGTTTAATCGTAAGAGGTCTGAACCCCACCTCTCCACTGAGGTTCTGTTGCGTTGGTTGATGTAGCTGGCATTGATGTACAAAAGGTAAAACTACATGAACACATGCACTGTTTTTATGCACCTTCGTGACCGTGTTGAAACTCTTTGGTATGCGTGTGAGTTCTTTCATGTATTTGTGATTTGCAGCCCTTCAATTGAGTCAAAGGCTGGAACGCCATCACATGTTCAGCAGTTGGAGAAAGCTAGCTTCCTGTGTTTGATCTCTTTCTGGAGCCATTATTAGATATGAATTGTGTTCCTTTTAATATTAGTCAGTCATCGTGACAAGTCAGAAATACAAGATGGTTAATTGACCCGCCTTGCATTATATGGATTTGAGAAGCCTTTCATAGAGACTGTTTAAGGTTGGGTATTGTTTAAATGACGGAACCAGGTCTTGCCTGTTGTAACACATGCAGTGTCCTTTCATTTTAAAAACAAAAACTGTTTTAACTTTGATACACGTGTTTCTGTGGTCTGTCTTCAAATCTTTTTGTGCCAGACAGCCCTGTTTTTTGTTGTTTAATAAGCATGCACCTATTTTACAAATCAAAAGATCAAATTTTGCATCTGAGTGGCATTTAATGTGTGATTTTTATAGTATTCACACATTGACAAACAGTTTCTGTTAACAGAAAAAAACAAAACAATACAGTACGTGAACCCGTCTGACGAACCTTCGAAGGTTTAAAACAATCTTCGAATCCCTGGCTAGCGAACAAACCTTCAGGCGCAGCCCTATGTGTTAATAAGCAAAACTGTGGAGGCTGTGTGGTCCAGTGGTTAAAGAAAGGGGCTTGTAACCAGGCGGTCCCCGGTTCAAATCCCACCTCAGCCACTGACTCATTGTGTGACCCTGAGCAAGTCACTTAACCTCCTTGTGCTCCGTCTTTCGGGTGAGACGTAATTGTAAGTGACTCTGCAGCTGATGCATAGTTCACACACCCTAGTCTCTGTAAGTCGCCTTGGATAAAGGTGTCTGCTAAATAAACAAATAATAATAATAAAACTAAAAATGTGTTCTTTAGAAATAAATTATTTTATGACTGTGAAAGTGTGTCACCCTTTGGTACTGAAGACACCTGTGCATACTCGCAAATATGCATTCTCGGTCGTAAAGAAACACTAAACAGTTAAACCTGTTGATGTAAGAGCTGTATTATAAGTAGAAGTCAGTAGTGTGTACACGTTGTGTGGGGATAGTGTTTACAGGATATGGTATTGAGATATGTACCCTGCTGAGAAGGTTTTTTCTTTTGTCTGCAGAGATCTGACAGTGAAGATAAATGTGTGCAGGGAGAACACAGAACCAGTCCTCCACGCACTTCCTATGGCAAAAAACAACTTCCTTCCATACCGAAAAATGCAGTTCCGATAACCAAGCCTATATCCCTGGCTGCTTCAGCACAATCTACCAATGGAACACATGCCTCGTACGGGCCCTTTTATTTGGAGTACTCGCTGCTTGCAGAGTTGTAAGTAGTTTAAGTGTGTTTTTTGTTTTGTTTAATCTAAATCTACTGTAAAATGAACCCAGTAATTATATCATTGCAGTACACAGCTTAAAGTTGAAATAAATATATACAAAATAAATGGGTCAAAACAGAGTCAGTGCCACTTAATAGTAGTACTAAACTCCATAGAGATGTTTGAAATGATGCTTGCCAAATTCTCAGCTGTATTCTCTAGTAGCAAATCCTTACTCCTGAAGGTCACAAAATACTTGATTAAAACATTTAATCAAGTTTTGATTTTAATTACTTTTTTCTTTTTTTTAATCCTGTAGCACCTTGATGATAAAACAGAAACTGCCTGGAATCTACGTGCAGCCATCGTACCGATCAGCTTTAAGTATGAGCCCACTTTTTTTTTTTAATTAAATGCATTTAAAAAAATAAACTTTGTGCTGTGTTCCAAACTAATAACTTATGTTGGGTCCTATGTTGCAGTGTGGTTCGGGGTTATTTTTATCCGACACGGACTGTACCAGGATGGCGTTTTCAAGTTCTCCGTTTACATCCCTGATAACTACCCAGATGGCAATTGCCCTGTAAGTAATTTAAACTGATCTAAACAAAGTGCTCTATTGTTATAGACTTTGGACCCAGGGGGAATGGGAATGTGCTTTGGGTTGAGTCAAATACTGTTTGGATGCTGCAGATTCCTCTTGTGCTCCTCAGGACACCATTCTAAACTTTTATAAATCTACATTTTCTATAACAATAAAACCCCTTCTCTTTCTCTCCTCTTCCAGCGAGTGGTATTTGATATCCCAGTCTTCCACCCTTTAGTGGATCCAGTATCGGGGGAGCTGGATGTGAAAAGAGCATTTACAAAGTGGAGGTCCGTAATATCTGTATACTGATATTGGAGTCTTACGAAGTAGACCGATCAGCTTTGTGATACTTTTGTTCCCCTGGCTGTAAAAACATATTTGACAGCAGAGGTACTGCATTAGGCTGCAAATTAGCTGATGTCAACATACATCAAGAATTTAAAATCTATAAAAACAGTGCACTCACAAATGTTTGCAAAATGGATATAACATCTAAATGTTATCTATGCCTACGTGTAAGCGGAAAGGTCTGTGGGAGGCTCAGTCTGTGTTTGGTGTCTTTACCAGCAGACCACTCCCTGCACGGTGTCCAAATACCATTCCAATGTGTTTGCTCCTCTTCTGTTCTCCAGACGGAATCACAATCACATTTGGCAGGTGCTGATGTACGCCCGCACAGTATTCTATAAGATACAGACGGTGGATCCCCTAAACCCAGAAGCTGCAGTGCTGTAAGTTCTGTCAAGTTCTCTGTATGTTTGAGATGATGGTATTGCACACTGGCTGCAACACAAGCTGCATTTTATGTAATTTGATACATTACATTTAGGCTTAACTTTTGCGGTTAACCAAATTAGAGCAAGTTATCATAACAGTATAGTTAAAGAGAACATTTAATATAGCAGGTAGATTTAAAGTAGCCTGTCCTCAAAGTAGGACAATGGCCCTTAAAGGAATAACCTGCAAAGTCAAACTAGAGCCCCCTTTTGGTGGCCCACCACTTCTGTAGGTTTGCTAATCTTAGTATGTTTTAAGTTTTTTTTTTTTTTTTTTTTTTTAATACCTGTAGCCCTTGTGACAAATTTGCCTTGCAGTGTTTGGCACCTTCTGCACATTTGTCATTGGGTCTTTGAATAGAGGCAGATTATAAGGCTTATCCAGCAAACCGTGCCCTGTTGAAATTGAGCTTGTATTGTGGTAATGAGAGCAGTGAATACTGAACACGGTGCTGCTGCTGATTCCAGTGCTGTTCTTTTGAATCCTTTTTGTTTTGTTTTACTTAAACATCATATCCATCAACAATAACAACATGTTTGTGTTTTTTCCCCCCTCTGTCCTTTCCCCTCTGTTAAATGGAGAGTAACTTGTTGTAATCCGCAGGTATGAAAATGATGTGCAGCTCTTTAAAAGCAAGGTAGTGGATAGTGTGAAGCTATGCAACAGCCATCTTTTTGACCAGCCTAAAATGGATGATCCCTATGCAATCAGGTAAGTAGGTGTGTTCATTATTGTGTAACACGTAACCTCACGTTTTCAAGCTGGTGGAAGCTGTGGTACAGTGGCTATACCTTGATTACAGTAAATGTCATTTGTATAAGTCTCTATTAAAACAATTAAACAAAACCAGCTTGTAGTTTTTTAAATATATAATACATTCATTCATATTCCTCCTTATCTTGCCAAAGCTTTTCTCCATGGAATCCTGCTGTACATGAAGAGGCAAGAGAAAGGATGTTTACGCATAAAGTAAGTATTGCTGACAGGTTCTACTGTGTTGGAAAATGGAAACGATCGCTGTGTACAAAACTCCCGTGCATCTGAGTGCATCTGTATAGGAGATAGCACTCCTTTTTATATGGACCTTTCATTGAATACCAATTGAACTACTTATGGGGTATGTGAGAACCCTTTTTTAGATTAAAGTTTAAATGAGTAGACCCCTGTGTAGTTGTGTGCACATATAAGGGGGTGGGGGGGAGGAAAGGGTGTCTTTTGGGTTTTAATGTTGTGGTGTTGTACCTAGAGAAGGCCTGATGAGCACTCCAAAGGCGTGCAGGTGTCTGGCTTGTCGTGGGTGAAGCCTGGATCAACTCAGCCCTTCAGTAAGGATGACCACATTCTGCAGGCTTGAGCTCTTCCAAACAGCTTGCTGTCCACCACTTTCTACTAACGGGGAGGAGGGGCGGGGGGGCAGGTGTGACCAGGAAATCCGTGAACTCTAATGAATCAATACAATTTCTTGTAAAATAAGACGTATATATTGTTGGATTCTTTTTTTCTTTTAATTGAGTTATGCATACTTTAACTGCATGGACCTCCTAGTGTTTTGTTTCTAACTGAACCGACATTTAAATGGTTTTGGATAATTGGGTACTAGTAGATATGATATGGACTTTGAACCAAGTGAATGGGTTTCCGACTGCACAGGTTCAAGTGGAACCAAGGCATAAGGTGGTCGGTGTTTCAATACAGTTATTGCAGATAACACTAATGGTGACCACTTAATTTTCAATCTTCAGAGTCAGTTTTGTTAAATCCTGCCGTGAAGGTGTATCAATCTTAAGTCTTAAAATGTTTATAGGCAGAAGGTAAATAGTATTTAAATATGAAGCTGATGTTAAATTGTTATAATTTAAACATTTTTACATGCAAGTGTTTTCGCAGCCATTTTACGTTTTTCTTGAAAGCGGTTGTTTTGGGTTTCTGTGTGTAAATGTTAACTGACACTGTAAATAACTTGTTTAATTCTGTATTTAGCACTTTGAAGTGATTTTTATTGTGTTGAGAACTGAATTCTTGACACACTGGTATGTAATTTTATATAAAGTTGGATTTGTTATTAAAGCACACAAGGAAAGCAAGGAAACTATCTGGGCTTCCTGTTTTTATTTAACACTATTTAATTCTGAACGGTGCATTGAAAACACATTTGTAATTAACATTGATGCTTTCATCTACTAACCACTTAAAGCGAGCTATTGATTACTCTTGCTTTTGGTGAAATCGACTATCCATGGGTGTTTTATAAAAGTGACCTATCTTTAACAAAAAAAACTCTGCAAGTTGTCTTATGTTATTTATATAATGTATTGTTAAAAGATGAACTAGAAAAGATGTGGAGATTGAGAGCCAGTTAAGATCCAGAGTATGAGAGATTCAGTAAGGCACTCTGACCAAGATCAGAATAAAGGTTCCTCTTATTTTTTGTATTTATTTATTGTGAAAAGGTTTCCTTTTACACAGTACAGTACTAAGTAGAAAAAGCAAAAAGCTGCAACCATTTTATAACCAATGTTTCTATTTTGAATATAAATGGCAAAATATAACATGCATCTCAAATAAATCCAATTTCACACAAACAGGTATAATTAAAATACAAAGTACAAATAGGTATAATTGACAGGCATTTTACAAAATATTAATTGTATAGCAATTACTATAAATTAATTATTTACATATGATATATATACATTTTTTTGGGTATTGAATTGGATTTAAACCAAAACGGACAAATCTATAAAGCCTAGAGAGAAACAAATATGTCCATGTGTAATCTTTGAAAATCTTTTTTTTCAGTGTGCATTTGTGTTACTTTGGCTGCAAAAGTAGACGTACAGGACAAACGATTAGATCAAAGCGCATTTTAAATACAAAATTGTGCAAATCTAGATCTACTGTAATGTGTGTTTTTTTTTTTTTTTTTGTTTGTTTTAAGCTTGGTAAATGTCAGTAAGTCCTGTTTACTATAAAGTCAAAACTTTTGTTAATGCTAAAGTCTGCATATTGAGCTCACTTTGAATTTTGGTGCATGTGAAGTCTTGGGTTCAGTAATGTGCTTTTTAATGTTCTGTATTTTAAAGTGTTATGCCCTGCAATGTACACACACCAGGGGTCATAAATCACCCAGGAACACATTTCTCAACTTACTTGGCATGGGAACTTTATTGCTGTGAAAAATAAGAGTGGAAATAACAGCATCTTGAGGCCTGGTACAATTTTTAATATACCCTTTTATATTTAGCATACCATCTCTCCTCCCCCAATTAACAAGGTGCTGTTTTCACTCTGAAAAATATGTATTTATATAACTTATCCCTATACAGTATTTTTTTTTTAGTTCTTTTAATATCACTTATGTTATACCAATACATGTTGTTTTATAACAACAACAAATGGAGCACCTTCAAATCTACACATCTAGAAAAAATATTAAGGCAACTGTATGTGATTTTCTTAGTTTCCTAAATTGTGTTAATCTTCTAAAAGTAGAAAAATATCCATTTAATAGTAATCCTGTTGTAAAAGTGAAACGTCTAGCTTGCAAGATTTTGTGTCTTCACTATATTAAACCTGGTCATATGTAGTCTGGAAAATTGATGCATTTGATATATATTTTGTGTGTGTAATATATATAATAAAATGTTATTACTTTACTAAAATACCCTAAGTGATGATGCACAGCTTTGTCAGTACTGCAGGCCAAATAAAAACTACTATTATCACAAAGGGGTGGAAATATTTTAGTTTGAACAAAGCACCACGTGCTGGTTGATTATTAGAACTCTGCTAGTACTGCCATGGGAATTTCAATTTTACCAGAGAGATTCAGATCTGGTTTGCTTTTCATAGCTCTTGACAGGAATGCAAACAACAGCTAGCAGGTGCCATGGCATCTTCTCATGCATGTCTCTATACAGACACAAACCTGGAGTCAGCGATACACCCGGCAGCGCGTTACTGTGAGCCTCTGTCATTGGCCACGTCCTGCAGCCTGCGGAACAAGGCAGTGTGGTTCTCCTGGCACACCCTCTTTGCCGGAGACGCCCTGCTGTCCTCTAATGAAATGCCCCGTTTCTTGGTCGGGGTCTCCCCTGTTTTAATCATGCTGTTGATCTCTCGCAGCCTCTGTGTAGGGGGGTGGAAAAATAAATAGCTGTGAGCATTAACGTCTGGTTTCCTAGACTACAACTGGCACTGATTTTTGGACTACCTTACACTTAGGTAGTCAAAGAGTAGTGCTAATTGGGTTTGGTCCTGAAACGAGCTTTAAAAAATAAATACACAATACATCTGTTTCCCATACTGTGCATGATGTATAAATTACTGTCAACTGCTACGGAGTTTAAGCAAATGCTGTTCAATGCTGCTTCATATTTTCTAACAATTATTTCCCAATGTTTGAAGCATCAATTGAAATAGCAGCACATAATTGACATACCCACTGTATTGAGAGCCCAAATTTTAAAAAGATGAAGTACCACATACATTTTCCTTTGAAACAATCACAACACAGGCTGTATTTATGGAATTTGATATTTTACATTAAGAAAATTAGAGTAAGTTAGTATAACAATTTTTAAATAAGGAGATGTTCCAGAAAGAATTACAAAGTAGCCTGTCCTCTGGTCTCCAGAAGTGCTACACTCTGGCTGCGTACCTTGGAGGGGCTGCTGCTGAAGTAGTAGAATATCTTGTCCCTGGGAGACAGGCCGCCTCCGTTCTTGTGAGGAGAGATGTAGACTGAGTGGTGCTGGGACAGGAGGACTCGCCGAGGGGAGCCGGTGCGCAGAGAAGGGTAGGGCGACACAGGAGGAACTTCTGCCTGCTGTCGCACACAAACAAAAGGCAAGGAAGACTGAGATTAACAACTGCAATGTGCAGGTGCCCGGCCGGCGGAGGACCTGAGCGCTCATGTGTAAAGCATTGAATTACAGAGTGGTAATAAAGCCACTGGTCCACAAAGCAGGGAAACTCGTGGTAACCTTGGGGTTCTGTAGCCAACGTCCAAAAGTGTGAAAACTCTTACAGAAGTTAGTTGTGTTTTTTTTTTTTTTTGTTTTTTTTTACTTTTTATGATTGTCATTTGAAGAATTTATGTTATTCCTATATATACCCTTATTTGCTCATTTGAAGGGTGGTATGAAAACAAAACAAAAAACACCACCGAAAACATACATTATGCGTTAAAAAAACTAAGTGCAAGTTTCTCTTAAAGAGGGGACATTCCAAATGTCTTTTTCAACAGTGATTTTTACCCCAGCTGTGACGTTGCCATTGGGGGAGTACCGCAGTGCGAACTCGCGGATCTCTTTGATGTAGATGCTGTTGTAGAACTGGATGAGGTCGCCTCGCTCCTCCTCCTCTATGTCGCTGTTGGCTCCGGTGAGGCGGGTGGGCGTGGGGGGGGCACTGCTGGGCTGGGGGATGGGCAGCGTGCTGCTGGAGCGCATGAGGACGGGGCTCGAGTCTCTACTGGCTGCAAAACAGGAGAACAAACGCACATTGTTCAAGCACAGCAGGGGGATCTATTAAAATGTTTGTTTCTTGTTGAGCTGCGTGTGATCTGTTGCAGCATGCCGCACGGGAAACTGACACTCTTGATTGTCCTGAAAGCTCGTCTGCTCAATCTAAATATTCAGAGTCCCGTTTTAAGGCACTTACTTTTGTCCTTGCTGGCACCGCTGGGGGAGTTCTGACGCATGCTGCCATCGCTGCTCCCTGAGTTCCGTCTCCTTCGTCCCTTTATCAACACGCTTCTGTACACCTGTAGCAACAAACAGGACAGCATCAGCACAGCATCATTCCTCCACTCCTCTGCAGTGCCATGTTACGCTTCACTTCCAAGCGTATAACACGGGTCCAAGATGGTCCTGCTGGGTTATGGTTCGAGGTCCATAACTTGTCCTGTTTGAAGCCCAAATGCCTTGGGGCACATACAAGGCAAAATGTGACATTATACTTAAGTTCTAAGCAAAGGTAATTTACTAGAACGAAAACCAGCAGTAAACGGAACGTATTTTGCATTGTGAAGATACCGTTTTACACATTAGGGCAGTTTTCACAAATCAGTTAGAAAAATAAGAAATAAAAAAGGCAGTCTGATGTATCAGTAAAGCTGTGGATAAGTCGTTCTTGCACTTCATTAAATGTGGTGGAAACACCCCGTGAAGATTGAAAGGAATGCCTGCACACAGCCAGCGGTGTACAAAAACTGTTTTACCAGGTTTCCAACTATAGGCTCCAGTGATGTGGAGCCAAAAAAAAACTAACTGCAAGGGCAGTAGTGTCGGCAGCAGAGGGAACATTGCTTTTGAGCAGGAGAGGGGAGACGATCGGTGGAAAGAAGGTCATAGTTTGCTAAAAAACAAAACAAAAAAAAACAAAACATGCAGTTAGAATTCAATCTGCATTTGAATTACATTATGTTGCTATTCACTGTTAACCAGAGGAGCAGCTATAACCTTGTCCCTTGTTCTGTAAAGCTATCAAGTGATAAATTAACCTGCAAGTCCTTTAAAAAATTAGGGCAATCCATGATACTTTGCACCATTTTAATAGAGAAAAGGGCCTAACAATGTTACAAAATGTGTAATAAATAATGTTGTCTTACTTAAACTCTGTTTTTTTTTATTTCCAGTTTTGTTACTTAGTTAAGGTGCCTCCCTTTAAAAAAAAAAAACTGTACCCAAGAGGAGTTCAGCCTTTCATTGCTTTCTTAGGGATTCATCTGAACATATGAAAAACAAGTAAAAAAAGCTTTACACAAAGCCAACGTTTTGTTCTGCATCATAGACTTAAAACTTTCCCATAGCAGATCGAAGAGAGAATGAAACTGTAAATGTTTCAACGCCGATTGTGAGAAGTGATTTGATATGGGCAGCAGAGGGTTGACTCTAGAGCAGAACTGCAGGAGAGCGAATGCTGGCTGGCGGAGTTTAGATATTCCTCCTCTCACTCCATGACCAACGCACTCCTTAAACTGCTCCGCTTGAGAGCGCTGTTCAGCCCTTTAGCAAAATCAAAGAAGCCAAAGCAGGGGTCTTAAGGGGTCTGCTGCAATGCTGGTGAATGCTCAAGGGGCCGCACAGCCTCTTGTCGCTCCTAGTGTTTCTTACTCCCTCTCGGTCATGTCAGTTTGTACACAGAAGAGACAATAGGAGAGACACTCACGCTGCTGTTGGCCTGAGGCTGAGTCCTGTAGCACTTCATGATATTCTGAAACGACTTGTCCTCCTTTGTCACCTGAAGAGACAGTAATGGATCGATCATTAACGACATGGTGACGGCCAGCGTAGAAGTCAGATCGTACAGCTACATCTTTACCGTGTAAGTTAATACTTCATGTGTAGGGTTTCTCTTGTCACTATACAAGGCTGTTCAAACTAAGACTGAAGTACAGCTAAACATAAAAAAGCCTTTAACACAGAGATAAGATGCACTGGAATTTGATGGCGAGTTCTCATGTGTGATCTATATATATATTTCCATACCTTCGTCATGACGTATATAGCGCACATAAGCAGTTGGTCCAAATGGCGGTCCACCATGAGCTCGGTACAGTGGACGAGGGAGAACTCGAAGCATGTCCAGATCTTTCTCCTCAGATGGTCTGAAATATCCAGCTTCGCACACAGGTCTCTCAGGCGCACGCTTGCCAAATGGTAAACCTGTTTAGAAAGAAAACAAATTATAAACTACAAGATGGAATCGTTTCTCTAAACATTGGGAAATAATTGGTAGAAAATATGAAGCACCACTTAAATGCATTACTGCAAACTGCATTTGCTTAAACTCCTAGCAGCTGACAGTAATTTATACGTCATGTACGGTATAGGAAACAGATGTATTATGTATTTCTTTTTTAAAGCTTGTTTCAGGACGCCAACTATGTCAGCGGGGTCTTCTGAATGGATCAAAAAGGGTGGCAGATCTGAACGTCAGGGTCCTTTAAATCCCTTCCTTTCTGTGGATGAGTTGTTGGATTTTTCATAACACATTTCAATGATCTCAGTGGTGGTATTTAGATACTGATTTAGTTCAAGTGAACCTCCGCCGCTGTATGTGAATTCACAAAGTAGTACTGCCAATGAACCAAACTGCATTTGCTAAAAATAATAATAATGAGATTTGAAAGTGAAAGTGTGAAGGTGGTACCTTCCTGAAGAAGAGTGACAGGGAGCTGGTCCTCCTGGGTTTGCTGCTGGCCGGGCTCTGTTGGCTTTTCTTCTGCTGCTGTCCTGTAGACAGGGCCACCGGTCCAGCCACCTGCAGGGTGGAGCCTGTGATCTGCGTGTTGAGAGTGCCGGCCAGGGTCTGAGCGCTCAGGGGCTGGGGCTGCCCGCTCACACTCACTTGTACAGGAATAAAGGTGATTCCTCCATTCTCGTTAGCTATACCTGCAACGACATTAGCTGTTTAGGGTTTTTTTTTTTTTTTGTGTGTGTGTTTTGTTTCTTTATTAAATAACATGGTGCACGGTGCGGCAATATGTGGTTCTACAAAATGCTCAGCGATTCCTGTTTGTTACCTTGTACGGGTATTGTTACAGTCTGCCCATTGTTGGCGGTGACGGTAGCTGTCGCCATGGTTACCACTGTCTGCCCAGTGATGGAGACGGTGTCGCCTGCCCTGCTCTGCACCGGCACTGTGTTCACTAGGGGTGGCTGGGAGACTCTCACCGGGCCTCCGGAATCGGGATTACTGTCAGCGTCCACAAAGAGCTTCCTCCGGGCAGTCCCTGCTGCTGGGGAGCTGTAGCGCTCGTGCAGACTCGCGGGAGACGGGGAGGCGGCTGCTTGGCAAACCAATAAGCAATGATTAACGGATTTCAAAATACGACTGTATTTGTTGGCATCAGAAATGTAGCTTTATTTATTTTATAATAAAATGCAGATGCACTGAATACTCATTGTATTTCAATATACATTATATATATATATATATATATATATATATATATATATATATATATATATACAGTACTGTGCAAAAGTTTTAGGCAGGTGTGAAAAAATGCTGTAAAGTAAGAATGCTTTCAAAAATAGACATGTTAATAGATTATATTTATCAATTAACTAAATGCAAAGTGAGTGAACAGAAGAAAAATCTAAATCAAATCCATATTTGGTGTGACCACCCTTTGCCTTCAAAACAGCATCAATTCTTCTAGGTACACTTGCACAAAGTCAGGGATTTTGTAGGCATATAGTCAGGTGTATGATTAAACAATTATACTAAACAGGTGCCAGTGATCATCAATTCAATATGTAGGTTGAAACACAATCATTAACTAAAACAGAAACAGCTGTGTAGGAGGAATAAAACTGGGTGAGGAACAGCCAAACTCAGCTAACAAGGTGAGGTTGCTGAAGACAGTTTACTGTCAAAAGTCATACACCATGGCAAGACTGAGCACAGCAACAAGACACAAGGTAGTTATACTGCATCAGCAAGGTCTCTCCCAGGCAGAAATTTCAAGGCAGACAGGGGTTTCCAGATGTGCTGTCCAAGCTCTTTTGAAGAAGCACAAAGAAGCGGGCAGCGTTGAGGACCGTGAAGCGCAGTGGTCGGCCAAGGAAACTTACTGCAGCAGATGAAAGACACATAATGCTTACTTCCCTTCGCAATCGGAAGATGTGCAGCAGTGCCATCAGCTCAGAACTGGCAGAAAACAGTGGGACCCTGGTACACCCATCTACTGTCCGGAGAAGTCTGGTCAGAAGTGGCCTTCATGGAAGACTTGCGGCCAAAAGCCATACCTCCGGCGTGGAAACAAGGCCAAGCGACTCAACTATGCACGAAAACACAGGAACTGGGGTGCAGAAAAATGGCAGCAGGTGCTCTGGACTGATGAGTCAAAATTTGAAATATTTGGCTGTAGCAGAAGGCAGTTTGTTAGCCGAAGGGCTGGAGAGCGGTACGAATGAGTGTCTGCAGGCAACAGTGAAGCATGGTGGAGGTTCCTTGCAAGTTTGGGGCTGCATTTCTGCAAATGGAGTTGGGGATTTGGTCAGAATTAATGGTCTCCTCAATGCTGAGAAGTACAGGCAGATACTTATCCATCATGCAATACCATCAGGGAGGCATCTGATTGGCCCCAAATTTATTCTGCAGCATGACAGCGACCCCAAACATATAGCGAAAGTCATTAAGAACTATCTTCAGCGTAAAGAAGAACAAGGAGTCCTGGAAGTGATGGTATGGCCCCACAGAGCCCTGATCTCAACATCATCGAGTCTGTCTGGGATTACATGAAGAGAGAGAAGCAACTGAGGCTGCCTAAATCCACAGAAGAACTGTGGTTAGTTCTCCAAGATGTTTGGGCCAACCTACCTGCCGAGTTCCTTCAAAAACTATGTGCAAGTGTACCTAGAAGAATTGATGCTTGATGCTGTTTTGAAGGCAAAGGGTTGTCACACCAAATATGGATTTGATTTAGATTTTTCTTCTGTTCACTCACTTTGCATTTAGTTAATTGATAAATATAATCTATTAACATGTCTATTTTTGAAAGCATTCTTACTTTACAGCATTTTTTCACACCTGCCTAAAACTTTTGCACAGTACTGTATATATATAATCTAAAATAAAAGCCAGGTTTAATCTGTGGTCCAGCTACGTACCCTTCCCAGCACAGTCTGCACGGATCTCGTTCACCCTGCTGGGGGTGAGAGGGGAGCTGGTGGTACCGGGTCCCTCTGGACTCTCAAAATGCTGGGATGGCATCACCTGAAGAACATGAACACAGTTACTGGGATGCATGCAGTGTGCAATTCTGCTACAGTGGGGATCAAACGTCTTAATTTAGTGGTAGTTCTGGAATCTTTTTGACAGAGATGCTGCAGCTGAGTGATGCGTACTGTTAAACTATAAATAAATCAATAAATAAAAGGTGTCTTTTAGAACGGCTTGCACTGCTTGTGTTTATGTGTGTGCATTGGTGTTGGTGTCTGTGTGGGGGGGTGTTGCGGGAGAGACAATGTCCTGGCACTGTGTAATCAGGTGCGTGCGTGTAGGTGTATGTCTTGTGGTGTCTGTGTGGGTGTGCGTTGCAGGCGAGACACTGACCTCCTCGCAGGCTGGCACTCTGTTCTTGACCCCGCGCACACTCTCCCACAGAGGGGAGTCCTGTCTCCAGGCCATGCTCTCCAGGACCTGCTCCTCCACCTGGTTCAGGTGCTTCACCACCTCTCTGATGAGCCCATCCTCCGTGCGGATCAGGACCTCGATCACCTGCCAAGCAAACACACACTAAGGGACCCGATCGGCACGGGCAATCACAGTGTACACTTATTACAATTCAAGACCTCTGCAACACTTTACTTTGCAGGGACTCGAGGGTTGTTGGGTGGGGGTTACATGTACTTATTTATAATAATAATGATAATGATGAGCATCACTGAGGATCTGAAGTTGTAAATGCTGGTGCTGCAGTACAGTTCACATCCGGGTCGCTCCAGTTACCTTATAGAAGTGATATGGCGGCAAGTCGAAGATTTCAATGACCCAGGGGAAGTCTCCCGGGGGGCGGTATGAGAAGATGACGATCTCAAGGCAGCAGGCGAGGAGGGACCTGTGGAATACATCCTGCTCCAGGATCCCCTGCAATTCACATTGTTGTGGAGAATTCAAGTCAGACACAATTGCTAGCTTGACAGACATGTTCCTAAGCAGGTAGTAAAGTGGCAGTGACATGTGTTCGCGATGTGGAGAATTCATAACGGCTGCTATATTAGACTCCTGTGCAGCTGCTTTGGACCTGAGATGCCAGTTAAAGGAAGCATCCACGCGATCAAAGGAAAGTATGACAGTTAGCAGCCCACGCATGTGTCTGTCTTTTTGTCTAACTTTTAAAACGCTTTATCCAGAAGGGGTAAACCATCCCTATACTCTGTACTTACAGACAGGTCTGTGTCCCCTAACCTCTTCTTTTCTTGATTAATGACCCCTTCCAGGATTTTATAGTAAAGCACTTCTGCCAGACGGAAGCGTTTCACAGCAATGTCTGAAACAAATACAAGAATAACAAATAAATAAAAAGGGATACAGAAAATATATCAAATCTGATGCACGTTTTATCACAAAAATATGAATGCAACGGATTTCAAGTGCAGTTCTAAAATTGCCGTAAAAATAATGCAAATTATGCTACTAACCTTTTGAAAGACCTGAATACTCCTCACTAGATGTGCTATAATGTTGGCAGAATACTTCAAGCATTTCCTTTAGTCTGACAGCGATAGACTGGGAAGGGTCTCTTGAACACGTTCTGCCAACACAAGAGGGACATTTGGTGTAAATTGCACATTGAAATAAAAAATAAAATAAAACAATCAAAAGAGATGTAAAACTGCCACACTCTTTCTTAATCTCTTCAACCAGGCAATACCTAACAGTAGTGTAATGTTATAAAACCAATGGTATTAAACAGGACTGTTTAAAAAGCGTTCTGGGTGTATTAATAATGGTGTGCATTCTCGAAGACGATGGTTCAAAAAAACATTTTTTTGGCCTAAGAGGAAAGGTGCTCCCTCCAGCCCAGTCCAGGCTTGAGGCATGCTACAAAGGCAATTAGGGGAACTACGCTAGTGGTATTCCCTGCTCTGTGTGGTTGGACAGTCTGCAGCAATGCCAGTCCAGCACTGAACACGAAACGGACGCGCTCGCCCTCACCTGAGAGTCTGCAGCAGGGTTTCACTGGGCCCCTGTTTCAGTCCTGTCAGGATGCTGTGTAGGCGGCCCACGCTCTGCGTTGCCGTGGAAACCGGGGTTTGGGAAACGTTGCTTTCCTTTATGTAACGGCGGCCGGTAAGTGGTGTTGAGACTCGGAGGGCCTTGGACTTGAAAAAAACAAGGACTAATTCAGACTCTCCGACAAGGCAAGGCTTTCTCATTCCCTGATGTTTACATAATACCCGATCACCCACAGAAAGAAAAATATGCAAATCTACAGCTTTACAAATCCTCCACTTGATAAACAAAGGCTATGTGAAGCCTGCCATTTTAAAATACAGCAGGGCTTGTGGAAATATTTCTAAGGTGATGTCCTACAGCAAAGGCAGACGCCGACACATTAAAAAGCACACAAGTAGCCAGCAAATTAATTAATTCAACTGTTTTCTGAGACCCCGACACCATGACCCTGTCTCCTCACCTTGTGGAGATGTGGCTGGAGGCCGTGTCTGCCCTGACCGCGCTCTGTGGGGTCCATGTCCAAGGTGGAGTGCCTGTACGTGCTGGGGGTTCCTATCTCCTCATTGGCCTCTTCTCCCAGGAATATCCTCTCATCTAAACTCCCCACTGACAGCACATACTCCTCGTAGGCCCGGTTTAGAGCTTTGCTGTGGCAGAGGAAACACACACACACGGGTTAGTAAGCTTTGCTTTAAACTACCTTTTTTATTTACAGGTATTCCACTCAACTTTTAAAACAAACTTGCCTGGAAATGTATCTTCCTGTTCTTATGAATGTTTTACTGTCTCATCTGCTAGCATGTTTATGTAAGGGGATTGAACACAGCCAGTCTGTATGACTGCTTTGTTGTTGATCCGTTTGTTTTGTCTATGATTCTACTTCACGCTTGTTTGGGTTACTGCAGTGAGATTAGCGCCTTTCTGAATATATTAACTACAGTATTATTCTTTTTTCTTCTTCTATTTGAGGAGAATCAGTTTTGTTTTGCACGTGGGCACACAGAGCGGGTGTGAGAGCACAGCCTAGTTCACAGCAGGATGATGAAAGTGTGTAGGGCTGGCCCTGCTCCGGCTTTGCTAGCGCTCCGCTCCAGCTCCAGGCTGGCTGCATAGCTGAGGGAGACCCCCTGCTCCAGCTGCAGAGCTGAGGGAGACCCCCTGCTCCAGCTCAAGAGCTGATGGAGACCCCCTGCTCCAGAGCTGATGGAGACCACCTGCTCCAGGCTGACTCCAGAGCTGATGGAGACCCCCTGCTCCAGCTCCAGAGCTGATGGAGACCCCCTGGTCCAGAGCTGATGGAGACCACCTGCTCCAGGCTGACTCCAGAGCTGATGGGAGACCCCCTGCTCCAGCTCCAGGCTGGCTCCAGAGCTGATGGAGGCCCCCTGCTCCAGCTCCAGAGCTGATGGAGACCCCCAGCTCCAGAGCTGATGGGAGACCCCTGCTCCAGCTCCAGGCTGGCTCCAGAGCTGATGGGAGGCCCCCTGCTCCAGCTCCAGAGCTGATGGAGGCCCCCTGCTCCAGCTCCAGAGCTGATGGAGACCCCCTGCTCCAGCTCCAGAGCTGATGGAGACCCCCTGCTCCAGCTCCAGCCTGGCTCCAGAGCTGAGGGAGACAGCATAGTGTGATGTTCTCTTGGCGTACTGGGTTTGAATCCAGCTGACTTGTACTTTTAATTTTCAAAGACTTGGATCATTTCCTATAAAGGTAATGAAAAAGCAAGTTCTTCCATGGAAGTGAGATGGCACAGTAGGCTAATTCACTATTATGCTATGCTGTTCTCCTTGAGGCACTGGGTTCAATTCCTGGTGATTCCTTCCTTTATTTTCAAAAAATGGGTTAATTGACCTTTATATAGTCAGAGTGAAACACAGCTCAAATCCAAAATAAAGGAAAGAATCACCAGGATTTGAACCCAGTGCTCATGGAGAACAGCATCACATGCTAATAAATTAGCCTACTGTGCCACCTCACCTCCATGGAACTTGCTTTTTCATTGCCTATATAGGAAATTATCCAAGTCTTTGAAAATAAAGGAAGAAATCATCATGCTTTGAACCCAGTCCCACAAGATAGACCAGCGTAACATGCTAGTGAATTAGCTCACTGCACCACCTGGCTCCTTGTAACAGTGTAGTAGTCTAACTTTGTATATTTCCCTTTTCAGAGATTGCGCACTTCTGGAGTTGAGAAGCATGGATCACAAATGAAACCAAGTTGAGAATAGCAACTTATCCCCAGGTTTACATCACAATGTAATAACATGTTTCATGCAGTAGGTGAGCCAGCTCTGTTGGTAGAACATGGGACTTTGATTCCCAGGTTAGTGGGTTCAAACCCCATGTGTTTTCCTTTCATTTTCAAAGACTTTTGTTAGACTCAGTTTTACAAAACAGGACAGTCTCACAGTGGTCTTAAACATACAAATAATAATATAAAGAGGTTGATATCAGATTGTATATGCAATGCTATGCTCTCGCATGGAGCCAAGTGGTGCATTGTGACAATGCAGTGAAATGTGGTGTTGTTCCCCTGGCATGACTGGGTTCAAATTCAATTAGTTCCTTCCTTTTTCAAATGAAAAAGCAGCCTCTTTCACAGAAGTGAGATGACACAGTGGGCCAATTCACTAGCATGCTGTGTTGTTCTCCTTGGGGGATTGAGTCTTCATTTTATTATTAAAGAGAAAAGTGCAGTTTGCCTCCTTCCTCTTCAGCAACATCCCCACTTTGCACTCTCCTCCCTCGCATGGCCAACCCTTAAAGAGTGTCCGCGGCATCTTGCTGGTTCAGCCTGTATCCGATCCAGCTTTCTAACGGCTCCTGTTTTAAAAGCCTTTTCTAGTGTGCTGTGCATCTGGTTCAGCCAGCACCCTGGAAACCACACTGACCACAAAGCTTTCCTGCCACTATCCTTCACCTGCACTTTTCCACATGAGCAGATCATCTCTGTAGAGCCAACAACTGCTGATTGATGGCGCTTTTCCAAGAGCAACTCTTGTGTAAGGTTCATTTGCTGTTCAGTTGCTGCATTTTTCAACTCTTGTTTTAAACTTTGCAAGTCTCTGTCGATACAAAGCAAGCTCGGAAAAGTCTATTTATTTGTTTGTCATTTCCAGATACTGGCTGTGGTCTGCAAATAGGAAAGCAATGCAGAGTGTTTGCAGGTTGACTGCTGATAGAAATGACTATGGTAAGGATTAAACTTTCTACATAGTAGACAATATATTTTATATATTTAAAAAACAGAAACACACAACAAAAAACGCTTCACTGTTAATGTTCTCACATAGTCCTTGTTTTTATATCTGTAATATACTCACAAACTATCTCCAAAGTTTCCTGGATCTAAGAATCCTGAAAGATTTTCTTCCTTTCCTTTTAAAATCTATAGGTTGAGACAGAAGACACGTATTAGACATGTTATTCATTATTGTTATTTATTTCTTAGCATTCATCTAAACACCTGTATAAAAAACAGTTACTGCATCTTATTAATATAATAGGGACAGTACGGTGGTACCATGTTAACAGACCTGGATATATTTAACTACTGAAGACAGAACCATGTCTCAGTCTGTCTACACATCAGCTTTGTGTACATCGTACAGTAGAGAAGGAGCTGATGTGACTAGTCTAAATTCTGCACCACTCAATCTCTCAAGAGTCCACTACGTGCCACACACTGTGGTAAACACTACATATACAGTACTGTGCAAAAGTTTTAGGCAGGTGTGAAAAAATGCTGTAAAGTAAGAATGCTTTCAAAAATAGACATGTTAATAGATTATATTTATCAATTAACTAAATGCAAAGTGAGTGAACAGAAGAAAAATCTAAATCAAATCCATATTTGGTGTGACAACCCTTTGCCTTCAAAACAGCATCAATTCTTCTAGGTACACTTGCACAAAGTCAGGGATTTTGTAGGCATATAGTCAGGTGTATGATTAAACAATTATACCAAACAGGTGCTAATGATCATCAATTCAATATGTAGGTTGAAACACAATCATTAACTGAAACAGAAACAGCTGTGTAGGAGGAATAAAACTGGGTGAGGAACAGCCAAACTCAGCTAACAAGGTGAGGTTGCTGAAGACAGTTTACTGTCAAAAGTCATACACCATGGCAAGACTGAGCACAGCAACAAGACACAAGGTAGTTCATCAGCAAGGTCTCTCCCAGGCAGAAATTTCAAGGCAGACAGGGGTTTCCAGATGTGCTGTCCAAGCTCTTTTGAAGATGCACAAAGAAACGGGCAACGTTGAGGACCGTAGACGCAGTGGTCGGCCAAGGAAACTTACTGCAGCAGATGAGACACATAATGCTTACTTCCCTTCGCAATCGGAAGATGTCCAGCAGTGCCATCAGCTCAGAACTGGCAGAAAACAGTGGGACCCTGGTACACCCATCTACTGTCCGGAGAAGTCTGGTCAGAAGTGGCCTTCATGGAAGACTTGCGCCAAAAGCCATACCTCTGACGTGGAAACAAGGCCAAGCGACTCAACTATGCACAAAAACACAGGAACTGGGGTGCAGAAAAATGGCAGCAGGTGCTCTGGACTGATGAGTCAAAATTTGAAATATTTGGCTGTAGCAGAAGGCAGTTTGTTCGGCCAAGGGCTGGAGAGCGTACACGAATGAGTGTCTGCAGGCAACAGTGAAGCATGGTGGAGGTTCCTTGCAAGTTTGGGGCTGCATTTCTGCAAATGGAGTTGGGGATTTGGTCAGAATTAATGGTCTCCTCAATGCTGAGAAGTACAGGCAGATACTTATCCATCATGCAATACCATCAGGGAGGCATCTGATTGGCCCCAAATTTATTCTGCAGCATCACAACAACCCCAAACATACAGCGAAAGTCATTAAGAACTATCTTCAGCGTAAAGAAGAACAAGGAGTCCTGGAAGTGATGGTATGGCCCCACAGAGCCCTGATCTCAACATCATCGAGTCTGTCTGGGATTACATGAAGAGAGAGAAGCAACTGAGGCTGCCTAAATCCACAGAAGAACTGTGGTTAGTTCTCCAAGATGTTTGGGCCAACCTACCTGCTGAGTTCCTTCAAAAACTGTGTGCAAGTGTACCTAGAAGAATTGATGCTTCATGCTGTTTTGAAGGCAAAGGGTGGTCACACCAAATATGGATTTGATTTAGATTTTTCTTCTGTTCACTCACTTTGCATTTAGTTAATTGATAAATATAATCTATTAACATGTCTATTTTTGAAATCATTCTTACTTTACAGCATTTTTTCACACCTGCCTAAAACTTTTGCACAGTACTGTACATGCCTGCAAATTGGTTTCATGTTGATGTCTTTGTGGTGGGATCCCAAATAAGCAGTGATCTCCAATACCCATAGATAATAAACCATGAAAACCGGAGCCGTCTCACTTACTATAGTATGTATCAATGTACTTAAACCAGTGCTCACATATCAATCAATATCAACAATTACAAACATTACAATTGAAATCTGAAGCAGAGCTGCCATACCTTTTTATTAAACAGTTTTTTGATGAAAGGTTTCCAGAAGTGCTCTTTAATCCCTTTAGCCTCCAACACCAAGCCGTCATGCAGACTACACAGCTGCTCAATAATGCACACCGCTTCTGAGGGAACCTTATAGTCCTTACTGTGAAGGTCTTCAGGGAGCCCTGAAAACAAAGGGAACAGCGATGCTGAACTGCACTCATCACTGCAGGCATAGGAAAGAGAGCTCCACTGAACACTGCACAGCGCTCCAGTACTATAGGAAAGAGAGCTCCACTAAACACTGCAGGGCACACCAGTATTATAGGAAAGAGAGCTCCAGTGAACACTGCAGGGTGCTCCAGTACTATAGGAAAGAGAGCTCCAGTGAACACTGCACAGCGCTCCAGTACTATAGGAAAGAGAGCTCCACTAAACACTGCAGTGCACACCAGTACTATAGGAAAGAGAGCTCCACTGAACACTGCAGTGCACACCAGTACTATAGGAAAGAGAGCTCCAGTGAACACTGCAGGGTGCTCCAGTACTATAGGAAAGAGAGCTCCAGTGAACACTGCACAGCGCTCCAGTAATATAGGAAAGAGAGCTCCACTGAACACTGCACAGTGCTCCAGTACTATAGGAAAGAGAGCTCCACTGAACACTGCACAGCGCTCCAGTACTATAGGAAAGAGAGCTCCACTGAACACTGCACAGCGCTTCAGTACTATAGGAAAGAGAGCTCCACTGAACACTGCACAGCGCTCCAGTAATATAGGAAAGAGGACTCCTAAACTTTCCTAAAACTAATACTAATAAAAGCAATATATTTCCAGCACAAACTGCACACTCCTGCAGCCACTAACAGTTTAGAAGAAACAGTCTCACCTGACAATCCTCACTTTCTCTGGCAGAGTGTGATAGCAGGAACACATCCTGTACACAGCACAGTAACACACATACCTTTCTGGAGTGCTCGGAACCACTGCTTGAAAACGACTACAATTTACACTGCTGACTCAATGGAAACTCCCCCCTCCTCTCTCTACTAATTATTCACAGATGTCTTCGTTATCAAGCCAGTCTTCTTCCTCACTGGCTGATGCCCTGGCGGTCAGACACTGTGAGGTTTGAGCAGGAGATATTTATCAGAAGGCCTGCCAGATCCACTGGTTGAAGTGTATGGGTCTTTCAATCCCCACCTCCTGAAGCTGGCAGCATAGCAAGATCGCCACGTGAACTGTGCACCTTTACAGCAGAACTCATTTCAACTTAAAAACTTAAAATACTGTGCAAGAGCAGAGTTGTTAACCCTTATGCAACTTACTATAGTACACCTATGCGAATCCAAAACTCATTTCACCATTGAAGAAACTGACAAAGACTTCTAGTCGCAATGTTTACTAAAAATATTATTATTATTATTATTTAGCAGACGCCTTTATCCAAGGTGACTTACAGAGACTAGGGTGTGTGAACTCTGCATCAGCTGCAGAGTCACTTACAATTACGTCTCACCCGAAAGACGGAGCACAAGGAGGTGAAGTGACTTGCTCAGGGTCACACAATGAGTCAGTGGCTGAGGTGGGATTTGAACTGTGGACCTCTTGGTTACAAGCCTGTTTCTTTAACCACTGGACCACACAGCCTCCTATAAAATATCACCACTGAATGCTTTATAGTTACGGGTGAAATACCTTTTTAATCTTTTCAAATGGCAGGCAGGCAAAAAGACAGCTGTGATCTACACAGCACAGCCATAATGCAACACTTTTTTTTTTTTTTTTTTTTTAAAGTTAACAGTACATGAAATGCCACATTGGGCATTCTTTTAAATGTTTTTAGATCAACTGAATAGAAGACATTGTCTGCACTCTGCGCATGCAGCACTGCACTTTATAAATTAATCAGCACTTGGGGTCACACCAGAAGGCCAGCTCAAGTACAACTCAGTGAAATAATAATGTGCTCACCTTTAAAGCTGGGATTCAGCAAATCCTTCCGATTGGTGCAGAGCAGAGTGGTCCCGTACACCAGATCCAGTGCACACAGCAGGAGATGGTAGGAGTTCACCAGGTCATCACTGATCATAGGGAAGTTCCCTGGAACAGAGGTGGAGAACACACTCTAGAACTCATTTAGAATGTCTGGAGCAGGTGAGCTGGCATCTGGAACTCTCAGTCCTGAACTGCAGAATTAGTTTTCAAACTTTTCAGATAAGTAAAGGACTACTCCACACTGATGCTGCTGGCTGACTGAACTGTCCATCTATACCTCTGAACACTTTCAGAAAGCGTTATCAAGGTGCTCTATACAAGCTTTCATTAACCCAAGCTTTGTTTCTAGAATGCACAAGGAAAGCAACTGACTCCTCACAGAACAGTCACAACATCAACAGAACAAAAACAAGATTCTAGCTCTGTGGTCCTACTGCTCTCACTGGTCATTTTAAAAGACATGTGACCAAAAGATCCTGCTGCTGCTCATGCTGAAATAGTTTTGTGGTTAATGTGGGCCGACGTGATACAGGCAGTGTGTGATACAGACTGAGCTCTCCCAGTCACGAAAACAAACCCCAAGATGAATCCTGAATCCCCCAGACAAACAAACAATGCCTTTCACATGCTCTCACACACGCACACAGGCACAATTTAAAAGCTTCCTGCTCAAGTGTACCATCTGCACACAAACTCCAACCACAAACTATTACAAAAAAATTAGTTGAATAGAAAACAGTACAACAAACATGCACAAAGGTCACTTTGTCTCCAGTATAATCTTTCCTTCTCCAGTCCCACGGCAATTCACTGTTTAAAACCTCTGCATACTCGGTCCACATCCCTTATAAACTGTTAAGATAATGTAGCCAAAATGGCTACTCGTGAGAGGCAGGCCATTTATGAAGTGTTTCATTCTACACAAGCTGCTGAATTTAAATAGTGTTTTGTACAGGTTTTTGTATTTATTGATTTATAATTGAATTTAACAACAAAAAAAACTTGCAAGAATGTACTATATGGTCTCAAAAGTTAATGTATAAATGAATTATACATAAATAGAAAAATATGCATAAATATTAACTATTCATTTATTTTAATCGATGCAAGATCACAACAAAAAAGAACAGAAAACGTTGCCTTAATTATGCAAACAAGTCCTAAAATTACATTTAAAAAAAGTATTTTTCTGTTTTTTCTCCTTTCTCCTTTCTCAGAAGAAGCAGCAATCACAAGCAGAATAAAAAATTATGTGACTTCTACTTACTGTTGTGATCTAAAGGAGCAATAAAAAGCAGCGAGCTTGCAGCGTTCTCACAGGAGCCCCATGGGTCAGTGCAACAGCAGAGGAAGCTGCTGACAGGCAAGCCTAGACTTGTCATGTATGTGTGGTTGCTATGATAAGAGATGGAGTCTGATAGGAACCATCAGCAAGCACAGCCATCGAGGCAGTAAATACAGAGGGGGGGGGGGGGTTCTGTCACCAGGGAGTTTTAAACTAACATGTCACTCTTTGAGATGAGACCGTAAACTGGGCTGTTCTCACTGTATTGTATTGAGGTATTGACAAACAACTTGATTTGGTAATTATTATGGAGATGTACAATAAATGTTACTTACTGTATGCCGTTTGTGCTTTATGAATCTGGCCCCATTAGTTAAAAAAAAAAACCCTAAACCTTATCAGTGTGAAAGTGAATTTTAACAAGCACTTTCATTGTAGTATGTGTATAATGTTTAAGAAGAAAAAAACAACAGTATTCACTCTGAAGACATCATCTTGCAGAGTGTAAGCCATTGCATTAATCAAGGGTATATTAGAAGCGCTATACACCAGCGAGAGAGAGGGAGAGAATGATTACCACTCATTAAATACAGGGAGCACATGGCCATCCTTACCTCACAGTTAACAGCACTGAAAGAGTTTCTTTGCCCCACAGTCCTGGGTTTCCAGTGTCTTCTTACCCATGCAACACACCGGGCAGTTTTGTGGGAAAGTGCCCAACGCAGTTAACAATTTATTCCACTAACTCTCTCAACTCTCGTCTCCAGCTGAAAAGATGCAACCCCGTGCAAGCCCCAGCGCACACAATCAGTGCTGGCTACAGAAACACTAAGCAGCTCGCTTACCTTTAGCATGTACAAACAGGATCCAGCAAAAGTTAAAAAGTTCAGACACTGTGCAGGGCTGACGCCTGTGGAACACAGAAATACAATGAGTGCTTCTTCCAGGGTTTCATTAACAGACACAAGCAAGTCTCAGCACAGCACAAACACTACTTTTCAACTTTTTCCATCCCACATTCAGAACACTTACATTTTCTAGCCTTCAATTATTCTTGCCATTTCTCTTTGAATATAATATATATAATATGTTTCTCTTTGAATATATATATATTTCATATGTGGTTTGTATATCATTACCCTTTTTATCACAGTAACTCAAACACTCTGTTAAGGTGCTCTGGTAATTAGAGCTGGAGAGCCATGAATGTATTCAGGTCAGGCCACCTTAACCAGAAAATTGAATTAAACACAATAAGGAATTGCAATAAGAACAACTCAAAATGATGGAAAACATGTTAAAGGGGAAAGAAGACAGTAAATATATACTGTATATATATAGGAGTTTGAGATCATGGTTTGTATGTTGTTCATTTAAAATTGTAATATTTTGAAAACCCATAAATAAAAAAAATGATCACAAGAGAAGATGCAATTGGAGATATTATCCATGTATGCATTGTCTTCCGGCATCTGTAGCTGAGTCTCAAATCTGGGTTTGCAATGGGATCTATAAACTATGCTGCTGCGTCTTTTCTGTAATTATGTAACCTTTCCACGGACCACCTGAAAGGAGCCGGCAGACCACAGATTGAGAACCACTGTTCTAGATCATTCGACCTGTCTTTAATGACAGTAAAGGACAGCAGTGTCATCAAGCTTGCAGACTGCCGCAGCTCAGACTGTACCTTTGCTTCCGGCTCCGCTGCTGTCTGGGCGGATCCTCCTGGGAATCTCGGAACACATCCTGGAATATGGGGAGGTACTTCTTGTAAAGGGCTGCAGACACAGTGAAGTCCCGCTCCAGCTTTTCAGTGCGCTGACGGAATTCCTGGGAGAGACCTGCCATGTCTTCCCATTTCCTCATCTTACTGAAAAACTCAATCAAGCTGATGATAGGAGAGCAGAGAAGAGACACGATGAAATCACCAGCTGCTGCCTTTAACACTAGAACCGCCACGGTAGTAATTTTGATGGGTTTGGATTTAAAATGTAAACGAATCTGCGTTTGTGAATGCAATGCGATTGTCCTTTTTTTTTTTTTTTAAACTGACAACCGCATTGCATTGACAGTACGCAGATTTGTTTACATTTTAAATCTCATTAATCCCGCGGCGGTTCTAGTGTTAAAGCAATGAATATAGATTCATATCAAAACATATCCCCAATATAATGCAACTCATCCAGTGGAAATTGCACATTTTCTTTTTTTTCTTCCTTATGCCCAATGGATGCTCTAATACAAAACTTGAATTAAACAACCTAAAAGCCAAGTGCATCAATGCTGTGTTTTATTTGTTTCATAACAGCATTACTTTAATAAAAAAATAATGAATAAATGATGTAAGACTTTGCACTGCAGCAAAACACGTCAAAGCATAATTGGAAAATTAATCGCCCGGTTGATATTTACCTCTGTTCAGAGAAGCGTAGGATTCTCGTTAAAGACACATAGTTCCCTTCAACTGTGCCCTTGCTTACTGTTGGGACTGCCTTTCTGCATGCAACATACAAGGCACACGCGAGCCAGTGCAGCTCACTACCCTGCAATGGCAGAGCAAAGGAAACAAAGTGTGTTAGTAACACAGAATCAGAGCTGCCAGGATCATGAAACCCCTGTGATCTCCTGCACCCTCTGCATGCACATGGCAAAATAGAAGTGTGACGAAGCACAAGGACTGTCACCTCCATATACTGTATGTACCCTCTGCATGCACATGACAACATCGGTGTGACCTAGTGCAAGGACTGACAGGCGCCTCCACATACTGTACCCCAGATTAGGATATTCTCAACAATATGTGGTTAAACAGGAGGCAATGTGGTCCAGTGGTTAAAGAAACAGCCTTGTAACCAGGAGGTCCTCGGTTCAAATCCCACCTCAGCCACTGACTCATTGTGTGACCCTGAGCAAGTCACTTAACCTCCTTGTGCTCCGTCTTTCAGGTGAGATGTAGTTGTAAGTGACTCTGCAGCTGATGCATAGTTCACACACCCTAGTCTCTGTAAGTCGCCTTGGATAACGGCGTCTGCTAAATAAACGAATAATAATAATTAAACATGTTTTAAACTAAGCGGCTCTCAAGATATAGGTAAACATGTAGATGTATGCATGTAAAGACAGACTGTTATCTCTTTATATGCACTAATACGACTAACAGTACGACTTTCTAGTGTCTCTGCTTTCAGCCTCTTCCACAGGGAAGGCAGCATCACATCTTACAGTGTATTCCAGGCTGTTGCGCGCTGCAGAATCGCTGTGGAATCCTTTCTGCCATCCTCCACGGTTTCAATACAATCTTGTATACACTCAATGAAATAAAGTTTTTGCTCCATTGTATAATTTTGCACACGACTACTGGCCATGATTGCCTTCGTATGGATGTACTGAGAAATTAAGCTATACCTGAAATATGTAATTAGCATTTCTGATTCGGTTTACATCTGTCGTCTTATACCTTTGGTCCTATAAACGAACGCATTTGATTTGTGTGTGAATTAAATACAAATACAAGTTTTGTTTATCCGTTAACGCAGCTTCATTAATTGTGTTGGTGTTTTATGAAAATTAGATTATACATGTGAATTTGGGTTAAGAAAATGGGAAAATATTGTTATGCAATTCAACTTTTAAAAAAAAAATGGAAATTAAAAAAAAAAAAAGTAAGATGCTAGGTTTCTTAAAAAAAAAAAAAAAAAAAATTCTATCTTGTAACGAAATAAAACACTCATAAAATATAACAGCCTGGAAACAATCACTCAGATTTTGAGCCCACCGCTCCCATTCCTTCAGTTACTACAATAAGATTTTAACCCTGAGCTCCGTGCTGAAGCTGGGGATTAACTTGTCCCCAAACCTCTTTTTTTCGTTGCAATTGGTACTAAATTAGTACACTGCAGCGGATGATCCCGAGATAGTCCCGCATTAGCGAGTCAGACAGAAAGCATCGGTCCTTCAAATCCGCATTGCACTACCACAACAAAACCAAACGATGTACGCCTTCCATTAATGAATGTATTTATTGAATGGATTTCTGTTTAATTCTGCTTCACTCCAGATACGGAGCCTACATATATAAGAGAAAAGGAGCCTACGTGCGCTAATGACATATTTTTATAGCGTTGATTCTTACCTCCAGGGTATAGTTGTTGCTTATGCTTTCGAAGCTGCCCCAGGCTTCGCTGCTAGCGGCCTCGTCCATGTTTAGGTTTCTGCAGAAATCCTCAAACCTGCGTTTGGTTCTCTGTAACGATTCTTCCTCTTCGTCGGTCATTTTTTTTTTTTTAAATATCACGTATGCTTAAAAACAACACTAACGAATAAAATCACACTTTAACAAGTCTGGTGTAGTGCAAAGGTATAAAGACATTAAATCCTAACGCAGGACCGACTAAATTAGTACGAGAAATGAATACTGTATCGGTTTTGAATTTACAGTACAGTATGTATTGCTGTGTTTTACTGTGTTGCTATTTAAATGTCCTTTGACTGACAGCTGCTCCGTCGGTGTCGCAACCCCTACGTTGGAATCGCGAACCGGTCAAGGCAAAGTGACGCGGCTGCGTCAGAAATTCAGCGCAAGAGCCCTTTGTTAATAAGACTCTAGCATTAGGTTTCTTACGAAAGCCTGTCCCCTAAACGTTGCAGCGCCGGAATAGAAGCTGTGGGCGTCACTCTGCACAGGCTCTGCATATACTTCCTTTTGCAAGTTGTGTTTCTGTCGGTCTCGGCCTAAGAGATTTACAACAACACACACACACATACATACACACACACACACACACACACACAGACACACACACACATATATATATATATATATATATATATATATATATATATATATATATATATATATATATATATATATAGCCCGATTAGTGCAAAATTGCAGCGGCTTCTATATCGCATAAAGAGAGGTGTTAGTATATAACAGCCTAATAACTTCCGTAATGTTTGCGTTTTGTGTGTATGTTTAAAAAATATATGAGAGAGAGACAGACCATTTCAGGGCTCTGATGTTAGCATACTTAATTTGCAGTATTGCAGTGTAATGCAATGGGGAGGGGGAGGGGAGGGAGGGAATCAATCAATCAGAGATCAAGGGTTATGCAAGTCCTTGACCTTGTGTTATTTTTGCATTCTCTCTCTGCAGTGCTTACATGCACTTTGTGTAAATGTTAGTATATGTTTTCTGTTTTCAGAATTCCAGTACCTGCTGCTGAGCTGGTGGACAGCTAAGAGTTGGGAATCAGAACAAATATTCAGTTAAGCAGCTCCTGAACCATGAACCATCTGAACATAAGAAATGTGGTGGACATTGCTGGGATTTCCATCTTTTGTTTTAGTTCGCTTCATTTAGCTGACCCCAGTTTACACTAGCCTCTTCCAATCATGCTTTGAAGCTGCATCGCTCTTAGGACAGTTCTGTTTTGTCGTGTAAACAGAGCTGTCCTGTGACCTATGCCAGAGCAGGCTTTGCGTCGGCTTGGGTCTGTTTTCTGCTGTCCTGTGATGAACGCGTCTGTCCAGCCTTGGGATTTCACACGCATGCTTTACTTACTGTAAGAGACACACTTTAGTTCCAAAGGTGGTCCTAGCAGGAAGGGAAAGACTGCAGGCAATCAGCAGTAGTTCAAATTAACAAAGCTCATTCAAGCATGGTATGGTTTCTATGCATGGGGTAATTCTCGTGAAATTAAGACCCCCTAAAAATGTGTGGGTGAAAAACCACTTCAAAATGCCTTTTCATTGGCCATTGTCACCTGGCCTCACAAGGCTGTGCCTGTCTCTGGGAACGTGTGGATCGAATAGCTTGCCAGTTAGAGAACTCTCAATTCCCAGAACTCCATTAATCTAGCCCCTTGCATTCTTTAATTCCAATCACTGACCTTCCAATTAAATGGAATTCCAGAATTCTCTTCAGTGTCTTATTGCAGGAAGCCCTTGATTTAAAACATAAGAATGTGATGTTTTACTCTGGATGCAATTGTCAGATGCAGGTTGTAAGAAAACACTTTAAAAGAACATAAATGTATGTATGTCCTTGTATTCAACATGTTAAATACGAATTAACTTAATGGAAACAGACAGACTTCATGGATAGTCAAAAGAATATGTTTAATAAAAATAATTAAACTTCCATTTGCTCTATAGAACTTCATAGAAAGTAATTCAATAAATTACAAATGACTTTTTTTTTTTTTTTGTAAGACGCTTTTCCTCAACTACAGAAAGCATTATTTTGACTACACAGACCACAACTTGCAAATATTGCAACTGTCCAAAGGAAAACTGGACTTCTGAGTGACTTTTCAAGATATCATCAAGCTTGGAACAAAAGATACAAATACAAGGCAAGAATAGCTCATTTTCTCCAGCAACTATTTTACATAAAGTGTTTCCATTTAAATGATTTAACTTTGTTTATTAGTGTAACTTTTCTGTTTTGCTGTGACACCTGCATACAGAAGACTATTTGCATATTGGTTGGCTGATACTCTTTCAATTCGTGTGTATTCATTGATAGATCTCCATTATTGGGGACTTTTTAAGCCTTGATATTAAACAATGCAGCACTTGTAGTTTGTTGCTGTAGTCCGAGCACACAAAAAAAATAAATAAAAAAAAGTTATTTTCATATTCAGAATATAATATCCTCATTTGATTGCATAATTTACTAATAAATAAGATTTCAGCCATACAGGGACATCATCGTAGAGTTAAGGGACAGTTTGAGATTTTTTTTTTTTTGCAGGTGTCAAACTAACCAAGGTCCAGATTAGGATTAAGCCAGGCTGCTTTCGTACAGTGCCCACAGCGATGCAGAAAGAGACAGAAATACAAATACCAATTTATCAACACTTTTTTTTTTTTTTTGTCCTCCCCACAAGTGGACGTGAGACGGTCACAATAGCTATACTTTTACAATGGGCTTTCCTGCAGAAAATTAATTCATGTAGACAAATACCTTCCTCAGTGGGGGTGGGGAGTCCCTCTATCTATAGAGTATCGTTAACTTCTAATTAACTTAATTTAATTTAATCTAGACAAACGTTTTGGCAAGATGTATTTTTATGTTATTTTAATGGATTTAAAAAAAAAAAATAATAATAATAACTATAAGCCTCTGTCTTGAATATGACCTCTGTGTGGTAGTGAACAAAGCAGAACAAACTGATAAGACTACAGGCTGCTCACACTCATAATATCAGATCAATAATTTATATTCTGTGGACTCTCAAATTGAGCCGCATCTTCGAATACATTAAAAAAAATATATATGATACACAACTTTATTAGATTCATTCATTTGATAAAGCGCCCTAAGAAGGCCACTGTAACACAGCTCCCCAGGAGAAGGGAGCACAACGCTGCACATGGCCAATTCTGCAGGTTTCTAGACTGGGCTTCTGTTTCCGCTATCAGATTCCCCTCTTTAAAAACAGCCTTTTCCTCTTGCTTAATTGCTGCCACTTGTTCAGTTCCACACTTTGTTCACTCGTTCTTTGTAATTGCTCTTTTTCTGTGGCTGACTCTCATTGCGTAGCAGTTTAAGACCATTCCTAGTTCTGCTATGAGCTGAAGGTATTAGACACACTCCAGGTGAAGTCCAGTGTGTGTGTAATTGAGCTCGCAAGGCTGCCTGGAACGGCTCACACTGCTTCCAATTCAAAGCCTTATTTTTACCTCCGCTGTATTTCCTCCAATCCTCCATCTAAAACTGCACCAGACAAGCTTTGCACAGACTGAAAATTCAATCTACCAGTACACGCACAGGTCGAGGGGAGAGGCTGCTGACAACAACGAGACAGCCTCTTCCACTCAGCGCCACTGAATGACACGCTTAAACTTGTCATCATTATACTAAAGCTTCTGGATAGTTTTACCTTACAATATTTGATTGATACTGAAGTTGTGGATGAATTACCTTGATATTCAGAAGAGAATCGCTACACACATTTTAGAAGCCCGATCAATACATTTTGGTTGCTTTAGTGTCGTTATGCCAAACTGAAATACAGCAGACTTTCCACAGTCACTAGGAGAGGAACTCTGAATGCAACTGAAGATCACATGATACCATTTTATAATGAAGGAGGGCCTGTCTTACATTTGGCAAGGTAACAGTGTAGGTTTCCTCCACATATACTGTGCACTCTCCACAACCTCAGAGGCACACACAGAACACAGGATACACAATACTGCCTTTTGAATGCGACCCATGCTTTAACTTGCGTCAGTTATTTTCTTGATGTAATACTAGAGCAAACAATGACATCGTCACTATACCTGCTTTTGCTCTGCGCTGCATTAGTCCTGAACTTTGTTAACTTTAGCTGAATATGTGTAAAAAATTTTAAAAAAGCCAAAAACAAATTGCAGTCTGCACTTGGTGTAACAACGCAATTGGTTTCTCATCTTCATGCCATTGCAGCCTAGCAAGCCCAAAGATCAGTTTAATGATGGCATACTTAATTATGCAACATAATTCATTTCCGCATTCAGCACAGCTTACAGCACTGATATCAGTTAAGTCATCTTCTCTACTTTTCAAAACGAAAGGTCTCGGGCTATCACACCTTTCCTTGTAGTGTCCAGCCTAGATCGGGAGACCATTCTGGAATAGAACTAAGTGCAGCCAAGCAAATATCATCATGATAGCTTGCAGGCCTTTGCTCCTTCTTAGGTAATTTAGAAGGGAGGAGGAGGAGGCCCACCACAGAACAAACAACTCAAAATTAAAAACATAGCAAACAAAAAGCAATCTGCTAGATGAGCACGGCACTGCACAGGATTACTGTGGGGTTTTAAAACCTTTCAATTGCAAACAATGAATGAAACTGCTGTATACTTTATAACGTAGCTCAGCTGAGGTAACATAGCCAGTTTAAATTGGATAACTGGGAAACATGTTTTTTTGTATTGTACCTGAATTTGAAATATCAGCAGCAGTGCACTACAACACTAGACAGCACCCTGAGCCCCCTTCACGGTCGGAGCAGGAATCTTTGGGGATCGCTCCAGTTCACTTTGGGCTTGTCCGTGTGCCCCCCCCCCCGAGCTTGATTTCAGACCTGACCAGGATCTCTATAGAGCAGTTAGCTCTCCAATATAAATTTACTATGCGGGCACAGAGATAAACACTAGG
Organism: Acipenser oxyrinchus oxyrinchus; assembly: GCA_030684275.1. NCBI lineage: Eukaryota > Metazoa > Chordata > Actinopteri > Acipenseriformes > Acipenseridae > Acipenser > Acipenser oxyrinchus. The sequence continues at coordinate 34,398,560 of CM060261.1, forward strand.
GACTGTTTAATCAAGGTTAAAAGTGCAATTCAGATTCCATTTATTAAGAAACACTAAAATATGCACAACTGTTGTCTGATCCAGTAAAATATACTGATTCAGTTCAGTAAGTTTACTGCTTTTGTATTTACTAAAGAACATTTTTTTTAGGGGGAAAAAACAACCAACAACAATAAAAAACCGTTAATGCACTCTCTTGTCACTTATTAATCTTGACCCACGGTCTGTACCGGACTGGAGATTGCAGTCAATGTGAAAATCCTGCAACACAGAGAGAACCAAGCCACTAACAGAACTGGGGCGAGTCCCAGAGCAAAAGCCTCCGATCCGAAATGCTAGCCTTCATTGAGGATCTGAAGAAATGACAGCGAGGAGCACAGACATTCTACAGTTTCTGTGACATTCAATAGCTGCCCGAGTTATTGCTGCATTTTCCAAAGTTTGATCTGTAAATTAGAAGTGTCAAGGAGGCTGTAAAACTATTTACAAAATAAATCAAAATATGTATAAAGTTGTTGTTTTTTCACTCCAAATATATTAAATGTACATCTCATCCCGAGTGTACTCTTTAATAAAATTAAACCCCAACAAAAATTAAAATGATAATGCCTTTCTTTTCTTTTCTTGCAATTGTACACCTTTGTGTAATAAGAAGTTCACATATTCAGAAATCTAATAAAGTTTTACATGCAAACTGTCTTTCAAAACAATATTGTACTTCTGAACAATTACTGAAATTAAATTTCAGATACCCCTAGATAGGGTTTTCTCTTTTTTTTTTTTTTAAAACACTTTTTTTGTTGCTATGTACAAAAAAACCCAAAAACAAACACACAATTTAAGTGCAGGGTATATATATTTATATATACACACACATCGGCTCAGTCTTCGTCGCTCGAGTCCGAATCATCCGATGAAGATGATGAACTTCCAGACTCTGACGATGAAGAAGAAGCCCCTTTCTTGGAGCCCTCTTCTGTGCTGTTGTCCCTCTGGGGGTCCACACCACCGGGCCCCCGCTCGCTCTCTCCGCTCCCCTCTTCCTGAGGTTCGGCCGGGGTTTTCTGCGCCGCTCCTTCGGAGGCCTTCGCGGCGCTTGAGTCACTGTTTGCACTCTGCTGCATGTCGAAAAGATTAGACTGAGACAATGCTGGAATAGGAAGATTAAGGCCTGGCGTGAGTAGCATCCCTGGATAAAGCATACTGGATAGTAACAAGGGGTTAAGAGCCAGCGGGTGGTTTGAGGCTGCAGCTGCTGAGGCTACAGCAGAAGCACTTAGTGGTGCAGCAGTGGAGGTCGAAGGAGAGCTGGTCATGGAGGCTTCTCCCGAGCCAGCCAGGGGACCTTCTGTCCTGTCGCCCTTGGCTTCTGCTGTAGACGGGTCGGCGCTGCTTCCCTTCTTGTCCTCGGAGCCAGGCGCCTCGGGGCATGTGCCCAGCAGGCTGCTCATGCCCAGCAGGTTGGGCAGCCCCGCCATGCCGGAGAGCATCATGGGAAACATGGCGGCCAGGTTGTTGGCGTCTCCGGCTGGCAGGCCCATCAGACCGGCGGTCAGCTGCAAGGACTGGAGGCTCTGGAGGTTCTGCTGCAGGGCCTGCAGGCTGGACAGGTCCATCCCTGAGAGCAGGCCATTGGTCAGCAGAGGGGTGACAGCCATCGCAGGGCCGCTGTTCCCAGCAACCGCCTTGGAAACCTCGCTCTTCGGTCGCCGGCCTCGTCTGCTCACCTCCTGGCGAACCACGGGTCCCGTTAGTATGCGGTCGAACATGCTTTCTGGAAGGAAGCCCTGGAACAGAAGGCATGTCAAAGTGTTAGTAAACCAATTAAAAACTAAAAGAACTGATGAAACTGGGTATATCCGCTGATACTACCTGCAGACATGACCCATTATTACAGCCTCTTGTTAGACAGATCAATAACGCTACATATACATATACATATATATATATATATATATATATATATATACATATACACACACACACACACAACCTCTGTTAAAATAATAAATAAATAAAAGGTTTTCTGTGTTTTTTTTGTGTTATCTGGTAATCATCAGTACTAACCTCAGTAACAGTGCGCTTTGTCTCACTGAAGCATGCTTGCTACGCATGGAGAACAAATGGCAGCATTGCAAAACAGTGCTGAAGGAAGTTCTGAGGAGTTCTGAAAACCTTTCTTGATAAAAAGGGGAATTCAAGAATACAGCCCATCGAATATCATTTCTATTATTAAGGACCTTTTGTGAACAGTGGACTAGACCAGACACTGCTGGAATTCAACTAGGGGCCCCTGCAATGTTTTCTTTTTTTTTTCAGTGGAGGACAGGAAGGAAACTCCGTAAGGGCTGAGTTAAATAAGAGCATTCTTCAATTGCCTAAACTTTGCGTTTTTTGTAAATGAATGTACATTTCTGTGGGGTAAAGCAGACATCATTTTCTTTACATCAAGAGTTGAGAAAACATATCCCACATAAGAAATACTGGTTACACACACACACACACACACACACACACATATATACACATTATGGGCAGCAGTGTGGAGTAGTGGTTAGGGCTCTGGACTCGACTGGAGGGTCGTGAGTTCAATCTCAGATGGGGGACACTGCTGCTGTACCCTTGAGCAAGGTACTTTACCTAGATTGCTCCAGTAAAAACCCAACTGTATAAATGGGTAATTGTATGTAAAAATAATGTGTAAAAAATAATGTAATTGTATGTAAAAAATAATGTGATATCTTGTAACAATTGTAAGTCGCCCTGGATAAGGGCGTCTGCTAATAAATAAATAATAATAATAATAATAATAATAATAATAATAATAATAATAATAATAATAATAATAATAATATCTCTCTCTCTCAATGAAGGAGACTGGTTACTTACAGAATGCTTCACTACCTCTGCCCATTCAGGCGGTACTCCATACTCCCGGTTCTCTTGCAGGAATCTGCACAGGTCCTTCAGTGGAGGAGCAAATGCCCCTCCCACCTACAGGGTGAAAACACAACAATCTCCCGTTAGCACAGCTACTGATGGTACTGGATGATGGAAGAAAAAATTGAGAAATTTAGATATGCGGTGCCCTTGCGACACATTTTCAAGGTTTCAGTATGCAGCTCCCTCATGTAAACGGTCTGCGTGACGCTGGCTCTACCTTTCTCGCATTCCGCCGGTTGATGACCTGCACCCTTTCTTCTCCAGTCAGGCTGTTCACATCAATCTTGTTGGGATTTCTACACCGATGCCTCTTCTGTTTGGGTCTGCCGTCTTGAAATGTCATTTTACCAAGTCCCTGAAAAAAAACAAACCAAAACAAAACATGAAACCACCACATACAGAAAAGAGGCAGCATTTCGGTTTTACACTGACAGGTAGCGCGTTTATAGTTTAAACACGAAAAAAAATAAATATAATATATATATCAAACTCACAGGAATGAATGCTCCCACGTCTGCTACATATCCTGGGTGGTCCTTCAGCCACTTCTCCAGATCCTTCTTCTTGGGTGCATCGTCCCCAGCGAGCCGCGTCCCGTCCTTCAGGTTAATCACCGGGACTCTGCTCTCTGTGTCCAGCGCTCCTGGAGGCTGGCTGAGCACCTGTGCTGGGTTCACACAGGAGCTGTCCTTAGGGCCACTGCCACCGCCTGGGCTGAGCTGTGAAAGAAACCATCACACCCTGTATGAACACTGCTCATGCACACACAGAAAAACGGCTACAATGCCGCAAAATCTTCCAACTGATGGACCTTTCCTTTGCGGTATAGGAACAGGGTGATCCAACACATTCTTTACAGGGGGAACAGGTTTATCAACTAATGGTAAACCACAACTTCCACCCATTGTTCTTGAATTACTTTTTACAAAATCTGCAACGCACTGATATGCTTTGACCGGTAATGTTACAGAACTAGCAACTGTTGTAAAGCAACTACAGGTGCATGCAAGAGCTCTTAAAAACACCCCACCCATGTTGTTTATTGAAAGCTTTAAACATGTACACCCCTTTTCGGAAAGGTGGTGCAGACTTGGGACCTGGGTAAATGCTTTGTGAATGTGCCCCTGAATGCTGGGACAGAGTGAACAGGGCTGGAGGAGAGGAGCCGTACATGGTTGGGAGCTGGCTTGTTCTTGGTCATGAAGAGCAGGTCCATTCCCTCTACATTCTTCCGTCTGCCTCTCCTCTTCTTCACAGCAGGCTGGCCACCCAGCACTCCGTTTGGTCTCATCTGGCTAGAGGCTGCTGTTGCTGTTGCTTCTGCTGCTGCTGCTGCTGCTGTTACTGCAAAACAAAACAGCGCCGCTTAGCAAGCATGCAATTGTACGGAAAATATATGTACACACTCACACACACTGTATTTATAGTGGAAGTGTAATGGGTCACAGTTCCTGATCACATTTCCCTCCACTCGTCAGTAAAGGTCTGTTTAACTAACTAGTTCATTATCAGGCTCTTCCCTCACTTGTGGAAGAAAATCTCATATCAGTGACGCTGTGACCCATAATGAATCCTCACTTGTGGCTCATACGGTCAGTTCCAAACCAGGATGTTGTTCCAGCCAGGTACTTAAATCACTGCATTGAACACCTAGCCTTAATTAAACAATGAAAGACGGCTGGAACGTGGCTCTGGAACGCTTGATTCAGTAGTTGGAATGAAACAGCCACTAGGACCACTGCTCTAATATACAACTATTCACAACCCTTCAGGGCTTCACACTAGCCCTGCACCTAGTCCTGGAGTTCAGAGCCTTCAAATAAGCATATTGTGTAAACAATCCAGGAGCCAGGAGTTAAATGTTAAATACATTGTTCCTCCTCAGATTACTACAGACCTGGGTGCAATTAGTGTGATCAGCTCATTCAGAGCAGACTCAGCTGTTCAAACTCCTTCAGTAAAGTACTCAAACGAGGGGGGTTCTGGAAGCCCAGACTGGGGCGTGCAGCAGGGCTGGTGCGAGTCTCAAGCCCAGACCCTTTGATAGCGGACGTACCTGGAGCGGGCAGAGACTTGGAAAAGTCGGCCAAGCTGGTGTCCGAGGCACTCTGCAGCTCCCGCAGACGAGCCAAGTACTGCTGCTGCCCCAGGGGGCCCTCCTCGCTGTCCAAGGGCCTCTTCTGGGGGGGGCCCTGCTTCTGGAAAGTCAGTTTCAAACCACCTTCCTGCTGGTGCAAGAGCAAGGTTACTAGAAGGAGCCGCTCATGGAAACAGCATCGTATCCCAGCTCTCTCATTCCAGCTACCCCCTTTACATAACGATGCCTTTGTGTTGTTGTGTTATTTTTTTATCCTAGCTCGTTGTTTTTTTATTACACTTTATTTTATATCATTTGGAGCATTCTTAAATAAATGAATACAGAAGTGAATAAATAAATAAATGCATGCTATTTTGGTAACTATTTATTATCAGATCCAATGAGCATTTCCTATGATAGATCACATCTACATTACTGATTTTCACTGTGCAGTTCTGATTTTTTTTTTACTTCTACAGTACAGTTAAGTTATATTTGCTAACGCTTTTAGGTGGACTGTATTGTTGCAATGTGGAGCAAGGGCATGCTGACTTCTTAATACACAAAAAAGCAACAAGTATCCACACAGCCCATTGTTCTTTCAGAAAATGTTAGATATCAAACAAAAAACAATTAGGAAAGCATCTTTAAATCAGCCAAGATTTTAAAGAATTCAGAGGAAAAAGAAAAGCATATTTCCAATAAAGTGTGAATAATTTAAATATACAACGAGTTTCTTTTTATTATTATTAACTGATCCAAACAGAATCCCAAGGCAAGAAGAAAGTAGTGTGAAAAAAACAAACAAAAAGAAATGCTGCAGGCAGCCATTTGCAGAAAAAAAAACAACATGCCTCACACCGCAATTTGCATTCAGGTCCTAAAAGGAATAAAAAAAATAAACATACGTCATTGATTTTCACTGTAAACTCCTTTTCTCGAACATGCTTCTTCACCTTTGACATCGGAGACGACAGAGCCGGCTCGTCGCGGGGAGCGGGGTGCCCCTGGAGCCCTGTGTCCACGCCTGGGCTGTCCAGGAGCTTGGTGGTGTAAAAGGAGGCCACGGCAGTGCCATCGTAGCTCTTCCTGACTGTGGGCCATTTCCCTTTCAGCACTGCCTGGCAAATACTGTCCAGACGATTAATCATCCCTCGATCCTGGGGAGGGCAAGGATCAGCAGAACTGTAAGATACTCTGTGTTGAGATTTCATTTCCTAAAGCAGGTGTGTCCAACCACGCTCCCGGAGGGCTACTCCACTCCAGGTTTAACAGGTTAACTACTTAAGGTCTGGGTGGAAGTTTCACTGGTTCAATTAAACAATTTAAATCAGGGATGGAAGGGCCGCCATTGGCCACCCCTGTCCTAAACATTTAAACTTTAGGATTAAAAGGCATTAAAACTTTAGCACACTGGGAAGCAATAAAAACAAGCCATACAAAACTGAACAGGTGCAATGTTACCTTAGGCCAGTAGGAGGCAGCGAGCATGTACCCGCCCTGAAAGACGTGGGCGGAGCTGGGTGGCCCGTTGTCAGTGAGGAAGCTGTCCTGAGTCTCGTCGTGGGTAGTGCTGAGCGACGCCACGCTGTCTTCATCGAAACCTTTCACTACAGGGGTGACTGTGGCTGGAGAACCATTGGACGGGGAAGACATTTTAAAAGAGTAAAAACACCACAAACCTTAGGTTGACTCGACATTTAAATGAATCAGTAACCCAGTAGTCCACACCATCTTAGGTCCTGTTTATCATCTGAACAGTCAAATGGAGGTAGTTTTCAACTTTAAAGCGTTCTAATTGTACCAAGCTGGCCTTAACTATTGAATTTAGTGGACTAGCGACTCCTCCAATTGTTTGTCTTGTACGCTGGCCTTTCGAATCACATTACACTGACACACACACACACACACACACACACACACACACACACACACACACACACACACACACACACACTTATCTTGCTGATCCCATGCTTTGCTAAATGCTCCAGATGACTTTATTAAAAATATCTTGCAGATTGCCACTCACCGTTCTCCTTCCTGTCCTCAGAGTCGCTGTCTTCTGAGGAGGAAGAGGAGGAGGATGACGAAGAGGAGGATCCTGACGAGCAGGAGGAGGAAGAAGAGGAGGAGGAGGAGGAGCTGGAGCCAGACCGAGAGCACGAGGAAGACGAAGAGGAAGAGGAGGAGCGCGAGGAAGAGGACGAACCGTCAGAGTCCGAGTCGGACCCCCGTCCCCTTCCCGACCCCACCCCACCTCGCCCCTCTTGCTGCTGCGCTTTTGCTTCTTCACCACAGAGCTGGGAGTTAGGGGTTCAGTCCTGGCTGCCACCATGCGCCTCTCTCCCTCTGCCTTGCTGTCCAGTACACCCAGGGACATACAGGCGCCTCCCTGCGGGCTCCAGGGCTCCAGTTTGACCTTGGATTCCCCTGCTGACCCAAACCCTTCCTCCTCGGAAATGTGTGGCTCCTCTTTGAGCCAGTCAGTCCTTTCCCCTTTTGGTCTGGAGTCCTCCGGCTGACCTGCCTTGGGGTCCTCTAACCTGGGCTGCTGTGCGAGGGGAGACCCAGCCAGGCCCATCTGATGCTGCTGCTGTTGCTGCAGGAGGGGCGTGGGGGTCCTGGACTGCACCCCTTTGTTCTGGCTGTAGTTTCTCTGGGCCGTCATGAAGCTCAGCTCGGGGTCTCGGAGGATGTGGTAGTCTGTGCGGCTGACTCCATGCTTGGCTGCGCCGATCAGAAGGTCCCGGTCGTGCGTGCCCGTTTCCCACCACACCGGCAGGTCCTGGCTGGGGTGGCACAGCTGCAGCCGCTCGTAGAGCTGGGGGTGCCGCAGCACCTGCTCCCTGACCTTGCGGAGGAGCTCGATGCGGTACAGCGTGCGCGAGGCTCGCTCTTCCGTGATCGCCTGGATAGAGATGGACGGGTCTGCAGATTCTTCAGAGGGGAAACAGAATAGAACACAATAAAAAAAAAGGATCAACATCTGAAAAGTTTTTATTTTTATTTTATTTTTTTAAATCCATAACCTTTAGACAAATTTAAAAATGCTAAAAATGAGTAAATTCAACGACAAAGATTTCAACTAAGTTTTTTTTCAATGTCGAAGACAAACGTTTCGAGTAGAAGTGTTTCTCAAAGTAAATATATAAAGAAAACAAAACAATGAGTGTAGATGTCAAAAGGACAGTCTCTCACTAGGTGGTGTCAGTAACATTTTTTTGCAGATTTACGATGAATTACCTCCTTCCTTGGGGGGCAGGCGGCAGACCTTTCGGCACATGGCTGAGAAAGCACACAGGTACTTCTGCAAGCTCTCGTCAGTCTTCTTGTGCAGCCTGGCCATGGCGCGGAACTTGGTCCAGTCGAACCGGCCCTGCTCTGGGTCGAACACCACCCCGAACGTGGACACAACTCTGTAGAAATCGGCCTCTTCTCGTCTGGTCCATCTAGAAGGACAAGATTATTTTATTAAAATAAAAGCTCTTTCAAAACTGCATACCTGCATACACAACTAAAATATATACAGATTGTCCACCATTTGTACATTGTTAATGTGGTGTGTGACCTCTGTGGACACAGGCATGGACAGACCTGGCATTGCCTATGTACACGTAAAGCCAAAGTGTTTATGCTTAAATGTTTACTAGCAGTGTATACATGCAGTCCCTTTTAACACTGTGGTCTGGAGCCATAGTCACGAGACTGTGCGATTTGTGTTTAGCCTTCTAACTGGTGCCTTATAAAAGGGGAATACTGTGGTTAACCTACAGTAGTCTTTCTGTAAAGTTACATTGTGCTGAAAGAGTTGAGGCTACTAATAATAAATGTCAATATAGGATCTGAAATACCCAATAAGGCCCATTCCATGTTACGTGTGTGACAGTTTGCAGAACTCCCTCCTCCATTGTAATGTAGGCTGAAAACTTGCTGTAACGCACATTTTTAAAAAAAGTTATTTAGCCAAAAGCTTCCAAAAGGAAAATTCTTGATTAAAATGTTTAAATGCTCATAAGGAGTGATTTCCAGTCCTTAATGTTGCTGTAACACATTAACCCGAAGCCACTGCACAGTTCTACTCCTGTGTGCCAGTTTTCCAGGGAGGTTGGGGAGGTTTCTCTGCCTACCTTTGCTGTCGCTCTATCTTTGCTGCTATCTTGGGGTTGATGGGCTCCTGGTGTGCAGGCGGCAGGGCGCTGGGCTGCACTGGGTACACCTGCTGGATCTGCCGGATCTGCCTGTTCTTGGTGTTGCGCTGATAGGCTGTGATGAGTCGACGCAGGCGAGTGGTTAAGGCAGAGGGAGGTGGCCAGTATATTGTGTCGCCTTCCACCATCATCATCATCATCTGCCCATCTGTCACAAAACCAAAAAATGAATAAATCACAAATCAATATACTGAGCTGCAATTGGTGAATTTTTGTCAGTTTTCCAAGGATGCAATTACAAACTCCTCCTGTTCACACCACGGTATATTAGCGATTTATGGCTGTAGCTGCCATGCTAAATAATAAAATGATGCGCTTACCTCCATTACCGTCTGCAATTATCAGCTCTCCAGGGGACGAGGCATCGTCCTAAAACAGGACAACTGAACTTTAGGATGCAGTTACATACACATATCACAAGGGGGAGGGCTTGCTGCAATATCTGTTAAAGGCACTGGGGGGAATTCAATACAATATCAATAGCTTTATTTAGTTAGTTATTTTTAATTACATTTTTAAAGAAAAGCCTAGTTCAAAAGGACAGGTTCTAATAATACAGAACGGTGCTTCTGTTTGTGTTCTCTTCCCTGCAGACACACTAAACCCCGAACTCAGCACACACTACCTCCATCTCGTCCTTCAGCAGCGCTGGAGCTGGTTTGTATTCAGGGTCGTCACCGTCTCTGGGAAAAATAAGAATACAAAATCTCAGAAACGCGTTAATAAAAAAACTAACTAGATACAGTAACACACACATCTCTAACGGAACCCCCTCTTCTTTCATTTTTTTGTATTACAACTTTAGAAAAGATATTTAATATTTGGGCGTACATGTATGGGAGTCTCAGTTTACAACGTTATTATAAAACAGGACAGCTGTGAGGCATCAAGCATTACTACGAAACCCAAAATGAACTCCTAATACATCCCCTGGGTCTGGTAAGAATGCAACGCTGGTGGTTTTTACACCTACCCATCCATGTAGTCGTTTGCCCTCTGCTCCGCAGCGATTGCCTTCTCGTCAGGCTTGCCCACTCGCTCCAAAAAGCTCAGGGCTGGATCTCCTCTTATGGTGCTATACTTTTCATAACCTGCAAGGAAAACAGCAGAGCACAGGACTCTTACAACATGAGAACTCTTACAACATGAGAAACACGGTCTGCAGCATGCAAGCCAAATCTCTACGGCGTGTGGTGTGTGCTGGAGATCTCAGCTCTTAGAAAAGACTACTCTGGGATCACTACTGTTGTACCCCCCCTTATCTTACTGAACCAGCTCTGAGACGGAACAGAATTGTATTGTACGACGATCTGCTATTAGTTACAAACCAGGTTTCGCAAAAAAACAGGTGCGATGGTCCGATGTGCAACATGGCAGAAGAACAAGATGTTCTGCAATCAGTTGCCCTGTGTCTTCTAAACGCCACACAGTTTACTGGAATGAGGTTACAGCGTGTTTTCAACAAGCCCATGCTTTTGCACTTACCATGCTTAAAGACGCCAAGCAGGAGATTCTTGTCGGCGTCTGCATCCCACCAGTTAGCAGGAAGTTCAGAGTGGTCCGGTTCTGGAACCCACATGTCAATCTCGCTGGAAGAAACAATGAAAAAAAGAAAATGATAAAATAAACCAAACGTATTTATTTTGTCAGTGAACACATTAGAACTTGACATATATTGAATTAACAGTCAATTATTAGAAGCTATATGTACGGTGCATTGAACCGTCTGCAGATCTCTCAGCTGTCCAGTCACAGTTTCATTTAGGACATCCTGACTCACAGCTGTTTCTAAACCTGAGAAGTGTCACACATTTTGGATTCCTGTGAATTAAAATAGTTCTTCTGAACATCCAGCAGATCTTGCAAATTAATTCAGAAAGCAGACTGTTAAATAAATTAATTAAAAAAAAAAAAATCAACTCTTTAACATGAAGCCTTGCTTAGTATCACCCTAACAATTCTTATCTTAGAGTATGTTGGAGAGAGCTAAAGATCTTACTCCGTGGGGCTCAGTCATGCAGTCTCTCTCTCTCACTCTCTCTGTGTCTCAGTCTCGCTATCTAGCTTGCATCACTAGTTACTGAAGGCATGCTGCATTACAGTGAAGGATCATTTACCATGCATTCTGAAAGCGTTACCAAATTTAACACTGGGGCTCTATTTATAGATCCTTCCTGGACTTCCCTAACTTGGAAACGGATGGAAAAGCAGCGATATGTGTAAATAAATATGCACAGCTTTTACTAGAACTACATTCTTCAAAAAAATTCTAAAATATCAAAAAAGGAAGGACACAGACTGTGTAGTTAAGTTCCCTATAAAGATGCACTGAACATGCACAATGTGATGATAAAATACACTACTTCACCACACTAGAAACATATCCAACCAGCCATGCTCTAATCAGAAACATTCTTAGATTATACAGCACGCAACTATCAGAGATAAACACCACACCCTTTGCGCAACTCTCCCTGGTACACAGTATTACAGAAAACTGCTTGGGGCTACACAGCAAACCGCTTTGCCAGCAGACGACACACAAGCATTTCCCAGTCACTTCATTATCATGTAAACCTCTAACAAGCGCTGCCCATAAACAAACAGATGAGCGATTAGAGATATTTACCTGGAATCAGCCCCGTCAATCACCTTCTGGAAATGGTCTCCTATTACCTCCTGCTTCAGGTAATACAGCATCCTCACTCGAAGCAGCACCCTGGAAGACATGGCCGAGTGTTAAACCCACAGAAGAGCCGCGTGCGATTTCAAAAGCACCGCACACACAGCCCTGAGCAAAGACATGTGAACAGTCAGCGTCCCTGGCCTCGGGCTTCATAGAGAACTGCGTTGAAAGTGTTAGAAAGCTGTGAAAGGCTCACTTGTTGCAGTGGTGTTTGATGTGCTTCTTATAGCCCTCGTCCTGCAGCAGGTGTTCTGGGTTGTGTTTGCGCAGCCACTCTGCTTTCTGGATGTCGAAAGTGCTGGGCTGAGTCTTCATCTTCTTCCCTTTGCGGCCCCTGGGCACTGGAGCGGAGAGCCCTGGGCGAGGCAGGCCGTTATTGTCACAAAGAAAAGTGGAAACACACACAAAACCAGAGCTCATACTGCGGGCTACAGCATTGGCACTCAGCCTACCCCACCTCAAGCAGCCAGCGTTTTACAATGGGTTTGACGCCTGTGCATTGATGCCAACACAAATCAACGTCGGTAGGAGTCATGTGACAAGGCAAGCATGCCGACAGCTATTCAAATAACTGAAATTATTATTTAAATATCATTTTATTTCACACAAATAACAGAATAAATTTGGTTGATACTCGAGTGCTATCCAGGAGTTCCGATGTACAGGTGTCTACCGACTACAATTCACTAGTACAGCAGTTTCAACAGAGACTACATAGCGATTTCCAAGCTCTTCTGTATATGGCATTCTGCACAGAGCTCTCAGTATCAGAACTAAATGTAGAACCAGAGACACGTGTGCAGGGAGTTGCTTGTCTGTGTCAGCCACTTTGGACTGAGCTAGGCAGCTGCCTGAAACAGGACACAATGGGCAACATTTATCAAGGCGCTGGTTTTTCATGAAGGAAAATACCTTTGGATGTCAATGGTACATTACTACTGTTGTCAAGTTTTAATGATTTATTTTATCCATTTATCAAAACCCGCGTCATAAGACCAAAGCTCCTTTTATTCCAGTGGGGGCCATTTTTATAAAAGAAAAATAAACCACCAAACACATTCTTTATTAAGGGTTAACAACTGAATATATCAGGTTTCTCTTAGTATATCTAAATTTAGCATTATTGAACGTTTGCAGTTATGGATAATTAGTGCTGGGATGAACACAGGATTTTCATCTTCGACTATTTCTCTCATAATTTAAATATTTGTTCGGATATTCGTTTTTCAAAAAGTAATAAAAGCCATTATACTGCTCTGAATGCAATGTGCAAACGGAAACTGAAATTTAACTTTAAACAACTTCAAATAAAACAAACGTGGAAATTGACTCACCGTTTTGGTTCTCGTTTATTACATTCCACATAACAAAGTCGCAACAAAAAATATATAATATATACAATCTACACAAACATTTTCAGGAAGTTGGGTGCTGTTTAAGCGAGACATTCCAGAATTATATGCTTGCTTTTTTTCTGTCCCATGAGATTCTGACTTGCTCGCAAGCAACACAATGCATTTTTGTCCCAGTCGGCTTTCCAGAGAGATCACTATGTGTGCGCCCACATAATCTTGTTTGTTTACTTTGTGCTGTCTAAAACTTTTAAATAGAGGCTCAAGAGCTTTTGCGTTGATCTTGTATTTTATTTTTTTTATATACATTCATCTCACATATCATGTCGCGCAAATTCTGTCGAGGCAGTAAATAAGTGCAAACTATTTTTGTCATTTGTAGCGAATACGAACATCTGCCTTTTGTATCCGAATACATGTCAAAAAATATTTGCTTGAATATTTGGATATTTGTCCCAGCACTATGGATAACACAGGAATAGAAATAAGACTCCTTTTGCATAGCATATTCACCCATTACAGCTTTTACTACGAGCTTGATTAGCCACAGCGCACAGGCAGCAAGCTCAGGTGTGTCTTATTAGACTCATAGTAAAAACGGTTGATGAAATCTCCAGGATGCTGCTCATGCCTCACCGAGGTGGTTCTGCAGCTCCTTGGTCTGGCCGTCCTCGCTGGGAGCGATCAGGTCCCACATGAAGCTCTTGATCTTGTCGTCGCCTCGGTAGTGCACCAGGCAGTAGGAGAGCAGCGCCCGGCAGATGACTTCCACGTCGTGCTCTTTCAGCTGCCTCTTGAAGCGGCTGTGCAGCAGGATGTCTCTCCAGCGGCCCCACCTGCCCCACAGACACACACACACACATCCAGCCGGTGAGACCGTGTGCTTTCAACAATAACGACACCCGATGCACTGGACATGTACATCCCACAGAGATAGAAACTGACTTACATATAGTAGATGTACGTAAAAAATATAAACATAACGTGAGCATAAATAATTACAATTATGCTCAATATCAAGAATGCCATAACCTAGTTATCACAATTGGATAAGTTGTTCTCTACATATAACCACATGCAGTCGCTAATATCCCCAGCAGGTATAATAATGGGTGTAACAGAACAAACTGGTCATCCCTCGTGGCTTTGGAAGTTACACCTTCACTGTTCATTCAAAAGCTTCACTGGCTGATAACCATTTCTGCTGCAGACTGACAGTACAATAGCCTTCATAAATCATCCCCCAAGCTATCCAGCCTGAATACATACCCTCAATGCAGGTGCTAGGGTCATGAGGCAGTAGCTTTCTGGCTCTAGCTGTAGCTAGTGATTACCTGCCACTCTTTCCATCTTGGAGTAAGGCTACTTAAAAGCTGTCTCAAGCTACAATGTTCCCATACTGAATGCTTGTTTCTCGTAGAGTATTTATTTTGTTTTTTCCTTTTCAAGCTTGAAGGGTATCGCACAAGGGTATTTCTATTAATGTAACAGATATGTGCAGTTCTTAACACACCATGCACACCAGGAACGAAAGAGAGTGATGCCTTGCTTTCGGTTCGATTAGATTTGTTGTGCTTTAAAAATGTATCTGAAGTGCAATGGCCTTGAGGGGCCTCAATTTGCTCAGAAAAAAAAACAAAGACCCAACCCCCTTCACATGCCGTGGTAACCTCAGAGAAGGTGACTCACTGCCTGCTTCTGCTCCCAATCCAGAGACAGCTGTGGAGCCTGCAGCAACTGTCAGTCTTTTCAACACTACACTGTCTCCAAGGAGAATGGCTCCTCTGTTGTGTAACAGCAAGCTCAGAAAGAACAAAAAACAACCTTGCAGTCTCTGAACAGCTCACAGCAAAGAAGCAGAGACAGCTTCCAGCTTACAGTCGCTTCCCTCTTCTCTGCAAAAGTTAGATCAACTTCATTGCAGATGCTGTGTTTCACTACGGGTGGGCAATAAGCCAGACAGCAATGCCTGGGCTCTTATCAAGCCAATTAGGTTTGACGGTCCTCAGTGGACAGCGGTTTGCACCTCAAGTGCCACACACAGTTCAGCACAATTTGCACACAATACCTCAAAAGCAGCCCCCCTCTGCCTGCACCCCGATGACGCATGGCCCCCTCTGCCTGCACCCCGATGACACATGCCCCCCTCTGCCCTGTACCCCGATGACACACGGCCACCCTCTGCCCTGCACCTCCGATGACACACGGTGCCCCTCTGCCCTGCACCCGATGATACACGGTGCCCCTCTGCCCTGCACCCCGATGACACACAGTGCCCCTCTGCCCTGCACCCGATGACGCACGGCGCCCCCCTCTGCCGTGCACCCCGATGACACACGGCCACCCTCTGCCCTGCACCTCGATGACGCACAGCACCCCCCTCTGCCCTGCACCCCGATGACACACGGTGCCCCCCTCTGCCCTGCACCCCGATGACACACGGTGCCACCCTCTGCCCTGCACCCCGATGACGCACGGCGCCCCCCTCTGCCCTGCACCCCGATGACACACGGTGCCCCCTCTGCCCTGCACCCCGATGACACCTGGTGCCCCCCTCTGCCCTGCACCTCGATGACACACGGTGCCCCCCTCTGCCCTGCACCTCGATGACGCACGGCGCCCCCCTCTGCCCTGCACCCCGATGACGACGGCGCCCTCTGCCCTGCACCTCGATGACGCACAGCACCCCCTCTGCCTGCACCTCAATGACACACGGCGCCCCCCTCTGCCCTGCACCCCGATGACGCACGGCGCCCCCCTCTGCCCTGCACCTCAATGACGCACAGCACCCCCCTCTGCCTGCACCTCAATGACACACGGCGCCCCTCTGCCCTGCACCCGATGACGCACGGCGCCCCCCTCTGCCCTGCACCTTGATGACGCACAGCACCCCCTCTGCCTGCACCCCCGATGACGCACGGCGCCCCTCTGCTCCTGCACCCCGATGACACACGGAGCCCTCTGCCCTGCACCCCGATGACACATGGTGCCCCCTCTGCCCTGCACCCCGATGACACACGGTGCCCCCTCTGCCCTGCACCCCGATGACACACGGTGCCCCCCTCTGCCCTGCACCCCGATGACACACGGTGCCCCCCTCTGCCCTGCACTCGATGACGCACGGCGCCCCTCTGCCCTGCACCCGATGACGCACGGCGCCCTCTGCCCTGCACCCCGATGACACACGGCGCCCCCTGTGCCCTGCACCCCGATGACACACGGTGCCCCCTCTGCCCTGCACCCGATGACACACGGTGCCCCCTCTGCCCTGCACCCCCGATGACACACGGTGCCCCCCTCTGCCCTGCACCCCGATGACGACGGCGCCCCTCTGCCCTGCACCCCGATGACGCACAGCACCCCCCTCTGCCTGCACCTCAATGACACACGGCTCCCCTCTGCCCTGCACCCCGATGACGACGCCACCCATAAACCAGCAGGTTCTTCTCGACCCGGAAGCACTCAGTCCTGCCGTAGCCGCTGAGGCGGTCGTGTGGCCGGCGCAGTTTGGGCTTGTCGTCGCCCTCGCTCTCCCCCTCCGATAACTCTGCCAGTTCCTCCTTCGTGGCGCTGAAGGGCCGGGTCTGCTTCCTCACTCTCGGGGTGTCGATCACCAGGCTGTTCTGCAAACGGCAAAGGAGCAAAGATGCCGATTTAACGAGCCGGTTCACTGGTTAACGTGACCAGGGACACCATTGCTGGTGTTGCTCAATTCCTGGCTCTCCCAGCAGGGGGCCACTATTGGGCATACAGTCTACTAAGGGAAGGGTTTAAATCAAAATGCGAGCTCATTTCAAGAGAGGTTGATGGGGAGGAGATATTGATGTTGATGTTGATGTTGATATTTAATTTGAAAAGACCTGAGGACAGCGAGCTCATAATTATGTAGCAGATGTCCTTAAGAGATTTGTTAGCAGACTTGCAAGTAATCTAGAACTTTTACAATTCACTGTAAACATGGCCTTGCAGTATATTAACAAATGAGTAAATTATGGAATGGTGAGATATGAAGGAAGCGCCATGCTTAACTTCTTCTCAACGCAGGGTCCGGTTTAGTTCAAACTGGCTGAGCAGCTCTTCCATGATTCGGCAGGCAGGCTCTAATGGGATTGTGCTGCCAACGACGCCCCTGCCATTAAAATCAGTCTGTCTGATCTTACATTTAACTAAAGGATATTACCTGATCATATTTCATCTCAGGAGCCAGAGACTACACCCGAGCACCACCTGAGAATACGACCAGTTCTACAAATAAATGCGGTTCACAACGAAAATACCCCAGCCAGTACACTTGCAAAGCTGCAGTTATAGAATATGCTGAGCAAAATTAATAAGCCTTTTTTGAATCTACAGATGTCTTCTCACAGGTTATTAGTTGGGCAATATTGGGGTAATACATACAACTATCTTCATCATCAGTGCCGTTCCTTGAATTCCGTTCCTTCCCACTGTCTTCTGTATGTTTCCACTGAAGACACACGCAAAGAATTTCTATACTCAAAGTTTCAATGCCCTACTTACTCTGTCATTGAGGGCATCCATATCAATCTCTGCTTTCTTAGCCCACTTGTCCCAGAAGTTTGGATCATCCAGAGAGATGTCTGTCCTGTTCCCTGATGCCACGAAACTGGCCTGAAACAACATCGAATCAATTTAGGAGGAGTGGCGTAAGACTGTGGTTCAGAAAAAACACATTACAGTAAAACTCCCAGCAAACCAAATGGACTGGTAAATGCATTCAAATGGAATTTAAAATGTGCCTTTCTTAGCGATAATGCTTCCCCTCCCTATTCTTTTGACTTTCCGACTTCAGCCACTTTGTCTATCTGAAGAGCATGAGTATATTTTATACAAACACATAATAGACTAATATGGTTTTTAAAAGACTTACAGGTTTATTAAGAATTGTAGCTGAAATTTAGATCAACAACTTGGAATACTAAACATGCTTAGTTTTTGCAAGTCCCAGGTTAAAATGCATCTTTTGTAACTTGTGCGCAAGTTTAGAATGCAAACATATTTAAAAAAAGAAAGAAAGAGCAATTTACTTTTGCAAAAGTGGAGCCCCTCCCCTCCGACTCTATGGTGATAGTTTTGGTTCGCCGCTGCAGGATCTGGTCGATGTCTTCCTCGCAGAATTTGGACCCTTCGTCCTCCTCGTCCATGATGGCCCCGTAGGCCCCTCTCCGCAGCAAGTCCTCAATCTCCTTCTTGGAGAGCTGCTGCATCTGCTGGAAGACACAAATACAACAGGATGTCATTAGCACACACACACACACACACACACACACACACATACCGTGAAACTTCAATTCAATGCCTCCGGTGTTTATTTACAGCAGACCCGGCACATATTGGAGACCGGCGATTATTTGAGACCGACGTTTATATTAGATCACTAGCTTCACATGATTCATGCGGTCATGAGAAGCCGCTAACACACAACCTTGTGGCAACATCGTAACTCAATTTAAACATTCCAGCAACTTTGTTAAAAGGTTGTATGTCAGTTGGAACTAAGTAACAGCTTTGTTTCATAACAAAATTACATTGTATTGTACACCCTCAAGTATAAAGCGAAAGTATTATTACAGTCTTTTTATATGCACTGGTTAACAAGGATACGGTATGCAAAACATTGGAAAATGAACAAGCAGAAGTACAAACTTCTAAAATGTTTCTAAAAATGAAGAATAAAAGCAATAAGTATCATTATCAAATTTTTTGTTTAACCTCAAATGTGTACATTGTTAATACAACAAAACAAGTTAAAATACACCAAGAGGTATGTATCTGACCTACTTTCAGCACGCTTAAAATTATCAAAACTTTTAATAACGTAATAACTGCATTAAAACAAATATGCATTACATGTAGGCCTACCTTAAATTACATTTTCTATTATTATTATTATTTATTAATCCTGAGAGTCACTTTCATCGCTGTCACTTATTAGCAGTTCATTACGCTCTTGCTCCTCCTCATCTTCCTCAGCTTCAATGGCAATGACAGAGACCCAGCGTTTAATAGAGACCCAGCGTTTAATAGAGACCCGGCGTTTATTCACAATATCACCGTGCACACACTTACCCCCCCGGTGCTGTTGTCTCTCCCGCTCATGCTCTGCAGCACAGCCTTGTCCAAGCCCAGCTTCAGGCTGGCTCTGTCGAACATCTCCCTCTCGTAGGAGTTGCGGGTGATCAGCCTGTACACCTTCACCGCCTTGTCCTGACCAATCCTGTGGCAGCGCGCTTGAGCCTGCAACAAAACAGGGAGAGACTTGCATCCACTCATCCTAAACCTCAAGACAAAGTGATCTGGAGACAGGTATACATACATATACATGTCTATATCGATTGCGATATGGATATGATGTTTAGCGGGATCTATCATTTCCATGGCAATATTTCAAATGTACAAACCATACGAACCATCCAAATAGAAATGAATAGTGCTGGTCTGTTTTAAAAACGACCAATACGTTTTTCTTAAACCAAACATGTAGGTTAACGCAACAATTGATGTTAAAAAGAACCAATATAACATGTACAGCTGTCTCTGCATTTTGTATTCAAATGGTTACTATTGATTTTTGATTAAAATAAATGAATAATTAAATAAATAAAAGCGAGGGCTAGGCAATATGTTTTTTGGAATGGTAGAGATTATGATGAGATACTCTGAACAAATCACAAATCCGAACAGGATCAGGAGACAACTGGTTCAGATTAGGAGAGTCGACAGTAATTCGACAGACCCATTCCGCTCTGCAGAACAGAGCCCGGCCTCTGGGCAGCTCCACAGTTGTACAGTATAAACCCCCAAGGTGCTCTCACCTGCAGGTCGTTCTGGGGGTTCCAGTCCGAGTCGAAGATGATGCAGGTATCGGCTGCAGTCAGGTTGATCCCCAGCCCGCCAGCCCTGGTGCACAGCAGGAACACAAAGCGGTCCGAGTCGGGCTTGCTGAAGCGATCGATAGCTGCCTGCCTCAGGTTCCCCCGCACTCTGCCGTCGATCCGCTCGTACAGGTACCTGAAACAGCAGCAGCACGATACAGCTTCAGCAGCAGCAGCACGATACAGCTTCAGCAGCAGCAGCACGATACAGCTTCAGCAGCAGCAGCACGATACAGCTTCAGCAGCAGCAGCACGATACAGCTTCAGCAGCAGCTGGCAACTGCCCTGTTTTACTAGGCAAACACATTGATTCAAATGTCCAGTTAACAGTGGCATACAGTGTACTTGGAAGAACCATCTCTGCCTTATTAGCTTTAAAACCTCAACAAATCTTAGGCACTTTGATACTCTCGTTGCAGCCTCCAGCTAGCCCTTAAAAAAGCTCACCACTGTAAATCTGCATGGTAATTTTCCACTTTTCCCATGCTTTTCCCATGTTTATACTATGCATTTACCATGTTTCTTAATGTGCTTTACCATACCTCTCTGTGGTTTGCAAAGCATACCTATGATTTCCCATGCTTTATTACACTTTGCTCTGCTTTTGCTATGGTAATTTCAATCAGGGATCGCTTGGATTCTGCGGAGAGCAGTCGGACGGCTCTTTACCTCCTCTGGATGAGGTAGTCCTCCAGGATGTCCAGGCAGCGCACCATCTGGGAGAAGATGAGCACCTTGTGACCCCCGGCCTTCATCTTGGGAAGCAGCTTGTCGATGAGGACCAGCTTCCCTGCGGACTGGATCATCGCTTGCAGGTGGAAGTTCAGGGAAGCCGGGCTGTACATCTCGCGGAAATCTTCCAGGATTTTCTCCTCCGCCCCTGCGGATCACAGAATAGTGCGAAAGCATTTAAATTGGAGATCTTAACAAATACGAAAAACTATAGTAATGACAATACATTTTAATGTCTTATTATACAGTATTTGAAAGAGAGAGTCTTGGTTTAATGTAATGTTAAAGCATTGCTAAAGACTGGCACCTTGCACTTCTCATGCTGCATTGCAAACCCCTGATAGAAAGCTCTGCTACGGCTGCAGGCTCATAAATGGCCCCTCAGTGATTATAAATGAGTCTTTGGATTCCCTTAAACATGCATCTTGTTAGAGTGTAAGTGCGAGTCAGCTGTGTATTTATTTGATGTCGATGCTGTGCAAGCCCAGCCCCTCCCCGGGTTGTGTGCGATACTGACTCAGAGCACAGAGTGATTGACGGCAACGCAGAGCACAGCTTCTCCATCAACCGGGATCTGCATCTTGATGATTCAATTGCAGGCTTTAGCCATCTGACCTATGAAACCGTGCCCTGAAAGGCTCGTCAGTCAGCACCGGGAATGCTGTGCCTTAGTGTCGAACACTGGCGCAACTGGTGGATGAAACACCCACAGTTAACATACAATTAATGTGTTGTTATGTGATGAAAATATAGAGAAGTACAATATCTGATCAAAATACAGCTATGGACAAAAGTTTTGAATCATTTAGCATTGAAACATCCATCCATCCATCCATCCTATCGCCCTTCGCTATACTGTGGATTTGAATATATCATGGTCCTGGAGTTGGCTCCCCATTTTTACAGTAACTACGCATGCCTTAGCTGCACTATACATAGACAATTTCACTTAGAATTACTGTTTGTTTTATTTTGTACTGCACATCACAAACAAAAATATACAGAACAATTAAAAACAAAGCATTAACATTGTACTGTTATCATATACACATGTATTGCACAATAACACAAAGCAAATTAAATATCTACTTGCTGAAGCAGTTTTTATTTCAGCCATCGAGGTGTTCACGTGTGGCAGCAAAAGCCACAAGGCAGTGACGTCAGGTCCCTAGCAACACCCTCCACAGATGAATTATACGGAAAATGAGAAAAAGCGGGTTGCGTAGAGGATTTATACTGGACCCTGACGCACCCGATAAAACGAGGAAGCGGTTGTACAGTATTTGTTAGCCTGTTTGTTTTTCATTCAGCTTGTCCTCCAATTCCCTACACTTGTGATTCATGCAATATTTCTACAGTAAATACAGTACCGGTGTTGTTCAAACTGTAAACAACTTCTCAGTCTAACTTCTGTTTTTGTCTCTCCCTTTTTATACAGTATCTGAACTAAAGAAAAGCTGCGCTGGTACTTTATAACACAGACATCTTATTCAGCATTCGTTTTATAACTAAATAAATACTAAGGCCTATTACGTGGTTATCTTGCCTAACGCATTTACTTTTTTGCTGTGAGAGGAGCTGCGGCTTCACTATACATGCATTACAGAGAGGGAGTTATTTTATTTGGTATTTTAGTCAGATGTGTGTTGTTATGTGTCCCACGAGGGAGGAAACTGACAATGTGGATGACCAGATCCAACCTCTGTAAATTTTAAACTCTGTTTCATTCACCTCATTGTGAGGACTCATTGTTCCTTGTACCTAAAAGGTTTAAGAGAAAACAGATCCTTAAGCGTTATATGTAAACTGAATTATTAAGGTGTTTCACGCAGCCGCCCACCGGCACTCCCAGTTTGAGCTGCCGTGCTCCGTGCTGAAGCCGGTACCTTTGATGAGGTAGGGGTGGTTGCAGCACTTCCTGAGCTCCATCATGGTGTTCACCAGGTTTGGGACGTTGGCCTGGCCCACGCCTTTCGACAAGAAGGAGAAGTTCTTCTCCAGGATGGCTCGGTAGTACTTCTTCTGGATGTTGGTGAGCTCCACCTCGATGATGGTCTCCTGCTTGGGAGCCAGCTTCTTCTCCACGTCCTCCTTCAGCCTGCGCAGCATCATGGGCTTCAGGATGGCCTGGAGCTTCTGGACCTGCGGAAGAGAGAAGCATGATGAAAGACAAAAGAAAAGCAAGCTCTTAGAAAGCAATTCCAATGCTTGGCAGTAAGAAAGACAGCAAGTCCCATGAGGCACCAACGCCAAGGTGTCTGGAGCTTCTAGACTGTTGCAGGAACATGAACGGACAGGTACTCGTGAGAAATATATGCAACAGCAGAGCAGGACTGAAGACGCATGTAGATGTCCTCACAAAACACCTCGGAACACAGAAATGAATACACAACAGGGATGGAAATAAGACCCCCAACTGCAAGGCAGTTTGATCCACTCCTGGTTTTACACATCCCCATACACATGCAAAAATGACAACTTCGGAAGGCAAGACTGTTCTCGGATCAAGGAGAAGTCTCCAGGCAGCAGATCCGAATCTGCACAGTGTCTCCAGGCTGTGTACGGGATGTTTCGTGCTGGCCAGGATCCTGTTTGCACTCTGCAGCATGGGAATCCTGCCACCTCTCTGACTGAGTTCAAACAAACAACCAGACAAAAATATACAGCGTTCTCACAGCAGTATCATTCATGACATTAAGAGGCTCTCTACAAACGGCTGCATCTCCCAGTCAACACTAAACACAAACAAAATAAAATAATCCTGCATTGCCGAGATGCTTTACTTAATTACTAGACAAAAGTAATAACTGTACATTGACAGTTAAAAAGCACGAACGAGCAACAACGATTAAGCAAAGCACGCATTTACAATGTCTGCATGAAACGGTTCCAATGTATCAGGCAAAAGAAGAGAGGTAGAAGAGAGAGAGAGAGAGTCTGTCTAACCATCCAGCTAACGGAGCTGCTCGGCAGCAGATTCCTGCAGTACCTGTTCCTCAGTCTTGAGGTCTCCAAATTCCTGCATGAAGGTGGATTCGGAGGGGAAGTGGGATGGCTCAAGGAAGTGCAGCAAGCTGAAAAGCTCCTCCACTGTGTTCTGCAGCGGGGTTCCCGTTAGCAGCACCTTGTGCTCCTGGATCAGGGGCAGGGGAGGGGAGGGGGAGGAATGGTACACCGTGTGAAGATGTGGCTTTCATCCATAACCATTAAAACACTCAGTTTAGAAAAACTAAAAGAAACGTAACAAAGATAAATGACAGCAAACGTTTCATCTAGAAGTGATGTGTGTGCTGGTAAACTTCTAGAAAATATTCTTATCTTCATTTTCCCTCAAGTATGTGACCTGCTGTAACGAGTGCCATTCACACATCTGCAAGGTTAAGGTCTAATTTGGGCAAAATCAGCACACACTCATTCTCTTCAGCATAAAGAGACCCTTCACACTACCACCCAGTGATATAAGAATAGGAAACTAAACTTATTTCCACATTGAAGACGGGGGAGAAAAAATACACTACAGAATTATTATTATTATTATTATTATTATTATTATTTGTTAGCAGGCACCCTTACCCAGGGTGACTTACAGTACAAAAAATACATATCAATAATTACAGTACAGTTAAGAGCAAGATACAAAACTACAGTGACTTCAGTCCTAATAAGAATCTCTCTCTAAGTTCTTGGGACACATTTGCTTTGATCACAAAAAACCCTAAAAACTATCGAGTTTCTCATGAAACGAATCTGTCAAATACATTTTGATATCTTCGACATCGCAGTCCCACAGGACAATCTGACAGCGATTTAAACACACATTGTTAAAGCCTCCTCATACCAGATTCATGAGCTTGAACCCCTCCAGTAATTTGCAGTTCTTGTTCTTCAGCCTGTGAGCCTCGTCGATGATCACACAGCGCCACTCGATGGCGTTCAGCTCCGGGGAGCCTCCGAGGATCATCTCGAACGTGGTGATGATGGCCTGGAACTTGTACGCTCCACGAACCACGCGGCCCTGGAGATGAAAACAGAGACGGGAGTGAACCAAAGACCTGGACCCTCACCCTGAGCTACACCTAAACCCCACTACTTAATAAGAGATGCTGAAAACAAATACTGAATAAATTATTATAACTACTACTACTGATGGTGATGCACAATAATCATCTCCATGGCTTTTTGAGAGAGGAGAGCTGAATGGGGTTCTCCTCATACTCAAGCTGTGCAATGAAGTCTGTCTGCTCCTGCCCAACAATCCAGTAGGAGGCAGGCTTTGTCTTTGAGTTTGCATCTCCTTATGCACTCCTAATACCAGCAAACAACTCACCATGCTGTCTAGGAGCACGGTCTTATTTGGAATAGAAATGGATTTGGAGGGATCTCTACGGGCTATCATGCAAGGTCCGTGCTGACACGGTAAATGTTTTTGTTTTGTTTTGCACTGTAAACACTTCCCGCAGACTCTGTTAAAAAGCTCTCCCAGTTTGTCACTTGGTACTCGGTACAAGGCTGGTACCTTGGAATCCCTGCAGTACATCTCGTACTGCTGCAGCATCTGTCGGCTGATCATGCTGCCGTGGTAGACGATAACGTTGAGGTGGGTCCAGGTCCTGAACTCCCGCTCCCAGTTTGCGATGGTGGAGAGGGGGGCGATGATCAGGAAGGGCCCCCGGATTCCCGTCAGGTAGATTTCTTCAAGGAATGTGATGGACTGGATGGTCTTGCCGAGGCCCATTTCATCAGCAAGAATACAGTTCCGTCTTTGTGTGTGTGTGTGGGGGGGGGGATAAAAATACAAATAAAAATAAATAGCTTTCCCCCTTTATCTGCCCTCACGTTCTTACAGCATAAGCGCGGATTCACAGTCCGCTACCAGGACACCAGTTGAATCTACACTTGTCATTAAATGATTACATATAAGAAGTGGCACACTGTTGCAGGAGGGACTTTACAGACAGACAAGATCATTTCCAGTGCGCTGGATCCAGGGTTGTGATCATTTCCCTTTTTTTAATTCCAATTCCACTTCCAATTCTCATCCCCAATTGGAATTGAAAAGAGAGAACTCACCCCGGCCCTGGCTGGATCTGGGATTGACACCCACCTGTTGTACCAGTTGAAGAGAAGCCAGTTCACTCCTTCAAGCTGGTAGTCCCTGAGCTGGTTTCCATTTTGATACTCCCTGGATTCCTCTTTTTTCTTCCACATGTTGGCTGGAGGTCGCTCCTGTAACAGAGCATTAACACAGAGACATCAAGAGCCGAAAAATATACAGCATTACTCTTCGACAAACATAGCGATAATTATGTATTCAACACAAGCAGGATAGCAACATTGGAAACAACAGAAGTTAAAACAGATGACGTTAATTATTTTTAATGATTTAAAAAAAAAAAAATGTTATTAAATTAAAATCAGCAGGACCACACAGGCTGAAACTTATAAAAGACAGCTGGGTTTGAGGTTGTCAGTGTAATCATGAAAAACACACACAAGCATGGCTGGCTTTGTATAGAGAGAACAGTGTGGAGAGTGTGTGGAGAGAGGGGTCCTACCCTCCTTCGAGGGTCTGCTCTGGCTGCCTGCAGTAGTTCAAACTCCTCGATTTTAGACTGGTCAACGTCTTCCTTCAGCTCCCAAGTGCTGTCTTCATAAGGCAGCGAGCTCCACTTCACCAGGTAATAAATCAAAGGCTGCACGAAACACAACGTTTGAACAATAAATAAATATAAATGACATTTTTTTCATCGTCACCAAAATGCTGCAGATGTATTATTTTACGGTAAGAGAACTTAAGAGGGAAACGTTTGTTAAATAACAACTTCACAGTGAATCAGAAGAATACACAAGGTAGGTCACTCACTGAAACACTGGCTTTCAGTTCATTTATACATGTGCCTTTTCACAAAGTACAGTATGAGTGTGCATATAAATGAACTGCATGAAGGTCCGAGTCCAAAATAGCAGCACAGCCCTTTCAACACGTACCTTCTTTTAGGCACAATAAAGCATGCAATCCATTAGAGCCCTGCAGGAGAACCTGACCTTTTAAAAGAATACAAAATGGAATATCTGCAGGACGTGGAGACTGTGCTGTCCACAGCTCTGCAATAATCACTGAACAGGATCTGTCACAATGGGTCCCCTGGGCCGTTAGCATAGGTCTCCAGGTTCCTCAGTGAGAAATTAAATGACTTAAACCCTGTACAATAACACCAATTTATGGCTTTGCATTACCTTTTTAAAAACATTAAGCTTTTTCACCCAGCATTAGGTTACTTACCAAGAAGCAGGGGTTGACCATCCTAAGCTGACACATTTTTTATTAAATAAACGGAGCTCTTGCCCCAATCCTAGCATGCACAAAAAGACGGACGGTAAAGTCCTTACCTCGCCCGTGTCCTTGTCCTCACAGTAGGAGACGTCTAGCACTCTATCTACCTCGACATAGTCTGGGTTGAAGGGATCCTCCTCCATCTACAATGGAAAGGAAGGACAATGAGCTGCAGAGTGGAGGATGCGGCTGATTAAAGGGAACACACAGCTCTGCTACACGGCTTACATCTGCAAAGAAGTGGGCCCTTTGTGCTTGTTTCATCTTGAATCGTTTAATCTTCAGATGAATCCTCTTGTCCTTTAAGAGCTGTTGTTCTGTAGCCCATTCACAATGCAAATAGGAGCTGGAATACAGCAAGACACACAGGAGGTTCAGGAAGAAGAATACATACAGAGGGTAAACACGGTTTTTTAAAGCTATGCTTAAACAAAAAAAAAAAAAAATGAGTTACCCCTCCCATGTACACATGCTGTAACATTCCCAAAAGATAGACCCCTCAAATCTCACAAAGCCATGACCCCCCAAATCTCACAAAGCCATGATCCCCCAAATCTCACAAAGCCATGATCCCCCAAATCTCACAAAGCCACGTCCAGAATGTCTTGCAAATCTATATTCTGCAGATGAAATAATATTTTCTCATCAACACATTTTCAATAAAAATAAACCAACAAACAGAATTCTTACTAGTTTTTGTATTTTACATAAAACTCTTCAACTTCAGCCATCACGCCTGGTGTGACCTGAAACAGAACAGTGTGATTATTGTAGACACCCTTCACTGTAAAAAACATAAGTGCAGCAGGGTTGATTGCCCTGCACATGTGGAAATTAGTGTTGGTGTAATTTATATGGGGAAACTGGTTTATTGTGTGTGGCACCTTTTATTTGTAGTTTTTGTACTGTGTTTTATTTTGCCTTTTGTACAGCCTGCTGTATGTATCCTCTGTGCGCTACCATCGTTGGTAGTGTTACATGACCTGTTTATTTACTTTGTTTTGTGTTAAGTCCTGCGCGTCTTTGCTGGCGTTTCAACTCCACCTCCCACGTCTCTCTGTATTGCCTAAGCAGCGGTTACCCACATATGTGACACGAGCACCCTGTCACAATAAGATATACAGCAGTGCTCTTAATACTACAGATTGACCACCACTCTCTCAATCCATCAATCCACAGGTAGAACTCAAATGCATTCAACAGGACGCAGGGGTGGGTAATCACACCAGGGCCCAAGTCTGAACCAAGCTGACACACAGGTCTCGCTGCTACGCTAAATTATTAAAAAGGTACAGTCGTCTGATTTTGTTTCTTTCATGCATTCATTCTAAGTGCTTCTTACCTCTTTTTTCACTCTCCTCGAAGACATGATTTTATCAACGACCGCTGCATCTTCTTCACTCGGGTTCTCCTAAAGAACAGGGAACGATCACTTTAGAAATGAAACCACTTATAAAACACAGTTGAAGTAGCAAATCAAGCACGCTCCCCCGATGCACACCATTAGAGCCTCCCCCCCTCTCCAGCAGTCCCTTTCAATTGGGAGCCCATCTGAAGATCTGCCTCCATTAGGACCATCTCTTTACTAAGGCCATTTTTGCTTGGTTCCTTTCAGGCAGAGGTATTCCACAGCACTGCATCGATATAAACCAGATGATGTCTTCCCCCAAGAATAGCACATGTCCCTGCTGCATGGACCATTTGCATTTCTAAATACTGCATGGCCAGCTTTGCAAAGCCGGCGAGGCTCAGTGCCCAGAAGGGAAGGTGATGTTTCTCACCACGAACAGTTGCAGAGCGTGCTCTTTGCGGGGTGCAGTGCCGGCCCTCTTCACTTTCACCGTCACTTTCTTCTCTTCGTCTGATATCTTGAACTCTCCCTCTTCCGCGTATTTTTTTCTTTTCACTTGCCGATTAGATCTTCTCTTCTGCACAACAAAGGAATGATCACAGTTTTACTAGCACAGTTATAAAAAGCATTCCATTGCTGGATGTACTACAGCAAGTCAAGAGTACAGAATATACATATCTAAGCGCTCCCTCACCGAGTCGTCGTCCTTCGAGGAGCGCCGTGGCGTTGGCTCGCTGTCAGACTCTTCATCCGAGGACTCGCTCTTCCTCTTCTTCTTCTTACCAAATTTGATAACAATTTTTCTGTAGAAAGAAAAATAATTTAATAAAATTAACAAAAAAAAAAAACATAAGAAAGAAAAAAAAAAAGAATCAAGTTTGATGCATTGTCAGAATACAAATCCACATTATGCCGGATTAAACGTGGGATATTTACTGAAAGCATGCACACCATCCTTTGCTGTGTCTACTGTAACTATAGTTCTGCATGATCAGCAAATGCATCTCATAAAGGTTTAACACAGAGTGCACAAAAGCTGTACAATCTGAGAAGGACCCTCTCTGCTCAATCCCCGATTCAGCACTAGCCCCACCTCCCATTGCAATGACTCGTTTAGAACAACTTCCACACGGGCCAGTGTGTGTCTGCTTGAAGCAGGTGCCATGGTTTACATGTCTGGACTGTGCAAGCGCTCAATGATATCACTAAAACTACAAGAGCCTGAATATCAATCAGCCCGCACTGCTGAGCAATGCAGAAGGTGGGAGAAGAGATATGCATGCAAAACTGTAACCAAAAGAGAAACAAGAGACAAGCATGCACAACTGCAACCGAAAAACAAACAATTCAGGTCAGGGTAGGAAGTGCCTGCAGCAATGCCTTTGAGGGGTTACAAAATATAAATTCAGTTTCTGTGCTGAATATATATATTCTTTAATTCGATAATTCGTGGTTAGGTCATGTTGACAGTAAATAGTTTACTGTATGTTATTGTATAAGGACCCTTAAGTGATTCACTGTTCTGATGTGCAAGTCAAATAGAAACTGTAACGAGCACTGTAAAGTCAATAAATGTAAAAAAAAAAAATAAAGAGATTTAAAATATTATCTTAAGCCTTTTATGTAACACGCTGTTTTCTAAACTTCTTATGAGACAGTCTATGTGGACGGTGTATCTACAGTACTGCAGCACACAAAACAAATTGTGAATAATGAGTAGAAACCATACAGAGTACGCTCTGCTACCTCGTCTGTCCCCTGGAGGTTGATTCACATAACAATCGCAGCTGGCTCTGTGCTGAGCAATACTGAGTAAGAAAGCAAAGCTGCTCCTGCACCTTGAAACAGTGAGACAGGGTTTCACTCGGAAATGACTTTGCTACTCGTCTAGTAAGGCTCTCAGTGGAGGTCTGGGAGCTGGCTTGCATTCTTGTGAATGCTGTGCCAACAAGCAGGGAGGTCCTGATCTCACAGCGTTCAGCTCTCTCTCCCTCTCTCAGTTACAGGAACTCCAATCTCGTTTGGAAAGCACTTCCCAAGCCCTGGTCTCTGATCTGCATGATGGGATATCCCAGCCTGCACACTAGAGAGCTTCCTGCTGTAACGCTTCCCCTGGCAAGCAGACGCAAGTTCAGCCTGCCCTCCCCAATGAACTCCACACCACAGTACAGAATACACCTCTGTTATACTGACTGTACTGACCTACAATTGAGCACTTGCCAGAAACATTCTTGCAATTCAAGTACTGAAATCCTGAACAGCTGCATCTTGAGATCAGTGAATGCTGAACTTTTGGTAGTTCCTAGAAATCATCCAAAAATCAGGATGGGGCAAGGGCCTTTGTTTTTGTTATGGTCCCTGCCTTTGGAGCTCCCTCCCAAGTAATACCAGGAAAGCATGGCACAGTCTAACCTTTCAAAATGAAGTTCAAAAACATATTTGTTTGCATTGGCTTATTTTTGTACTGGATTTACTGGCCAATGGCTTTAATTTTTTAGTTTTTACTCTAAAGCGCCCTGGGATGCTCTATATGAAGAGTGCTACAGAATATAAAATGGAACATTGTCTTGCAATGTATTGCATGATACACCAGCAGACAGACTTTGTAGCCTTTATTAAGCAGCTGATGTGATAGGTTTGCAATCTGACACACGAGGCAGCTGTGGAGTGTGAGCCTGCGCGTGAGCAGCGAGCTCCTGTACTGAGAGTGCTGACATCACCGCTTTCTATCCAGGGTGCCTCTCTGTGGAGTGTGAGCCTGTGCGTGAGCAGCGAGCTCCTGCACTGAGAGTGCTGACATCACCGCTTTCTATCCAGGGTGCCTCTCTGTGGAGTGTGAGCCTGTGCGTGAGCAGCGAGCTCCTGCACTGAGAGTGCTGACATCACCGCTTTCTATCCAGGGTGCCTCTCTGTGGAGTGTGAGCCTGTGCATGAGCAGCGAGCTCCTGTACTGAGAGTGCTGACATCACCGCTTTCTATCCAGGGTGCCTCTCTGTGGAGTGTGAGCCTGCGCGTGAGCAGCGAGCTCCTGTACTGAGAGTGCTGACATCACCGCTTTCTATCCAGGGTGCCTCTCTGTGGAGTGTGAGCCTGTGCGTGAGCAGCGAGCTTCTGTACTGAGAGTGCTGACATCACCGCTTTCTATCCAGGGTGCCTCTCTGTGGAGTGTGAGCCTGTGCGTGAGCAGCGAGCTCCTGTACTGAGAGTGCTGACATCACCGCTTTCTATCCAGGGTGCCTCTCTGTGGAGTGTGAGCCTGTGCGTGAGCAGCGAGCTCCGGTACTGAGAGTGCTGACATCACAGCTTTCTATCCAGGGCGCCTCTCTTTATTAGAGCCGGATTAAACCAGTCAGACTGGAAGAGAGTCAGCTCAGCACTCCACATTGTTTTTATTGTGAATCTCCCCCTCGACTCATCACGCCGTCTCATTAGCACGCTCTCTTTTCAAACAGGCCACACTGGAATCGCATCTCGTTATTCTCTGGGCACATGCCGTTCTTGTTGCAGTTTCCATGCCTTGCAGTGAAGAGGCTGAAAATAGCTGCATGGAGGCTTTAAAAGAGAACAGTCCTTTATTTATATCAATTATTTCAGGATACAGGGCTGTGTCATTGCTGTTTTGAGGAACGAACATTGTTTCCTATGATCTTGTTCACAATGTGCCACAGTTGGCAAGGTAACATCTTTCAGGGTTTTATTGCTGCTGTTCGGCAGACAGCTTGATAAAACACATTGCACCACTTTTAGCATTTACTGTAGAAAGAAATATTCATCTGTTTTACTGTGCAGAATAATAATAATAAAATTAATAAATTTATATATATTGAACATTGAATACATTTCTTCAATAAGCACTATGAACAGGTATAGTATAGTATACCTTCCTCGGGCAGTAGTACACTTGAAGTCTACAGCAGAATTATCCATGGTTGTAAAACAACAGAACGGGTGCCCTTCGCACGCAAAAAAACACAAAAAAAAAACACAAAAAAAAATCACACAAAAACAATGTACAGAATGAATGCATGTCAAACATGATCGTTTTGACTCAATATCCAGATTGTAATTGAACTGACATCTCCGGTTCATGCATGCTTCCACTGAGCTTCATATCTGCGACCTCATCTTTTGTTACAGTGCAAAGGAGACTTGCAAGAGCACTCTAGTACAAAAGGGCACTTAACTGAAGAGCCTTCATAGCAGGCCAGGGCGATTTATCCAGACAAGCTGCAAATACTAAATAAAAATGAATTCTGCAGACATAATGCATTATAAAAGGTAGTGCTACATTAATTACACTATGTACTGTTGGGACACATTGAAAATATCACATAAATAAATGAATATTCGACACAGGGACCCCAGTCGGCGCTGTGCCTCATTAAAACCAATCCTCGCCCAGGACAAATGGAAGCTGCTAGAGACTGGAAAATGCTGGCAGATGTTGGTCAACGGCTTATTTTTCCACCAGAGATTGCCACCACTAACCTTCGACCAGATATTGTCTTGTGGTCTGGATTAGCACGCCTTGTTCACCTGGTAGAGTTAACAATGCCATGGGAGGATGCTGTAGATGAGGCGTATGTGAGGAAGAAACTGCGGTATGCTCAACAAGCCGCTGAAGCGGGGCAGCGAGGATGGAGAGTCCAAGTTTACCCAGTGGAGGTGGGTTGTCGAGGATTTGTGGCACACACTACAACCTGGTTTCTCAGAGATGTCGGATTCAGTGGCTAAGAGTTGCGTCACACAGTGAAGAACTTATCTGAAGCAGCAGAGAGGAGCAGCAACTGGCTGTAGTTCAGACGGAAAGATTCTGGTTGGGGATCTCAAGCACAAGAGAAAGAAACGCTGATGTACGGGTAAGCTGGGCTGAGTTCAGTGGGCAATGGAGGGGAGTGATGCTGGGAAAACAGAATCACAGTCCAGCCCTCTTGAGGTGTCGTGGGCTAGTCCACGAAACACAAGAGGATGGAAGGTGCCCACTTGAAGACCCCAGAGATGTACCCTACTCAATCCAGACGGTTCTCATGCTGATGCGCTGGGGAGACCGCACTGTGGTTGATCCCCGTAGCCAGCATCGCAGCCGTTGTATGTGCTGATGCACAAGGGAGGCAAAAATAAGCTGATCCCTGGAGCCCTGGAGCCAGCATTACACTTCAGCCATCAACACCAGGCAGAAGGATATCATCAGATGGACGTAAACGCAAATGGATGGAGATGCAGATGGATCACATTAGTTTACTGTAAAGCTACGTCTTAGTTGGTGCTTATCTTGGTGAGAGCAGAGTTCAAATCAGTATGAAGTTTTAACATCTACTCTCATGTAATGGAAATCATAATCTGTATGTTGATCCTTACTTGTGCAGAGAGCTCGTTGAGTTCATGGGTCTCAGTACTGTTGGCTTGGGGGTCATCACACCGGCACCACTCACAGAGAGGCTGCGGAAGTGGGGGAGCTTGCTGCTGCTGCTGCTGTCCCTCTTCGAGTAGGGGGAGCTAAAAGACAGGGGGGGGGGTTGATGAGTCCTGACAGAGGCAAAGGGAGCAACACATGGGGGACAGTGCTATACTAAAATCAATAAGTTAATGCGATTTTAAAAATACAGAACACGCAAAAATTCAATACACGCTAGCAAAGCTATGTAGAGTACAAGAGGGCTGGACTCTGTTTCCAATCCAAGACAAGTTCATTTGACAGGGTCATCTCCCCGGGTGGCCACTGTGACTGGGAGTTATCTTGTAAGTGCATTTCTAGATTTAAAAGAGGTATTTGCCACACAGCATTGTCCTCCGGTGGTTCATGATTGTTTGGGAGGCTTTTCTGCGGTTATACTTCCAGCTTAAGGCATTCACAGTCTTGTTTGCTTTTATTTTTTAATAAACTATTCAACATGCCATAGGGGTGAGTCATGTGCAGAACGCTCTGTGCAATGAGAACAGTCAGACTGGAATGCTATTCTATAAGCTGCTCCTGGGTATCCAATGAAACAGAAAAAAAAACAGAAAACAAACCAAAAGCATGCAGTATAATCTAAAACTACCACAAGATGCAGAGGCCACTTTAATGCATCACAGTCTATACTGTCACCATGCTACACTGAAACATTACAATGAAAACCACACAAGGCTTATACCAGGATCCGAGGTTCAACATGAAACTCTACTGATACCCTGTGCACTGGAGTCTGAGAGTTCATTATATATCATCTAGAACAAGAAGGAGCTCTGCTGACATCCTGTGCAGATGTGATATCCTCTTCCTTAAGAATGTGTGTTATACTCTAAATACTGGAGATCAAGGAGAAGATCACATTTCAGCTGTATGTAGCTTCTGCAATTAACACCAATCAACGGCTGGTCGTCACTCATAGAAAATATTGCGGTAGTCTTTATGGAAAAAACAAAACAAAAAAAAACCTCAGTTTTACAATGTACTACCAAACGCCTGATATTAATAAAACCTAATATCAACCGTACAGATAAGTGTTTCTTTCTGCCAAAGAACAGAACATATCTTACCCTCGCCTCTAAAAATTGAACATAAAGCATGCATACAGAAGAGGTGTGCGCATGCGAGAGAGAGCGAGAAAGAGAGAGAGGAGAGAGGGAGAGGGAGAGGGAGAGACGACAGAAAGGGAGGGGGAGAGAGAGAGAGAGAGAGAGAGAGAGGGAGGGAGGGTACAGTAATAAATCTAGGGGAAAGGTTAATATCTCTGCAGCAGAGCAGATGCAGCAAACATAAATATTTCATGAATAACCTGAGCTACATATTTCTTTTCTCCTTTTAATTTAAAGCTGCAGCAATTTTAACTCCTGCACCTTCACTTCTCTTCACAACATAAACCAATCTGTAGTCAATCACTCATCACCAGGCTTGCAATGAAATAATCCCTTCTTGAGAATGTTGAAGCCACGGCTAGATTCAATATTAGACAAAACAGAGGCTGTTAAGAGGTTCATTCTGATACACATTAAACTGACGTGAGCCGTAACAGGAACACACACGCACACCACATTAGTTCCCAGTAACTACCGCACAAAATTACGTGGCAGGAGGAATTTATTCCAAAACAACACCCAACAAATAAGAAATAGAATGGCTGGTTTCACAGACCCCAATCATCACTAACTAGCTGAAGTACCCGGCGTTGCCTGGGGAAATTCAATATTTCAATAATGACAAATTGGGGAACGGTAGCCTTATGGTTTACAATAAGTTACCGATCTTGGGTGTTGCACAATGCGCTTAGACCCCTTTGCCTTTTTTTTAAACTTATTTATTTATTTATTTTTTATTTTTGTTCTTTTAATTTTTTTTTTGGTTTTGTGGGTTTCTTTAATTTGGGATACATGGCTATTGTAGTGATCTAGCAATGGAGTTACTAAATAAAGTACCCCGGGGGTCAAAATGTTGGATCCAAACATAGCCCTCTACATTCCGCTGGATCAAAGAGAAGGCCATGCAAAGTTTGGTTGCACTGGCTGCTGTGGGGTCTGAATGCATAAAGGAACAGACAGACAGACAGACAAAATACAGATGCATCGCTGAACAAAAAGCAATTAATTAACCCTGTTCTAGTTAACACCGTTTCCAGGCACAGACACAGAAAAATCATTCATCATAACTAGCCAGACAATATTATCCACCATTGTGTTTTCTCCTCTAAATCAGCAGCAGCCTGCCCTTCCTGCTTAGCAGACTGGTGCAATTGCAGATTTGGCATCCGCTCCAAGCACAGCAAACAATTCAGGAATCCTGCATCGGACATCAATTCTCCAGCACCCAAACCCCCCGATCCACACCCATCCTAAACAAACCAGACCTGTGCTTCTACAGAGCAGCAACGGTACTTTCAGACACAATCTAGTGTAAAACAAAATGCACATCTGACAACACAAAGGACATTATCAGTGAACTAGTGCACAACAGCCATTTCATTTAAACAAAAAACAAGGATATTACGAGATCGCTTTGCCTTGTCTCATCAATTACAATCTTTTGAATCCATAATGTACAATTCTGTTTGTTTTCGGAGCATTATAATTATGTCCATAGTGTAAAAACTGTAATGAAAATATAGGAGGCTGTGTGGTCCAGTGGTTAAAGAAATGGGCTTATAACCAGAAGGTCCCTGGTTCAAATCCCACCTCAGCCACTGACTCATTGTGTGACCCTGAGCAAGTCACTTAACCTCCTTGTGCTCCGTCTTTCGGGTGAGACGTAATTGTAAGTGACTCTGCAGCTGATGCATAGTTCATAGATCACCCTAGTCTCTGTAAGTCGCCTTGGATAAAGGTGTCTGCTAAATAAACAAATAATAATAAAATGCGCTTTTCTTGCACAGCAGGCTACATGAAGGATAGCAAGACTTCAAAAATAAAATGTTGTTCATTTTACAGATACTTTCTGTAAACCAAAACCAAAAAAAAAGAATTGTTAAAAAACCGTAGTATGCAGCAGCAATACTGTATGCATTGCCAAGCTTCATTTTAGATCCATTCCAGTCCAGGT
This sequence comes from Acipenser oxyrinchus oxyrinchus, assembly GCA_030684275.1. Lineage (NCBI taxonomy): Eukaryota > Metazoa > Chordata > Actinopteri > Acipenseriformes > Acipenseridae > Acipenser > Acipenser oxyrinchus. The sequence continues at coordinate 34,435,654 of CM060261.1, forward strand.
ATTTATTAAAGGCAGGTCCTACATGATTTCATTCAGCCTGCTGAGGGTCCGATAAACAAATTGACTGGAGCAAAAACCCGGATTGTGCACCACTGCCCTACATGGATAGTCAGGGCTGAGCACCAGCAGCACCCCAGCTCTCATGCACCCGGCCAGCCACCATTGCACAGCTCCTAATGGAGCCATTCTGGGTCAAATCCTCATCACTGGTTCATTAGCTTTAAATCAGACCATTTGTGATTTCCTGGCCATTGGTATTGGCTGCATCTTACTGATTATCTGAAATGGCAGGCGCGGTATTGATCATCTGAAATGGCAGGCGCGATATTGTACACAACAGGGACTTGCTGTCAGTGTGTGACTCGCCAGCTCGCAAGTAACTAAAATCTTGGGTATGACTAGAAAGCCGTTTCAACTGTTGGGTCTAAACTCGAGAGCAAGGTAAATCACAGGGATGGAAATAAGACATTGCATAGGAGTTTGATCCAATCTTATTTCCATCTCTGGACTATTACTGCAAGTCACAGCAGTAAAAACATTGCACAACTTTGAAACTTTGGGGCTGTAATGGGAAACAGATATTTCTGTTTTTGAGGGGGGCACCTAACATCTACACGTATCTTTCCTAACATCTACAGATATCCTTCCTAACATCTACATATATATTTTCCTCTTTTCTCGTACTGTCTAAAGGTTCTCTACTTTTAGCGGGTATTTGCTGACAAAGAAGTCCCGACTCACCCGATTTTGGTCTTCTGCTTGGATTTGGAGGACGGGCCACTCTTGGCCTTCTTGGAGAGCTTGTCCTTGGGTTTGGGTTTGGATTTGAGCCGACGTGCCGCCTTGCGCTCCTGCCGGGCCTCGCTGGAGGAGCTGGGGAAGCTCTCGGGGCTCATGACGCGTGGGATGTTCTTCTCCCCGCGCTCCTTCGCCTTGGCGATGGCCTCTGAGATGATGCGGTTGGCCTTCTCCTGCTTGTCCTCCACGAGGACCTCCATCATCACAGCCGCCGCCGCCGCTGCCTTCTTCAGCCTCCTCTCAGAGTACACCGGGCTGCTCCTCACCTGGGGGCTGTGCAGCTTGGACTGGGAGCCTGAACCATTAGTGTTCTTAGAGGAAGGGGGCTGCAACAGACAGAGAGGGAGAGACACACACAAACTTCAGAAAGAGTTTCTCAATCCGTTTACTATTTAAGACTGGAAATGTGCTCCTCGAAATCTCACACAGACCTCATCTGACCTCCTACCAAACGGAGGCCCATTTGAGTTCCCAACCTGATTTTACAAAGGCAACTTTCAATAACAGAATCGGCACTACTGTATATTCTCTATACAACAAATGATAATATCCTTTCTATAACTTATTTTTTCCCCACATTTCATTTTTAAAATAGGATATTATCACAGTGGCGTCAGGTTATTGATAACCACTTGCTGAGACTTATTCAAGTTTACCACAGTATTTTTGCACTGCAAGTTTACAGTTTTCTCATGCTTTTACTATAATGTAGTCTCTTCTTTCCAATGCTTGCCTATGCTTTACTATGCTTTCACATTGCTTTATTACATGTTGCTAGAATTTTTACTATGGGAAACTTTGATAAAGGTTCCACACAGGATCTTTTTTTGCTACAGTAACATGTATTTTGTAATCTACTGGTCTGTGCCAATGAAAGCCTGCAGTGAGCTATAATCTGCTCTCCCTTTATTATAATAATAATTTGCATGCAAAAAAACAAAACACTCAAGCTGCTGTTTGTAGTTCAAATTCAATCATACAGTATATAAACCTGCTACAGTATATATGTTGGGGGGACATTTAAATGTAAAATGGCTGCAGTTACTGAGGGCTATCTTCATAGATATTATTACAGTGAGCAGTGCAGCACATAGTAAATAAATACTGATTAATTATCTGGAGCAGTTCCGACACTCAATGGAATCTTGTGTGACAGTAAAGTATTACTAGGAGAGGCAAGGCCTTTAAGATAAGCACTAAACAATCAAATCACACAGCCTGAGTCTCAACATTTCAACAGTAAATCAAGTAGTGGAAATATGAATGTGTAGATTGTAACATTATAGGTCCGATAACAGAAATGATGGTCTCTCCCCACAGGAAACATGCAATCTCAAAGGTTTTATAATCCTGTGATAACAACAACTACACTAACCATGATATACAGAACCTGTACACAGACCTGCACTGTATACAATACAAGCAGACTGTATAAATGCTATTTCTGCTTTAGCAAACCTATAGCAGGGGATACAATAAAAATAAAAGTATTGCATCTGATTCACCTTTCACAGCTAAGATCAGACGAGATGCAACATCATGAATGTAATCAATATTTTCTCACCAAACTGATACGGCAATCAAATGACCTCCTCTTGCTACACTGCAAGTGTCAGGAAAAGGCCAATTAATAACCCAACAAGCTACCAGACAAAATGAAAATCGCTCTCAAGAAATCGCCATGCACAGGACACAAGATCTGCAATAATGTGTTTGCACTTCTGAGCCATGTGACTATCCCAGATCAACTGCCCTGCATTAAAACGAGTGATGGTTTAGTGAACAAGTGCAACAAAACATTAAGCACCTCCGACATGCTGTGATTCCTGCAAAGCTGGTAGCTGGTGTACTTTACAACAAGCCTCTATTAAGCCAATGGATGAGACTTATTTACTGCTCTGCGAGAAAATCTAATTGTCTGCAACCAACAAACATTTGATTTCTGTGTCCACAATTAGCATTGCTTAATATAATTTTAAACCTTTTAGGAGTGGGAGATAAAACAATTAATTTAAAGTCTCATATGTTTAAATGTACAGTGTACAAAGGAAATACATTTCAGCCGTATTCCATAGGTCTACATTATTAAAATGCTACTCATCATGACTTATCAGCAAACAAACATTAGGGCAAAATGTCATTCAACAAGAAATTAAACCACCAATTCAGAAATCTACCTTGTGAAATGAGACATGTTCAGTGTATTTCTACCTCCATAAGCAACACTTACTACTAAACACCAGAATTACTTGCCTTCAACTTGAAAAACAATTTTTAAAAAAAGAGAGAAATTCCACTGCATAAAACAATCAAATATAAACTAAACAAAATGAAAACACACACACACACACACACACACACACACACACACACAGGGATTATTGCCATTTTCTCACCCATGAATAAGCTGCAGAGAGCAGCAACAGCCAGGAAAACAGTCACTGGGATTATCCAAACACATTCTCAGGGCCAGATCCTGCATGTGCTTTAGTGAGTAATGTTACAGCACACCAAGAGACCCACTGCAGAACAGGGAGGCTGAAGGGAGCCAGCGTCAGGAAATGGGAAGGGAGGGAGGGAAAAAAAAAAACCACACAGCAAGCTACCTTTAGGCCTGGGAGCTAAACAAATTACTGAGGCTGAAGAAAACAGCAACCAGCACAAGATGGCGATGCGAGGCCAGCTCTGCAGCGCAGCCAGTAGCAGGGAACGTTATACAATCCTATTACCCTTTTAGCCCCGGCAACCCCTCCTCCTCCTCCCACTCGCTCAGCAGTTCACTTACCCTTCCTCTTGGCCTCTTCACTGAAGACATTGTTTCGGTCGTCTTAACAAAGCCTTGCTCTTTTTTTTTTGCCAGTTTTTTTTTTTCCTCTCTCTCTCTCTCTCTCTCCAAACCAACCCCCCAGGCTTTGCTCAAGAGGAAATCATTAGGAGAGGATTGCTAAACGGCCTATTTATCTCGGCAGCAGCAAGGAGGAGTACGGCTGCCTGTAAACACACATTGTGATCTAGCAAGGCACCCCTCTCGCTCTCCTCTCATTGATTCTCCACATCCCGGGGTAAGGTAGGCTACTCCTCTGTACACTGAAAGGTTTTGTGTGGTGTTGTTGGTGGTGCTGTTTTTTTCCCAGCCCTCTATCTCTCTCAATAGCCAGCACAGCCAGTCAGTCTCCAACAAAGCAGCGTAAAATGAAAGCACAAAGCAACAAAATACATCAGCATGAATATTAGAGATGTCGTTAAAATCCTGACTCGCTTTCCCTCCCCCCCTCCTCCTCTCTTACTCTCGCTCTCTGCGGAAGTAGACCAGCAGATGGTGCTACCAGGTATTAGGCTCTCCATTAGGCTCGCTACACTTTAACCCCCAAAGGACTGGATTTCTACACAAATGCCTGGGAATGCTGTTAAACGTCTTCAGAAAGCTCTTTACTTTTTCCCATATTGACTTATTGGTAATGACAGCAGTCATCCTATGCCTAACCCTTTTATACTCTCTAAGAATGTTCACCTACAATCCAGCATTTTCTAGACTTTTCTAGAATTAGGTTTTCCATTATCATATTGAAATTTCTAGCACCATGTAGACGATACTATCATAGCATCAAAGGGTAGGAACACTTTTGAATTAGCATTTTTTGATTGCTGAAATAAATAATTGTAGACATCTATTTCTTCAAACTTTTTTTCCTCGTTCCACAAAAGCAAAACTTTTGTTACAAAAGATTTTTCCTAAAATTCTTTGATTTCGAGAACTTTCTAGAAATTATAAAATTTCAATTGGGTATGTAAACTTTTGACTACAACTGTATGTTATAAGGCGGTACGGTCATGGCTCCCATTTGCCCCATAATGCCATTACACTAAACACTAGTATTCTCCTTATAAGGTGGAACACAAAAAGCATGGTCTCTTAACTATGGCTCCCGACCACAGTGTTATAAAGGGGGAGCACTGTAATAGGTTAAATAGTACTGAACACGTCACTGTTCTGTAATGCGCTCATTTAAAACACTCCTCATGTTAACACATACAGCAGTGACACAGACTGAACTATCACACTTCTATGAATGGATGAAAGAAAGTCCCTGGAGGAATACAAAGTAGCATGCTTTAAAGTCTTCTCTGAAAGGGTTCCTTTCAAGACGTACGGTAGTGAAGCCTGGAGCACGCTTGGAACCGCGGGATTCCTCTCAGTAAAAACAGACAGTCGGGGAGCATTTTTTTTTGGTTCTGGGTAGAAACTCATCTGCAGTTCAACCGACCGAGGCAGAGCAATTTCTGGGTCTCTCAGCGCTTCTTTTAAAGAACGCAAAACACCCCACAAGAAACCATATCCTAGCATGCTATCAAACTGCACAGTACACAAGACCAGTGAGATACGTCAACCGCGTACACAGACAAACTGGCTTTTACTGGAACAACCTCTCAATGGACTACCTCAGAAAGGTCTTCACAGATGCCTGTTTTTCTTTTTTTTTTTTACATAGGCGTTGTAACATAGGACTGGTATAGATCACACACACTGTAATTCAACTGAGTCATAACTACACGCAAGTGGCCTTGGTGGGCATTACCAGCTTATGTAAAACTGCTGATAATTCTCTGCTTTCGTTCTAAAACCAATTAAAAAAAAAAAAAAAAAAAAGAAGAATTCTGAAAAAAAAAAAAAATTATTGCATGGCCAAGAGATATCCAAGAAGGGTGTGAATAATTGCATCATTATTTTAACTTCATGTTTTCTTTTCTTGTGTGAATTCAACAGACTGCTCTCTGCGGATTTCAATTGACAACAGTGAAACAGTGATTAAGAAACCTCAGGAAATCCGATTGTGACAACAATTGGACTAACCACCCCATCTGATATGAATATGAGGAGGGAGGGGGGCCCGGCCAGGACAGGACCCCTCTCCTATCTGGCTGTCTGCTTCCTCCTGAACTCCTCTGTGGTTTTTTAAAGAGCACTGTTAATTCAACCTGACTTCACAGGGCCATCCAAAGACAAGGGGGAGCGTTACCAGTACATCAGCATTAAGAAGCTTTAGAACCAGTACATCAAGAAGCTTTCGAACCAGTACATCCGCATCAAGAAGCTTTAGAACCAGTACATCAAGAAGCTTTCGAACCAGTACATCCGCATCAAGGAGCTTTAGAACCAGTACATCAAGAAGCTTTCGAACCAGTACATCAGCATCAAGAAGCTTTCGAAACAGTACATCCGCATCAAGGAGCTTTCGAACCAGTACATCTGCATCAAGGAGCTTTCGAAACAGTACATCAAGAAGCTTTCGAACCAGTACATCAGCATCAAGAAGCTTTCGAACCAGTACATCAGCATCAAGAAGCTTTCGAACCAGTACATCAAGAAGCTTTCGAACCAGTACATCCGCATCAAGTAGCTTTAGAACCAGTACATCCGCATCAAGAAGCTTTCGAAACAGTACATCCGCATCAAGGAGCTTTCGAACCAGTACATCTGCATCAAGGAGCTTTCGAAACAGTACATCTGCATCAAGAAGCTTTCGAAACAGTACATCCGCATCAAGGAGCTTTCGAACCAGTACATCTGCATCAAGGAGCTTTCGAAACAGTACATCAAGAAGCTTTCGAACCAGTACATCAGCATCAAGAAGCTTTCGAACCAGTACATCAGCATCAAGAAGCTTTCGAACCAGTACATCAAGAAGCTTTCGAACCAGTACATCCGCATCAAGTAGCTTTAGAACCAGTACATCCGCATCAAGAAGCTTTCGAAACAGTACATCCGCATCAAGGAGCTTTCGTTCCAGTACATCTGCATCAAGGAGCTTTCGAAACAGTACATCAAGAAGCTTTCGAACCAGTACATCAGCATCAAGAAGCTTTCGAACCAGTACATCAAGAAGCTTTCGAACCAGTACATTTGCATCAAGGAGCTTTCGAACCAGTACATCCGCATCAAGGAGCTTTCGAACCAGTACATCTGCATCAAGAAGCTTTCGAACCAGTACATCTGCATCAAGGAGCTTTCGAACCAGTACATCAGCATCAAGAAGCTTTAGAACCAGTACATCAAGAAGCTTTCGAACCAGTACATCTGCATCAAGGAGCTTTCGAACCAGTACATCCGCATCAAGGAGCTTTCGAACCAGTACATCTGCATCAAGAAGCTTTCGAACCAGTACATCTGCATCAAGGAGCTTTCGAACCAGTACATCAGCATCAAGAAGCTTTAGAACCAGTATATCAAGAAGCTTTCGAACCAGTACATCAGCATCAAGAAGCTTTCGAACCAGTACATCAAGAAGCTTTCGAACCAGTACATCTGCATCAAGGAGCTTTCGAACCAGTACATCCGCATCAAGGAGCTTTCGAACCAGTACATCTGCATCAAGAAGCTTTCGAACCAGTACATCTGCATCAAGGAGCTTTCGAACCAGTACATCCGCATCAAGGAGCTTTCGAACCAGTACATCCGCATCAAGGAGCTTTCGAAACAGTACATCCGCATCAAGGAGCTTTCGAACCAGTACATCCGCATCAAGGAGCTTTCGAAACAGTACATCCGCATCAAGGAGCTTTCGAACCAGTACATCTGCATCAAGGAGCTTTCGAAACAGTACATCCGCATCAAGGAGCTTTCGAACCAGTACATCCGCATCAAGGAGCTTTCGAACCAGTACATCTGCATCAAGGAGCTTTCGAACCAGTACATCTGCATCAAGGAGCTTTCGAAACAGTACATCTGCATCAAGGAGCTTTCGAACCAGTACATCCGCATCAAGGAGCTTTCGAACCAGTACATCCGCATCAAGGAGCTTTCGAACCAGTACATCCGCATCAAGGAGCTTTCGAAACAGTACATCCGCATCAAGGAGCTTTCGAACCAGTACATCTGCATCAAGGAGCTTTCGAAACAGTACATCCGCATCAAGGAGCTTTCGAACCAGTACATCTGCATCAAGGAGCTTTCGAACCAGTACATCCGCATCAAGGAGCTTTCGAACCAGTACATCTGCATCAAGGAGCTTTCGAAACAGTACATCCGCATCAAGAAGCTTTTGAAACAGATACTTTGTTCTGTTTATTTATTTGTTAAAATATTGGATTTTTTTTTTTTTTTTTTTTGCAGACCACTGTAGGTCAGTAATTCTAGATTCAAACAGCTGCCAAAACAAATTAAAAAAAAACACCACAAAAAGATATATCAGCACATTAAAACTGCCATGTTATGTAAATATATTACATACTGCAAGCTATCTGAATCAAGAGCTAACACAAGATCTACAGTAGTTTGCTGCATGCAAGGCTTAACTGTGGGTTCCTAGAAGGCAGGAATAAACTAATAGGGGAGCCAAACACTGGGTTGCATGTAAATTATAAGAACAATTACAGCAGGTTTCTTTTGAATTATTCTGTATAAAAGTACAGTAATACCACAGCAATATTCCGGTTACATAATACTAATAACAGCATACCCTCCTGTGCATATTCATTTACAGTAATGCTTCTCAAGGGCTGAACAGAACCTGCACATCTGCACCCCAGTATCAAAATCTGCACATCTGCACAGTACAGCACCTCCCCAGTATCAATATCTGCACCCTGTACAGCACCTCCCCAGTATCAATATCTGCACATCTGCACCCTGTACAGCACCTCCCCAGTATCCATATCTGCACATCTGCACCCTGTACAGCACCTCCCCAGTATCAATATCTGCACATCTGCACCCTGTACAGCACTTCCCCAGTATCAATATCTGCACATCTGCACCCTGTACAGCACCTCCCCAGTATCAATATCTGCACATCTGCACCCTGTACAGCACCTCTCCAGTATCAATATCTTGTGCAACAGGGGAGCACTCCACACACTCATTACCTATTCAAACCCTCACTTCTCTTCAGAAGAAAACCTGGAGGGTGTTTTCGCTATGCTGCTGTAATAATACAGGCATCTCAATGAGTTACATGCCAATTAGGAACTTAACAATAAATGAGGTGGAACATTTTTTATTTATTTTAGCAGCAAATAACACATGCAAATAAAATACTGTAGAGCACCCCCCCCCCACGCACACACACTGCAAAGTGCATTATCTCGGTACACAGTATTTCATCTGCAGTCTACTGGAGAGCCGCTCTGTACAGCAGTTTAAAGGAATCCTGTCTCTGTGCACAATGCCCCAGTGTGGAATCCTCTCAGAGGATCATGTCTCTGTCTTCATATTGTAAGGGGAGAGAGGAGCAGGTCTCTATCTTCATATTGTGGGGGTCACATGGGTTAGTGATTGCACGCTTGCGGTGGAGTGCTTCCGATCCTAGCAAGAAGGAGGAGCTAGTGCTAGCAGTGAGCAAGACAGCCAGCCAGCGAGGTCAGCAGACAGCACACTTCCCTGATCTACAGTACAGGGCCTTTGCCTGCACTGAGAAAGAGTCACTTTGTAATACCTGCAAGTTAGATTTCTGTTTGCTTTTTTTTTTTTTTTTTTTTTTTTTAGAAAACTCACAAATGGAAATAGGACACTGCACAGGATTTCCATCCATTCCTAGTTTTACTAAGAGTTTAATAAGACACGCCTGAGCTTGTTATCATTATACTGTGGCTTATCAAGCTGGTAGTAAAACCTGCCTGCTGAAACCCATTTATTGAACAACATTTTTTTGCAGTAGTATAGTATGCAAAGTACTTTTACCATTCCAATCACCCATGACTTGCTGTGCATTCCGGGACAGTGTTACCATCCAGAACTTCTTAACAATACCAGATTCCATGGTTAAAATGTACGGTGTGCATCCAGTAAATCACATTGCTTCAGTTCAGTACGTCTGCAGTGACCACACGTGCGAATGCCTGTGTACAATGCCCCCCGGTACAGAGAAGACCACCTGCCTGTGAAGACCACTTTTAAACTGAACCCTAAGCAGTCATCATCAATACGGTCATCTGTAAGCACTGCCCCTTTAAGAGTCGGGCCAGCTTTGTCCTTGGAATTGGAACCTTTGGAAACAGGCCTACAGTAGAGTGCACATGTGCTTCAACATTAAACACCGTTTACACTGAGGAGATGAAACTTGCAATGGCACAACACAACTGGACAGAACCACTAGTATTCTGTACAGTTAGTGTGAACCAACTAGCCACTTAATTTGGTCTGCCAACTAGTACAGTGGTTTGCAACTTTAACAGTCTGTTGTATGTATGTATGTATGTATGTATGTATGCATGTATGTATGTATGTATGTATGTATGTACAGTATGCATGCATGTATGTATGTATGTATGTATGTGAGTGCACTGTTAGAAAACAATGTAGTGTAACACTGCACTCACACACTGCCTAACCCAAGCCTGTACTGTAGCTTCAGTGAATTCCTCCATGTACTGTAAGTTACAGCACTGTATACTGCATTTCATACTGTCTGCATCTACAGAGAAACCCAGCCCTGCTGAGCTAAACTGTACTGCAGTCAGCGTGCGTCTGCATTTATCTTCTCCCCTGTCTGCCTGTGCTTGTTTTGGTTGCTTTCGAGACAGTGCATCTAGACATCTCGTTCTGAAATAGCAGAGAACACAACAGCAGACTAGCGAAAGCCTGTACATGCCTGGTGCTGTCCAGCACAGAACAGCAGGGCCCGCAGCAGAAACTTCTCTGCAACGAAGCAGTTAAAATGCAAATCTGTTTCGCTAAACACTGGAAGGAGGTTCTGTTCTCTCAACGCAAGCAACAAGCAGGTGGTAGTTTCAGAGCTATTAACGATTAGCTAATATATTTAAAGAAGGGTTTTTCCTTCACGTTTACATAAGACACCCCCTGCTTCTTCTGTCATTCAACTGAAAGAGTTCCCACGTGGCCACAAAGCTGCGAGAAGGGAGAAAGCTTGTGTGCCTGCTGCCAAAACTACTGTAGGCAAATGTAAACAAACTGGTAAGCCAACAACACCTTGGGTGCCGACAGAATGCTGAACTGTGGATGAACGTAGTAAACATTCACCAGGAATCATGTCTTAGCGTGAAGCTGAACATGCCTGTGGGACAGGTTTCAATATAACAAATCAGTTTCAATAGAATGCACTTGGCTGGCAGGTCCGGCTACAAGGTTAGATAAACCTGCTCAATTAAAAAAAAAAGTTACACAGGCTGGAGTGATGCTTTGATGACAAATTAAATGGACATAAACTTGAGAGATGTTATTTCCCAGACCAATTAAAATGTACAGTAATCTCCAGGGATATTTAACATCCTGTCAGAGAGTAATCCGGTACAGTGAGCACTGCTATGCCATGGTCCTCTCACACACATAGGTGGACGGTCACTGCAAGTGGAAATCATTCCTGTAAATGAATTCCATTATAATGCAGTATCAGGAGAATACAGAAAGTACCCAGTGCATAAGCAGGAGGACCATTTCTTATTGTGCAGCGCAGTCAGTGAATTACATTATGTTGGAGAAACATACACTTTACGAGAAACTATAGTTTACAAAATGAACTGGGTTTTAGATTGAGTTAGTACTTGGGTTTTAGGAATTAGTTAAGTTAGACAATTTTGGGTTTAATATTGATTGCTGGAGCAGGAAAGACAGATGGCAAGGAGAAAGCTTTGAAGTGCACCACATGGCAATTTAAAGGGGACCCTGTGTTTTATCAGAGATAAAATTTTGGGGCTAAAATATTCAAAGACTGACAATCTCCTTCCTTCCCTGAACTTTATGACGTTATGACTTTGTGAGTAAAACACCAAAGAGGCTTTGATGTTAGGTTCACTTAAAGTAACAAAAAGAAAGTGGACTCGCATGGTCAATGATATTATTGGTTGACAGGAGGCCTCCACAACCTGCATCAGTATGTAATTGTATTTTCTGATAGGCTAAGAAAAGAGGGGTGATGTCATAAGGGAAGCCTATATTAATTCTATTATAACTTGTGCTTAAGGAAAATAGAGTACCCAGCTGCTCTACTGTATCTAATAAAATATCTATTGAAATCTACAAAGGATTTCAGAATTACAATTATTTCTACTCATGGATGCATGAAGGAGAGAAGTCAGATAACAAACATTACGTTTTTGAATTCTACACATTACAGTACAGTAACAGGGTACGTGGCGGGAGACTACTGTGCTGGACCTGCTCCAACATATTTAAAGCACCTCTACACAGCTCTGCTGCTGCGTACGCATTTAAAGGCCATGCATTACAGCTCTCTCTCTCCAGCTATCACTCACTGTTTTATAAAAGCGCTTTCGTACAGATTTACTGGCTTTCTGCTTGGGAACGATGAACCGGCAAGCCTCAAGTGCGGTGAAAACACACACCACAATCTTTCACGTCCTGCAACAAGATACTGGAAAAAACAAACCATTTTGAGGTTAATGCTGAAGTACAGAACAAGCAGAATCTTCAGAGCAATTTACTGCATTCAGAGCTTTTAGAACAGAACATTGTTGCAATCTGAATAGTCAAAATGGAAACTACCTAAAGCCTCTCTGAATAAACATACTGTATAAACCCAAATAAATGTTCAAACAAAATGAGAATACCTTGAAAAAAACTAGATTTGATCTAAAATCGTTTGGCCGAGTAGTTAATAAACTGTCACAGAAACCCGAGACAGAATTATTTTCCTTTAACTCACTTGCTGTTTTCAAGGTTGAAATCTAGTGCAATTTTTTTTTTTTTTTTTAAATGAAAGCAGACAGACGAGTCACCCCGTGCTGCTCTCCAGCTGGCAAACAAGGAATTCCCAGCCTTGCCAGGGACATCATGCATCATGAGAGAGACGCCTTTAGATTTCATTCTCCGTCATGTGGAAATCTAAAACAGCATTGCCTCACAAACATACCTATCGTACGTGCAGCACGTTTTCATTGGTATGCAATTGTTATTGCATGAAGACTTTTTTCTAATCATTTACGCAGATTAATCATAAACCAACATGAATTGTGCTTATCAAGTCATACTGCTCCTGTTGATGAAACTTTTTCAGCACCTGCAACCTTACAGAAAGCCTACCATGCAACAAATAATGTTGGTGGTTAGTGAAAATTAAAGAATAGGTCAAGACATTGCACTGAATTTAATAACAGAAGTCACGTCTAAAACCCCTTCACTGCCTGCTTACTTCTAAAAGGGCAAGTCATTCCGACTACAGCATTTAATTACAATACATACAATCAGGTAGCACAATGTCCAAAATCTTTGGGGCACAGACTCCAAACCTCCTGGAACCAAATAAAATGAACAAAAGACAAACGTTATAGGCTAGGCTTAATTTTTCTATTTCACTTTGAATTTGCAAAGAGATTCAATTAGCTGTGAAGAAAAAAAAAAAAAAGCTAAGGGGGTTTCAGGCAGATGCTGTTGCTGACATGAGTGTTCCTGTCGGCTTCCAAAAAGCGTGCAATTATTCTGCAGCCCTGCACACAAAGACAGAGCGCTGCTGGCTTCGGTGTGGCACAGTATTCTATTGTGTTCGTCCCATGCAGTTATCTTTTTCTATCAAACACAATGACTAAGCAGCCGGCATACGCAGCTTTGACCGTTTCAGACAACAGTGCAAACAGAGCCAGTCAGCCCTGGCCTGGGATCCAGTGCCTGCACCTTGAGGCATGAGGAGGGGTCTGGGGTGGCTGTCTGGGACTGGGTCAGTGGATTGCAATGGGATGTGAAATCTTCCACTCCAAGGTCACTGGCCTGAAACCAGCACAAGTAGCCTCTGCCAATTTTCTGTGAGACAAGTCTTCACATTACTGAAGCACTCAATCTGGCACCCCACTAGCCTGGCGCAGTGAAAGAAAAGGGATTTACAACGGGCTTGAGTGATATGGAATGGGATTAAATGGAAGCAATCAAGGAGCAATGACAAACGGAAATAGGAAGAACTGAACTCTCACTTTTTAGAGGATAGTGTGCTGCTGAAGAACGGATCATACTGTAGTTTACAAGTCAGTGAACTTAGTCGACATAACATTTTTAACAATATCTGCATATGCAGTTTTACTGAAATATGTTTCCGTTGACATTGTCTTCTTCATTATCGCAGTTCTGCACAACTGAAAAGAGAACCAGCATTATTTAGGAAATTACAAGCTGCATTCTGCAGTATGCAGCCGTACTGTAACTAATCTCCTGCAGCTGGATAATCACAACGTCTAAAATGTGGCACAGAGCTTTAGTGTGCTTCATGCTTTATGCCTGCAGCACCCAGACTTGCATTCTAATTCCAAAGTGACTCGAGAGCTTGCACACCAGCAGTCAGGTGTGAGATTTGAAGCAGTCGATTGCCACCAGTATTGCACACAGTATGACAGCGGGACACTAGCTGTACAGAAGAGGGAGGGGAACACAGCTTTATCTATGAACCCTGACCTCACAGTCAAAGATATTCTCCTGACCAAAATGACATTGGCGTGTTTAACTGTACTGTACAATGCTCAAATAACCAGTGCAGATTAGCCTGACTAATGCAACAAGTACTCCACCCTGGTAGGTGCAGGCTGGAGATAACAGGCTGTCAGAACGTTACTGCAGCTCATCGTCCCCAATTACCAGTCCACTGGGACAAGGTTGCATGAGGACATTACGGCTCTTGTTCAACCTTTAAGAAAAAAAAAAAAAAAAAAGACAAAAGAAAAAACGATCCTGCCAACCTATTTTCTTCTAAATAAGAGGCCTTGTCATGCCGGCTGGCTGACTTGTAATTTCAGAAAGTCCTTCATTCATAAAGACCACACCTCCAGAGCGATTGACTGTACAAGGGTGTCTTTAGCACACAGGAAAAAATAAATGCCTCGCCCTGTTTTTTTTTTCTTGTTTTTTTTTTAATTTGTGGACTCAACATGCTGTCTTTCAATCCATTTTTCAAAACAGTTTATTGTTATTTTTTTTTCTACCTTTATTCTTCAAAAAGGCAGAACAGTACCCACAGGCCATCATCAGAAAGGGTTAATTCCAAAAAAGTTGTGGGGGGTGGGGTCTATGACCAGAGTTCTTGTGTCAGTGTATAATGTTCACACAATAAGTGGTACTGTTGCTGTACACTAAAGTTCATCACAGACCTACAACTCTGTTACGGGGGGAATAACCCACTTTCCAAACTCAAACCTCATCATTTGAACTTTGGACAATCCAACAGGATGGTACGTTTGCTTTCTTGTAACTGCTGTTAATCTTCTTTATGGTAATGCTATCACCAAGGAAACGCTGGTTAAAGATTAGGAATGTGGTGTTTTTCACAGATTCTTTTATATATAAAAAAAATATATAATTAAAAGGCATATTGGCATCAATTGATTGACTTTACAAATCATGTGCAAGAAATACAAAAATAAAATAAATAATGAAATCCCAGTATCTCCTCCTATGCTGTGTACATGTCTATGGTTTAAAACGTGTCAGCATGTCATGTGCAGGTTGTCTTTTGTTGTGTGTAATCTCACAGCCAAACTGCACGATATGACCCATTTTACACAGTTCTACCGACAATGCGTTTCCCTATATAGTAATTCAGGGGTCTGAGTCCCAGCCCCTCCCTCTGCTAACAGACCTGCATCATTCTCCTTCTCATCCCATACTGAAACACAATACCAGCCCAGAGCCAAAACACAAGAGCAACACCATGCTGCAGGCACCGTACCACACAACAAGATTACACCGAGGCAGAGACACAGGGTTAAACTGGGAGTAACACGCTGATGAAAAGGGGCAATCAAACCAACAGAATTACTGCTCAACTAGCAGATTACAGTGAGATATTCTCAGTGCTGTACATGAACGTAACAGTCGCAAAACTAAAGACATGTTTAGGTTTTTTATACAACTGGATCCTGTTGCTGTGTCGATTGATTTGAGAATTGTGCAAAAAAATTTAAATGCACATCAACAATGGCTGTTGATTCAATCATAGCACGTGGACAGGACACAAAAACAAAAAGCAAACACTCACACACACACAGAGTGCCTGCCCACCCACATGTAATTAAACAATCAAGTCAGTGTCTATTGCATCCAAACATCTGTTTAATTTAGTGTTTCTTCTGTTTAATTCATAAAAAAAGAAAGCTATCCTTTATAATAAATCTGAAATCCAGGCTTTAAGTTGTTTTCAGTTGTGCAGCACTACCAGTCACTAAGAAACAAAGCAAAAAAACAAAGCAAAAGATTTTGCCAAAAGGCAAGTACAGGCTGTACAGTTTCAGGACTTTATCCTGTATGCAAAAGGTTAACCAGCTGAACTGTAGGCCTCAACCACAGAGCGAGGGGACATTGCGTCACATCCACGGCCCGCAATTACAGCTGGGTGATTGAGCAGGCCCCCCGAGACACTGAACTACACCAGCAAAGAAACCTAAGTACCCAAAACAATTTGTTCAAACCTACTGTATTATTCACACTGGCTGGAGTCGCACAAGCTCTTCACAGGCAGTTACCAATCCTCCACCTCCCTCCCTCTCGCTCCACCCCTTTTCGTGGCACCTTCTTCCTGTTAACCTTTAACCCTCCCCGCCTCCCCTCGGGAGTGCCGCAAAACAGGGCAACAGCCTGCAAGCACACACACACACACACACACACAACACCAGTGAAGTGAGGCAGGGATCATATTTCTCTGCTGCTTGCAGTTCCAGGTGTCTCAGAGTTAAATACAAGTGTCTTCAACTGTGTTAAGAAGCGGCAGGACTGGTAATTCTGGGCTGGCTCCAACCGTCCTCTCTCGTGAAGCACACTCCTACTGCTGCTAAATCTGCAGGGTTACCTTCACAGCTACTGTAGTGCATCGACTTTCCTTACTCCCCTTCAATTACCAGGGGCACACGCAGGCAATCTAAAATGGCACATATTCTCTCTGTGTCTGTGTCTCTCTCTCTCTCTCTCTCTCTCTCTCTCTCTCTCTCTCTCTCTCTCTCTCTCTCTCTCTCTCTCTCTCTCTCTCTCTCTCTCTCTCTCTCTCTCTCTCTCTCTCTCTCTCTCTCTCTCTCTCTCTCTCTCTCTCTCTCTCTCTCTCTCTCTCGTACTTCAGAGATTTCCTGGATCAGGATCTTATGCTGATAAACAAACACAACAAAACACTACGTAGAAGAACCGACTGTTTGCATTATTTTTACTGTGCACAGGACAAGGTCGAGACAAGAACTAGCACTGAAAAACAGACAGGCATTTGATCATTCTGGGATAATATCTGACAGTGAATTAACTAGGCCTAACACTTGGTCCAACCTGAAAAGTAAATGACATTATATGTACAGTAAAGCCTAAAGCATGTCCTGGATGCCACCGTAACCTGTTCAAGTCTTTGAAACACTGCACAACGGGGTTCCCCCGCCTGCTTACTCACAGACACAAAGCCCCCTGTCAAATCTTTACAATATAATAAAATGCAATATGAGGGCAAGGGGATCTCCCCTTATCAGGCCCAGCTTACAGCTAAAGGGATGGGGATTCCCTGGTCAGTACAGCTGAATAGGAAATGTCAGAACTGCTCTGGGCTCCCTATTCACCCAATGGCTCTGCTATTGGGTGCCATGCTGTCTGCTTTGTTTATAGAGAGGAGGAGGAGGAGGTTTTAAGAGAACTTGTAGAGTCCCTATCACTGGTATTCAGTTTTTGCCTGCATTCTTCCTTAACACAGCATAATCCACACTAGCACCCATGGGATGGGACTCAAACCTGCAACCTTCGGGACATGAAGACAAGGCCTGGAGTCTGACCCACATGTCATTATCTCTAAGTGTGCTTACAGTAATTCCTTAATCAGCTTCCCCCTTCCTGCCTGAAGTCTGGATTGCAGACCTTGAGCATGTTAGCTAATAGGAGGTATTCATTAGGGAGACCTTCCAAGCCTACAATTAAAGGCTTCCACGTGACATTTACAGGAGGCTCTGTCTGGTGGTTACATGCTGCATCTGTTGCTGCTGATTTACTGAACTGCGGTCAGCTGGACATGGACATTGTGTATGTGGTGTTTTGGCTTCCTTTATGTTCACACCTGATACAGTACTGTTTTGTAACCTGATAACTCATTATCAAACTTCAGTTCATATGGTTTATTAAATCTTTCCAGAACCGCAGTTGTACCGTTGCCTAGTTTTGTATTCTGATTTCCATGAGTGCACCTCATCGCTACAAAACGGCATGTAAGCAAATGGCAAAATGAGCCGCTGTTTCTCTTGCTACAAAACGTTGGAAATTGTTTGAGCTCCTGAAAAAAACCTGAATCAGACACGAGTAATTTGGTGTCCATTCCTCATTATGTACATTGATATAAATACTGGACTGTATAGTTTGAGCTTTCTTTGGAGTTTCAAAATGAACTGTTATATAATAAATATTTAACAAAATTCAATAAGAATGTTTAAAAAATAAATAAATAAATGATCAGTGATGTTAAATGCAATTTTGGAGTAACGATCAGTTTGACCTCTAGCGGGTATGCATGTTGTGGTAAGTAAATCAATTTATTAATAACAACAACAACAACAACAACAACAACAACAACAACAACAATAATAATAATGTTGTTTTAGGCAGGGATTTCTGCATTGTGTGTTTCACAGACGCAATGTGTGATGCTGCAGCTGTCACTGAATAAAAACTTGTGTCTAGTTTATATAGATTACATTCTATATAAAGTACTGTAATCTGTTTGGAATAAATATTTTAGTAACACTCCTGTAGTATGTTAAACTTGCTTTAGGCTTGTTGCGAGTGTTGTTTGTTGTTTTTTTTTCTCCTGACGCTATCCAGGCATAATTCCCGCTCGCATTCAGTAGTTGTGAACAAGCTTTTACTGAAGAGTCGTGATATTAAAATAATACTGTCGCGGGGAGATTAACGGAGCAAAAATTATATAATCGATTGCTATTTTGAGGCTTAACTGACAGCCCTACTATTCATTTAAAAAACAAAACAAAGAGAAATATCGGAGCCAGAGAGCACCGAACACAAACTCAAAACTACTACAGTACAGGAGAGGCCAGGGCTGGGCAAGCAAGGCCT
The DNA here is from genome assembly GCA_030684275.1 of Acipenser oxyrinchus oxyrinchus. Lineage (NCBI taxonomy): Eukaryota > Metazoa > Chordata > Actinopteri > Acipenseriformes > Acipenseridae > Acipenser > Acipenser oxyrinchus. The sequence goes on from CM060261.1 coordinate 34,454,426, forward strand.
CATCCACATGGAGCCAGCAGATTTCGATGGGCTGGTTAATCTGTCTGTCTCTTACAGGAAACACCAACCAGGGAGAGGCACCGGCCCAAGAGCTGGCTGAACAAGATCTGTAGACTAGACAATACCTTCAGGTACTTAGGAAATAGAAAATCTAGTCCAAGGATGGAATGGAGTTAATACTTTACCTTTACTAGAATTATTTGTACCTGCAGTATGTAATATATATATATATATATATATATATATATATATATATATATATATATATACATATTAGGGGTGCACAGATAATCGGTAGCCTACCGGCATGGCACCAATATTAAGGGGAAAAAAACAAACAAAAAACTGGAGTTTGTTATTTTAGCTGATAACGTACACCAATATTTACACTTGAATTTCTTCCAGCACAAAATTTAATGTTTGGTTTGACTCGCTTACTAATGACGCAAGAACACTGAGACAGTAATTTTCCTTGCAGTGCTGTGTAACATGGCAATCAAGCTGACAACAATAGGATAGCCGAGTTGTGTGCAGCAGAACATACCTGATGCTACATTAAATCCGACGATGAACTGTGAGTTGAATATTATTCTGATGCTTTATTTATTTATTTATTTTAGGTTGAATCCTAAATAAGTTATCATTAGGTTTAAATAAGGTTTAAGTTATTATTATTATTATTATTATTATTATTATTATTATTATTCAAAATGACCTTTTGTAATTTGTGTTCATCTTGCTTAATCTGTGTTGGTTGTGGGTGTATTCAAACAATCACCTTAATATCTGCACACGTTTTCCAAATAACTTACTTTGATTGCATGTGTTAAATGCAATTAGTTCTAGATGTTTGATCAGTGATTTTGTATTTGTGTATTTTGATTTTTTTTTAGGAAGGCTTTGACGGATTGCCTGGTTAAATACAGTTCCCGAGGCTCCCAGTTTGTCTGGTGATATCTCTGTTCAACCCCTGAACTCTTAAAAGAATGGTCCTTGCAACTGCTACTTTAAAAATGTCATTTCTAATGTTTAATTGCTGTTGACGGATCAGAGATGCAAGCTAGTGTACCAGAGAGCAGTCCGTTTATTAGCATTCACACTTCAAGTTGGAAAGCGAAGCTCACTGTACCGTGAAAGACACATCTGAAGGGATTATATAATGACGCTTGCTCTCAGTACAGCATCAGAGAAACCTCTTCCTAGTCTTAAAGGAAATGCATGAGGAACTGAAACAGGTTCACGCATCATCGCAAACACATTTCTAAGACATGGATAAACGGGTTAGGGTTTGCCTTAGGGGGCTGTTCTCCAGCGACTTGCTATACACGACACAGTAAACGCAACTATAAAACCTACAGTATGAGCCACGAGAATCTCTGATCCCCACAGCAGACTCTAACCACACAAGAGCACAACTACCAGCACTCAGACGTCACAAACCTTTGGTACTTACCGGGCAGGAAGCTTCTTCACAGCACCGACGTGATGAGGCTGAGAAGACCCCAGCTGTACAGTCGAGCCCACGTGTCCCTGAGGCAGCATAGCATTTCTAGCTGAATAAATCAGCCAAACCGGAGCCTCAACTCCACTTCTAGAGTACCCCAACGAATCAGGTTTCCAACTGACAGTCTCAACCAGGTGCTTAATAGGCATTTTGTTTAATCTCTATCATTTTCTAGTGTTCAGTACTTAACTAAGCATTTACAGCTGGTCTCCAAGACTTTAAAATAGTCTGTAGACCTTTTTTTGGTTTATTTAAATACAGTAGTAGACTGCAATTTAAATAAAACAAAACAATTAATTATACAAAAATAAATAAATTAAAGCCTATATATTCTAATATACGAATAATAAGATACAACCTTGTTTAAAACCTGGTCTATTGGAAGCACACAAGGACTGGATTTAAGGACCACCAACAGATAGTGACTTACCTGTTCCTGGAAGTCCCCTGGCGAGCCACCCTCCTCTGGCCAGGAGTTGTTGGAACCCGAATCGTCCTGCATCTCCTCCTGCATGCAACCATGATCCTGCGGGCCGAAGGCGGCCTCGAACTGGGGCAACAGGTCTTCCTCCAAGAGGCCATCCGTGTCCAGCTCTGGAAAGGCCTCACTGTGACTCTGCACCTGCTGGAGCAAGTGCTCCTCCAGCGTGGGGAAGCCGTTGCTGCTGGCTAGAGGGGGCTCCGCAGGGGGGATAGCATGCCCCAGAGTGTCGGAGGACCTGCTGACCACGGCCGGGTAGCAGCTCATGTCTTCCGTAGACATCGGAGATCCATTGAAGCTTCCCAGCCCCGAATGCATCGCTTGGAAAGCGTTCTCGCAGCTGGGGTTTATAGCCTGCGGGTACTGATTCGGCTGCAGTGACGCTCCCCCGTTGGTCCCTGCCATCAGCGGAAAGGCTCCGTTCCCTCTAGGGAAGTCAGCCGCACGAAGGGAGTGACCACTGCCGGGGGTGGAAGACAGCAGCGTGCCTCCGTTTGAGGTGCCGGAGAAGGAATACTGAGAAGGTGGGAACAGAGAGCTGGCATTCACAGAGCAAGCAGGCAAGTTCAAGGTAGAGGACGACGACTGTCCCGGGAAAGACAGGGACACACTCGCTGCAGGGTTGGAGAAGTGGTGCGCAGAAACTGCCGGGCCGGCCTGACACGGAGCTGGGTGGCTCGACAGCCTGTCTGGCTGGTGGACGTTGGCCACGGGTGAGGATCTGTGAACTTCCAGAAAGGAGCTAGACTGGTTCACGGCTTCCTGTCCACCAGGGTTAAACGGGCCGACGTTTTTGTTGAGCGGTTGTTGTTGTTGTTGTTGTTGTTGTTGTTGTTGTTGTTGTTGTTGTTGTTGTTGTTGTTGTTGTTGTTGTTGTTGCCGCTGTAGCGTGTGAGGAGGGCGGTGCTGCTGCTGCTGCTGCTGCTGCTGTGGGGGGAGGGTCTGAAATAAGGAAAAGTCATGATGTGCTGCAAAGCTTTTGCTGTGTTGCTGCTGCTGTTGCTGTGGTTGCAAAGCCTGGAGGTTCCCGTGGTGCTGGTGAAACTGAGCTCCGTTCTGGTTCCCCCACATCGGGCTTCCGTCCGCCACATCTGGGAACAACCCGTTCGACTGGCTTGGCTGGTGCACCGGGGAAGCAGTGTACTGGGAGTGCCTGGGCAGCACATTGTTGTTGTTTTCATTGGGGATGGAGAAGGGCTGTCCCCCTTGCTGCCGGTGGTGGTGGTGGTGGTGACCCTTCAAGGGCTCAAACTGACTCATCTGCTGCTCAAAGCAGAGGCCGGGCTGAGAGGGGGAGTTCCCTGGCTGCTTCACCTGGCCAAGAGGCTCCACCTGCAGAGGCTCAAACTCAGCGCCCAGGCCCAGCTCATCCACCAGAGAGACCGAGTCCGTCTGTGCAAAGCTGTCGTCCGCCAGCCCCTCCAATCCCCCTCCGAAGAGATTAGCATCATCGAAAAAGTCCATCATGGGATCAGTCATCCTGCCGCTTTGGGGCTCAGCACAGCTACTCCCGAGCTTACAAGCAACACGTTTCTCAAGACCGAATCACCAGCGAATCCAGGACAGCTCCATTCATACAGGCAATCAAAGCAATGGCATGCAGTATCTCAACATGACCCTGAGGGTGGGGGAGAAAAATAGGGTTACTCCTTAATAGTGATGTGTAAAGCCTAGATTAATCATTCTAGAAAAGGGAAAAAAGCCCTGCTGTTGTAGTTATAAGGAGCACTTTTCTTTTTAAAAAAAAATCTGTTCTCATTTCTTATTAGCACTAGCAAAATGTTATCACTGGTATCTTTCTTCTTTTTTTGGGGACTGGATACCAGGAAGGATTTTTTTAAAATTATTATTTGCATTGTACTGTATGATTAATGTGAAAGAAACAGAACAAAAAAACACAAAATAAAATAAAATAAATAAATAAATAAATAAACGTCTTCACCATGAAAAAGGGTTTATAAGGTTGATGAAGATTTACACTGAATGCAATGATACAGCAAATGCTATTCTCATTATTATTCTCATGTGTGCTGATGCACCAGGGAGGCTGCAAAACAAGCTGATCTCTGCAGCCAGCATAACACAACAGCCACCAACACCGGGCCATTAGGAAGTCCACATTATCTAGAGGAAAAGTGCTGAAGGCTCATATATTACAGTGAAGCTACGTCTAGGTTGGTCACCCACCACGGCTATCTATTTTACCTCAGCGAAAGCCATGTCCAATATTAGCATGAAGTAAACAACATCTACTCTCATGTAATAAAAATAAAAACACTTTAGGAAAGGAAGTCTTTTCTCAGCTGTGGTCTCCCTCGAGCTGCCTTGCACACGGATGAACCCATTCTTAGGTCACTGCCAGTAAACTCACTAAATAATTCATCATGTCTCTGCTAAATGATTGTGCGTGAGATTATGGTCACCAGGCCAGGCAGCTCCAGGAAGTGATGTCAGTCTTTGTGTCTCACAGAGCAAGGCAGCAGCTTCCTGCATGTCTCTTTACTGCACATCACAGGCCAGTTCCCTATTTACAGACCATCGTCATGAACTGAACTTTACTTACCACCTGAGTCATACAGCAACACGGCTTCTAAAAGCTCTCTAAAACAACATCCAGTTTAAAAACGTACAAGTTTACTATACAGTAATCTACACAATGTAGCAAATTTCAATACAAATAAATCTTGAGCTCAAAAATGAAGCCGGGTCCAGACTTGTTTGTATGCTTCGTTCACCTCATTAATCCACAGTCTCCCAGCTACACACAAAACGGGCAGAGGATTACCATTAAAAACATATACTGTACTTTCAAATGTTGACAGACAGACACTGTTACCCAATTCTGAACTGCGATGCCCAGTCTCTTTATTTCACAGCATTTTTTTTTTTTTTTTAAGATCTACAGCGAAAAGCAAGAATGTGGAAGTCGAAGATTAATGGACAGCATAATACAATCTTGCCAGAAACTGAACAAGACATTGGCACACTCTCAAAGAGTCAGCTCAGTGAACAGAAGTTACTGACAGTAAACTCAGATAACAAGGTGCCAGACCTTTAACAGTGAAGACAGCACAGTTTATACAATTCCTACACTCTGCAGACTGGGGCACACATCTGCGTTGCTGATAGGGAACATATCCATTTGGCTTTTGCACCCGACAAAATAAAATATATAGGCCTATTACATCCAATAGTTCTAATTAGATCGCAACAGGTAGCGCGGTTTGACAGAAGTGTGGGCGCTGTAATACCATACTACATTATTTGTGAATCCTCCAATATCCCAAAATGCTTTGTGGTATGTTTGGCGAAATACTCAAGCCTGAAGGACTTGTTATCAGTGTACACTCCGCACTAGGTATTCATTTTTATCCTAAAAAAAAAATTCTGTCAGGACATCTCTGTTAAACTAGTGGGGAAAATAACACAAGCACAACGTTAAATCAGGCGACTGCAAAAATGAAATGCGAGTTAAAAGTAGGATCGGGGACGAACAATTTGCGTAATTTGTCAGCTCTGTTTGAAATAAAATTAAGGGGACCAGAATTAGGCTCATGCAAGATATGAAGGTAAAAACAAAGACTGTTTTGTAATTAACAGCTTTTTCTGAGTTTAATTATGAAACAGAATCAGCTCAATTTGTTTAAAGGGATGTCACCTGATTAAAAATAAAACCCGAAAACTTCAAACCCTACTTGTGTGTGTTTGTGTGTTCGCATTTACTTTTTCCAAAATACTTGTTTTATTTCTTGTTAGCAATATGGACCTATGTTAATATGGGGCGTAACACATTATTTTAAAATAAAATACAGTGCATGGTGGGATACTATCGTATTCATTTCCACTGTTCACTGCGCTGCTAGGAACTGTAACCGAACTACTCTAATGGTGTGTGGATGCATTAAGCCCGACTAAACATGAAACGGTACTTCAGTGTGGACGCTTTGAGCTGGATTAATTAGAGCGGTTTCAAGTACGGTTCTTGAGAACGGTTATGTAGTGTGGACAGGGCCTAAGAACTGGAACTGGAAGAGCACAAGGACCCAGGGAAGCTGTGAAAAGGTGGGAAGTGGCTTCCCTCCCAGGTCTTGGCCTCAGGCCAGAAGATAAACATGTTGTTTACCATCAATCTCTCATTTTGTTTTCTCTGTTAAAAGTACAGCACATAGACAGCCATTAGCATTAAATTCAAATGTCTTTGTGAAATGAAAAGTTAAACAAATAAAATTGAAATAACTGACTTTCTGGAAACGCTTCCTCTACGACAACAATTAAAAAATAAAATAACCTGTTTGTCAGCCTGTTGCATAATGTTCGTGAATATCATGCAATATAAAAAGGTGTAACACGAACTGTATATTAAGTGATGGACAGGCAGCGAATACAAGAAAACCAAATGGTAACAAACTGCAAATTGCTGTTACTGACCAAACACTTGCATCAAACTGCCCACAGGACACTGGAATTACAACAGGGAGCAGCAGGTGCTCTGAACCTCATTAAACGTGTGTCAGTTCATGTTATTTTCTGTCCCGAGTTTGACATACAGTTGGAACTTGAACATTACTCAGCAACTTAACAGAGACTACCCTAGTGTAACTAATTGGTAGTTAATAGTTTCGATGTCTGACACTGGATATTAAATAAGGGCATACATAATCATTCAATTAGTTTAGTGGTCTGCAGTTGAGTGCCGTTGCATTTCCTTGGACTGCTGGAGAGGTGTGCAGCTTGGAGAGATGTCGCTTTCCTACACTTACAAGTATGCAGGTAGGAAAGATTTTATTAAATCACAATAAAAAAAATAAATAAACTTTTCAAATTCAGTTCTGTCTTTACTTAGTACAGTACCTGTTTAGTCTTGGGGTTGGTAAAGCTCAGGTCTTAAACACAAAATGAGCAGGGGTGGTATCACACATCCTGACTGGCACTAATCTTGGACTACCTTTCCCAATTTAACATGTGGCAAAACAAGACCACTGCTAAATCAGGCTGAGTGAAACCAACCACATGTCTGCTAAAACTAGTAACGGCAATCATGTGACAGGTACATTTGCAAAGCCTATCAATATAAAATATACCTTATCATGCTGTCTTGTAATGCAGATCTCCAAGATGTCCAGCGGGTAAGCACGAATCAGCTACACTTAATAAAAGTAATCGCTGAATCGGAGAGTGTGTGTCAGACTTGAGAGCTCACTTAATGAAACTGACAAATAAAATCTCCACAGCAGGGCCACAGCAAGTCAAACAGCACCCAAGCGCTTTTAAACAGTCATGAGGATACCACTCTACTAAACCATGCAGAGAGCAGCCGTGCTTTCAAACAGCACCCAAGCGCTTTTAAACAGTCATGAGGATACCACTCTACTAAACCATGCAGAGAGCAGCCGTGCTTTCAAACAGCACCCAAGCGCTTTTAAACAGTCATGAGGATACCACTCTACTAAACCATGCAGAGAGCAGCCGTGCTTTCAAACAGCACCCAAGCGCTTTTAAACAGTCATGAGGATACCACTCTACTAAACCATGCAGAGAGCAGCCGTGCTTTCAAACAGCACCCAAGCGCTTTTAAACAGTCATGAGGATACCACTCTACTAAACCATGTAGAGAGCAGCCGTGCTTTCAAACAGCACCCAAGCGCTTTTAAACAGTCATGAGGATACCACTCTACTAAACCATGCAGAGAGCAGCCGTGCTTTCAAACAGCACCCAAGCGCTTTTAAACAGTCATGAGGATACCACTCTACTAAACCATGTAGAGAGCAGCCGTGCTTTCAAACAGCACCCAAGCGCTTTTAAACAGTCATGAGGATACCACTCTACTAAACCATGTAGAGAGCAGCCGTGCTTTCAAACAGCACCCAAGCGCTTTTAAACAGTCATGTAGGATACCACTCTACTAAACCATGCAGAGAGCAGCCGTGCTTTCAAACAGCACCCAAGCGCTTTTAAACAGTCATGAGGATACTACTCTACTAAACCATGCAGAGAGCAACCGTGCTTTCAAACAGCTGACCAATGCACACAGCAAGATGATGTTATCAGTGTCAGGGGCACGCAGTAGAAATGGAGGTGCAGAGATCTTCCCTGTAACAAAATCTCATTTTACACTGATGCCACCGATAAAGCTGAATTACAATCATGAAACGGTGTGCATGTAATTAAATATATATATATATAATGACAAAACAAAACCATATAAATACTGTCAGTTAAAAGTAAGTACAGGTAAATGTATTATCCCGTAGTAGTGACAGGTTGTTTATATCAGACTAATAGGAAACCTGGGATTACTGTGCTGATGTGTTGGGAACTTTTCACAAATCTGATATTGACAAGCAGGGATGAAAATAAGACTCCTATTGCACAGTGGTTTGATCCATTCCTGGTTTTCCTACAAGTTTAATTAGACACACCTGAGCTGTTACCTATACAGCGTGGCTAACCATTAAAACCCGGAATGGGTGAAACAGCTGTGGAATAGGAGTCTTATTTTCATTCCTGATAAGACTTATCCAACGTAACAAATGTTACACTTAACAGTAAAACAACAAAACAAAACACACACCACAATTTAAAGTGGTGTAAAAATGCTGGAACATCAATCACAATGACATAAAGTGTTATTATATGGTTAGCACAAGGGGTGGGCTCCCCAATAATAAAAACATTCACCTCCGCAACACCACCCAGACTGAGCTTTGTGTCAACTTTGTGACAAAACCAAAAAAACATCGCAGCTTCAACACTGGAATAGGTGGATGGTATCAGGCATTGGCTGGACTGCGTTCTTACGCTACACTCTGTCCATAAAGATCATTAAGTCAAGCTCCAGTCACTTATCTATTGTCTAAGCAGGTGCACACAACGCCCACATGTCTATCTGTGTGTGTTTCACATGCACTACGTTATAAATGCTAGCTATCTTCTTTCGGAAGGCCAAAACGAAAGTTTAACAGTCGCTCCCAGTTTTTCCATTGTCTTCCAGCTCAATAAAGGCTTTGAAAAAAAAACAAAAAAACAAACCACTGACCTTGTCATCCTCTGTGTGTGTGTGTAGGTGTCTCATCCTATTGTTATCCTCAACTGTTCTTTGCCACAGACCCAGTCAGCAAACACAAATCTAGAGCCGCCGAGGTCACCCCAATAGCGCCTGAATTCTTGAAATCAAGCAGCTGCTGCTGGATGCATGCTGTAAGGCTGCACCCCTGATTAATTTGTTTCTGCTATCAAAGAATGGCACACGTGTTTCTACAGCGCTATACTTTTTTTTCTAAACCCAAACCCAAGCCCTTTCCCTTTCCCTGGTCTGCTCACGCTACACAAGAGGATACCGGCAGAGGGAATTCTCCCTGGGGCAGAGCAGGAGGGAAATGGGGTCAGGGCACAGACTGGTGGAACCCCCTCACTCCCTCACTCCCTCACTCCCTCTCTTTATCATACAACGCGGTGTTTCGTATACGGAACCTCCTACATTTCCAACAGGTCCTAACCTTCCCTTTTTGTGTTATGGCTACTGTGTGCAATACTTAGCCATTACGTTCTAATACTTTGCTTTATGCACATATAAAAATGAATACAGCTAACATCTTCTTCTCCCACACGACGCTGCTGGACAGGGCGGGTGTGTTGATTGATGGTGGGAGACAGTTCAGCATATTATTTCTCAGTTTCATCACTATGGGATTTCCAGTACTAGTACACGCTCCCTTCACCAACACGGTGCCCAGGGTTCCTTGTTCCTATATGACAGCTCGCTCTCTCCCACACACAGCACAGCAGCTTCAACAATATGTTTTTTAAATGTAAATCGTGCCGGCTTACCTGTGAAAACGGGCTTCCCCCACAAGCAGAGATTGAAAAGGAATAATTTCCAAACAACAGTTATTTGCGAAGTTTTTTTTTTTTAGTCCCACCAGTGCTGGCTACCTCAGCGGTTCCACCACCGCTAGCGTGATGATGACACATAATATTTGCATATCAGTGATTTGCCTTCTGATTGGACAGTCGGCAGGATATTGATTTTTGGGGCACGCCAAGTCGCAATTCGGGGCTTCTTCGGCAGGGACTGTGATCCAATCTCCCCTGTATCCCGGAAGCCCCAGCGCAGTCGAGGAATTAGAGACGGGCTCACAGGGATAAAGGCAAAAATGCTATCCCCTGAGAACATGTAAGATGGCCGCGACGTGGCTAAAGCCAATCCGCGGAGGTTTTACTTTGGTTGCTCCGAGGCATTAGTCTCCCGGATACTGATGCGAGGCTGTCGGGAAAGGAACCGCGGAGGTCCCGTTGTGGGTGTGCAGCGCCCTCTTGTAGTTCAAAACTGCACGAACATTATGCTGCAGAGCGTAATAAAAAGAGGAAAGATAGCTAATGCATTGGAACTCTTATTTAAAGGGGTAGTCAAATCAATTTGCAATTTGCATCTTTGTTGTTTGCTTGTAATTTTCTAATGCACTGTGTAAAGTACAGTTCTTTGTTGGAAATAAATTACTGTCAAAGGGTAAGGTACACAAACCAAAAACTATTTTACATGCTTAAGACACACCTTTACATGCCCAAATATAGCTTAGCCCGGTGCACCATGCTTGCATTTCAGCAACTGGTCTGTGTTGTGTATGTAATTGATGGCTGCACCTGCAATTATGTATAGTTGCAATATTGAAGATAGCATGCTGCAGCTTGTATGCACAGTGTTAGCTGGTGAAGTACTGGTCTTGACAGCTCTTGTAGGGTCACCACCTCTGAGGTACAGAAAACGGGACCTCTGATCAGAAGGGGGCTGTGAAAAGTCTCTTCTGAAATCCTGTATTCATCCAGTAGGATAATATTTCTACAATAGGATATACAACCTATTAATATCATGCGTGTATTGCAGTAATATTGGATCCTGATTGATCGAACTTGTGCTCAGTTTATGGTCTGGCATTCAGTGTCCTGGGACGATCCGGGGAGAACAGGGACAGGCGGCAACCCCAAGCTCTTGTGTTTGCATGTCATGGTTTATTTGCCAGTAAAAGCAAGCTGAAGTTTCTGGGTAGTTTATTCTGTTATGATATTAAATACACCACGGTTTAAAAAGGGAGAAGAACTGGTTGTGTGAGTTTTCAGCTGGTCTTCAAACCATTTTATTGTAACTTAACAATACAATAACAACCTTTGAGACAAGTGTTCCTTTTACATTCAGGGCTCTATTCAGCTTTAAGAGCAATAGACGCTGCTAAAGAGATCCTCTTAGGCAAGTGACAGAGAGGAGCATGATTGCAAGTTTAGTCTGTCCCTTAGAACAGACTAGGCTGTGGCTGCAGAATTACCCTGGTAAGGCAGCTTCAGTAGGGTTAAAGCTTGGTTTACCACTTAGCATTACATAATCTCTGTCACTGAGTGCAAAGCCTTCATGACCTCCCTTAGGAAAAGCAGATGAGCTGCAAAACGTTGTGTATGTCCTTGGGTGTTTGTTCTGCTTTCAGTATTTTCTGCAGACGGTAATTCATTCATTTCATTTTGCTTGTGTCTCTAATTCAAGCTGTCTTTCTTTTTTTTTTTTTTAGTCGCCCCTAACTTTGAACTCCAAATTTCAAGGTAAAACTTAGGAAAGTTGAGTAAATTAACGATTTGGCTAGTGGCTTCTTTACCATACAGATTAATACCAGTATGATTGCTATAACAGATCTAAAAATACACCCACATACAGTTTTTAATGTGTACACTGAAGAAGGCACTGGCCGAAACTTTGTTTACTTGACCTCTCTCTGTTCTTTAATGCTTTCGATTCTCTCTCTCTCTCTCTCTCTCTCTCTCTCTCTCTCTCTCTCTCTCTCTCTCTCTCTCTCCACTGACACGAGCGTACTGTGAGGGCTCCAGACAGTTTCACTGATTTTTCTGCAGAGCTGTTCAAGAACCAGCCTGTAAAACAAGTGATCTGATGTGTAGGCTCAAGCCATCTTCAGTGTAGGCTCAAGCCATCGATTTCCTTATCCCTTCATTCAGATTTCCCAGGATCGATGATTTTAACTGATAATCTTTCTAAAGCAAGATATAAACTGCAGTAAATTTTGTTCCAGCTGCCAATCCCTGGCAGGAGTGGAAACAAGAGAGAGTCTTTCAAATGCACTGACTCTTCTGGAGAGAATAATAAAGGTCACGCATTCTTACATTCAATTCATCTTTGTGAAGATTAGTGAGAATCAATACAAGCAATCTTTAATGTATGAATCACCCTTTAGTGATCAAATCCTCCACAAGTTAGAGGAACTGCAAGGAGAGGGGCTCCCCCTGGTGGGTGTCTTGGTAAAACGCTACCACAGTTATTCCCCATATTATGGTTTAATAGAAACTTTGTATTGATTGATTGATTTATTGATTTAACTTGTGTGGGTTTTGCGGGTTTGAGATTCTGGTTGATAGTCTTATTTTATATGATTGTGTGCCAATAGATGAAGCTTGTGTACAATGCTATACACAATATGTAAAACATTACTTTTTGAGTCTATGGGGTCACAAGTTAGTGCCTTCATGCTGTAGAGCCAGGTTTATTAATACAACAGGTTTGCATCATAATTTTCTATGTTATCACTTTTCATAATTGTTTGTAATTTTTGATTAAAAAAGTGAGACCGCATGCTTTAAATGTGAGACACTGAGCAGTATTTAAAATGTTACTGAACAGAAAGACTCCTTAAGACGTTTCCAGTCTTGAGACACCTTGTTTAACACAGTGCCATGTGAGTGAGTCTTGTAAAAGCACAATTAAAGCCTACTCGTTTTCTGCTGATGAACGCTTTGCCCCCATCTAGTGGAATGCTCCACGAACTCAAGCTTGCTTCCCAAAGTACTAAATGGCAAACGGGAAGTAGCAACGCCACTGGTTAAAGGTGCATTGCTTCACCTGATTGGTTGGTGCTTAGAGACATCCACAGTCCCGTACAGGAAACACGTCACAAGCAAGCAAACATTCCTATCATCTCAATAGTAGAGTTATTGATTAAAAAGCAATTTACCGTGACCCAAATAAATGAGGCGCTATACAAGCAAACACCTAAAAAACATCCCTTTCTGTGTGTGCAATTGTACCGTGTACATTTTAGATTGTAATATGTTGTTGTTGTTTTTTTGTCTCTCAAAGTTTTGTCAGGGAGGTTTCTCAAACTCCATTGAATTCACACAAACTGTTTGAAAATGTCTTTAAAAAAATCAATAAGAAAAAATTAGTGACGGTTCTCATTCAATTCTCATTAGAATTCTCATTGGCTGACAAAACCAGCTTTGCTTCAATAGAGTTCAGATCCATTCTTTAGGTTAGTTATGAGGCCTGATGTGAATGCCCACAAGGTACATGATCATGGAAACTCACATGTGTTTGCATAGCCCTCTTCATCTGTTGTTTATAGTGCTTTATATAAACATGAATGCACTGTTTATATACATTAGTCATCTTGGTCTCTATGGCGATCAGGCCCTCAAAGGTGACACGCATACAGATCAACATTACTGTTGTTGGGACTTGCTCATCCATGAATCTGGTAACCTGCAATCTGCAGACAAACAAATGAAGAAGCAATAAAACAGGAGCTATTACGAAGAAGCAGACCAGCACATTCAAACACTCATATAGCAGGCAGAAGTTGTTGTAATACAGATATACACACAAACAAATACTGTGCTACAAAAAATATCACAGAGCTTAATTTAGCCATGAATAGATAAAACATAAAGTGCCAGAAAGCGGTACATTGTCAGAATGTGGTACGCTTACCCGTTTAACACCAGAAAGAGGTACATTGTCAGAATGTGGTATGCTTACTCGTTTAATGCCAGAAAATGCTACACTGTCAGTGCTGTGATTGACTACTGCACAAATCACTACGAACAAACTGCAGTTCACCCACAAAATTATATATTTAAATAACCCAATTTGTTGCTAATCAGTTAAAGTCACATAAATTTGCTGAATTGTGAAAATATATATTAAAAATAACTTTAAGGGCCAAACTCAATACATCGTGCCCCATTCATATGGGCGTTTCCTTGCTTTCTGAGCTAAAATCGTTTGAAATGGTGCTCAGTTTCTTTACGGCACCTTTTAAAAAAAAAAAAAGAAAATAGCTTCTAAGACTTAAATAAAGAGTGATGGAAATCCTTGTTATTTTGAGAAATACTAAAAGAACTTAAGTCTAATAAGTTAAACAGCAAGTCAAGTAGACATTGATAACAGTGAAAAAGACTTCTAGTAGAAACGTTTATCATTTAACTTTGTAAGTTTCTTGGCAGTGTTTCTAATTCCATTGGTTATGGATGTTTTTTATTACTTGTTAAATCATTGTAGTCACACTTTCAGAAGGTGAAGACTTTCTTCAGGGCTTGTTTGATTGCGTTGCCAGGAAAGCAACAGGCTATCAGGGGAGTATTTGCTCATGACCTTGTTTCACACAGCACACAGTATCTGGCCTACCAAGCAGCACAGCACACAAATACAAGAAGCAACTTGCCTGGGTGTGCTTTTATTTCCTTTCGTTAGGGTTTCCAGGTGCTTTTGAGCACTGGGGTTTCCCTGAACCATTGCTGTTAGTTCCTCTTTCTTTCTTTCTTTCTTTCTCTCTCTCTTTCTTTCTTTTAGTAGAGGACTTGCTTTCCATGATCCACTGTATGATTCTGGTTTACAAGGAATTTTCTGAGAGGCGACATAGTGGACTTCATCGCAGTGCACGTAATAGAACACTGTTCATCAGCATTCACACTGCAGACAGATTTCAATAAAGCTTTTTTAATCTATACAACTTATAAAGTTATCAATCCCTCCGTGTCATTATCTGCATTGCATTTATCATGGTGACCAGGTTTCTGTAAAATGCTTTATTACTGATCATTATATAACATGTGATTTACCGTGATTGTACAACGCTATGCTGTGCTCTGTATATCGCAGAACTTTACCTCTCAATTAAATGAACTCTCTATCCCTGATGTTGTGTTGCTTGGTGTGACTGCTGGAAACAGGTAGAACAACCTGCAATTACATCAGCTGCAAGCTGCAAACATGCCAGGGGCCATCCTTAAGCATGGGCCTTGCTAGTCATAGCTGTTTCCTAGCAGCTTTGTGTTAAATACTCAATAGCAATCTCCTTAATTACAGCGTACACCTCATTTTTCAACATCAAGCACCACCTTTCCAGGTGGGTGAAGGGCGTGTTTTCTACCAAGTGTTTTTTTTTTTACTCCATTACTAAGTTTGCACCACCCGTTCTTTGCCAATGGAAAAAGGGGAACTCACACTTGCCATGTTAAAAGATTAGCAAGAAACAGCTCAGGTGCATGTTGGCGTATGTTTTGAAAGTTAAGTGTGTTGCTTTCCTGTTGCTGGAAAGTGCATCAGCATTAGTGAAGGGCTCTCAAAGTGCTTTCTAGAAGAGATCGCCTTTAAAGTGACTTGGGGTCTACCGTGGCAGCCCTGGGCAAATAAAGGCATATATTATTGAAAGAGATTTGTAGTATGACCTGGATCAGTACATCAGTACATGCATAGCAGAGAAGCAGCCACTGTAAATGTCTTAAATGTGATCTTTTATATTTTTATTGTAAACACTCAACAGCTTGTTCAGCCATGCTGAGATCTGCATGCGTCTTGGGTGTGCTGTGCGTCAACAACGTAGGAAGTAAGGCAAGCGAGTCAATGTCAGCAGTGTGATGATTATTCAGGAAAGCCTGCATGTGACGCTTGGTAGGATTTTGCTTTGGTTGCTATGACGACCGTCATCAACAGGCACTTCCTTGCAGGCCTTATCACCTGTAAATGCTGCTGTTTGTTACAACTGTTACTTTTTAAATTACCAATGAGATTGTGATACGATAAAGTCACCATGGCATGTCAAATATTAACATCAACTTAAGGCTGTAATATTGTAACATGGAGGTAAAGAAAGCAATTCAGGCAGGTATTCTAGTCTCAAAGGCACGGTTTATTTTACATGAACAAGCAAATGCAATAAACAATAATGAACACAAGATAAATAAAAGGGTTTAACAAACAGACAGTCTCTGTGTGTCTGACATGGTAATCACAAAACTCTAAAACTCCTCCAAATGCTCCAAAACTCACACTCTCCCAGCAGCCCCCCTCTCTGCCAAGATTAAATACTACCCCTTCCCCCCCATTTCATGCAGTCATGCATGCTCCCCCAATCACAGGCATGCATTCCCGTCCCACCACCCATTATCTCAATGCACCCACATAGTCCATCAATCCCCATAGGGGCTCTTCTGCAAATGCTTGTCTGCGATTGACTGCAGTCCCATTGTCTGCCTCGTTGTTACAATATTGTTTTAAAACAGATACATGGTTAATGTTTTTAATTCCTTACTTTTACTTCTGTCAGTATATAAACAAAATAACTGATGGTTTGACTTTTGCAAAAGCTGGATTTAGCTGTAGACCTAGCTATGATAATGAGTTGCTGTGGCTACTTAGTGCCTGACAAACAACTTCTGTTTACCGGTAACCATGCCTCAGCGCATTAAAAAGTTAAAACTAAACAGAGAATTCCTATTGCTTAGCAAATGAGAAACACAACAGGTCAGAGCAAAGATGCTTATGCACTTTGAAACTTAAAACTTTGTTTTTAAAGCTTGCAGCCTTGCAAATCCTCTGCTGCTATTTTGTCATTGGGCTTGAGCTTGCCTGGCACCCAGTTAGTTGTCATAGAAACCTTGGACTCTCCTCTACAAACAGTACAGGAGTGGAGCTATTTAGCCAAATTGAAGCCAGCGCAGCTCATACACTTCCAGGACCAGGTTCTGATTACATCTTCTGCTAGAAGACCTTGCAAGGCTCGTTCCAGCAAGACAAAGACACAGGATGGGTTGCAATACCAGCAAAACCACAGCAGTGGATTCTTCAAAAAAACCAGGAGAGACACCAGAGGGAGAAAACGCCAGCGAGGAACAAGTCACTGAGATAGTGACCAGCCAGCAGGACGAGGCAGTGGTGGAAAACACGGCAGACAGGACAAGCTGATCCTTTTCCTTTTCATCTCCACACAGCTCCTGAAGTAATTCTGAATATTTTTTTTTCTATATAACCCATATTAATGTATAACGCAACATTTTATACTGAATCTGCCCTCTTTTTTTCTTCTTTTTTGTAGTTCAAAATCTTTCAAACAATTGATTCCCTTCAATAAACAAGACAAACTAATTAACAAACTGACAACTTCAGCAGCAGCAAGACATTTGCTTTACGGGGAAGTCCATATGGAATAGACCTTCAACATGGGCAACAGAAGCCGTCGACGTGGGCTTTCTTTCCCAGCCGCTGATGGCTGGACTTTCTTATACGTTGTTTTGCTAGTTGTAAGTTGTTTTGAACCCCATGCAAGTAACAAAAAAAAAAAAACAACAATGGCAGTTTTAAGAACAATGTGTTAGAATGACATAAAAAACGTACCTACCTAAACACCAGGCAACTTTCAGCTAAGCAAACTTTTACAACAATGCTCTCTCTAGGGGACATTTCTTAAGCACATTTCCATTAGTAGGCTTTTTTATGTGTAGAATGTGTGGCTTAAACTGTTCACATGGTGAAAATTGTTTCAGAACGTCCCCTAAGTTGCTTGGTGTCTCATGGCGTATAGACTTATGAGAGTATTAAAAGCAGAAATCCCATTTGTGATATTTGATGAATACCGAATGTTTGGTATAATCTAACTGAGTAACTGAGTCAAAGGAAATATTTAAGCACATGTTCCAGGAGCTTTATATATATAGGATGTATATAAGATTCATACCATTTGTATTTATTCAAATTAAATTAACTTGTATCACGACTTGTCAATGATGGCAATGATATGCAAACATTATGTCATTTTAGCGATTAAACAAGATATTGTGTAAGAGTCAAAAATCAACCGCTTCTCGACTTTCTTGAATTGTTTTTGTATAAACTGTTATTTGTTTCAGACCTTTTGTTTTTTAGTTTTTAGTTAGAGCTATTACAAAGATCTGGAGATCTTTGGAGTAATTTTCCAATTTTGTTTGAAATAAAGTCTATCTGGTCTACTTATTCTGGTTCAAGGTTATTAAGAAAGCTACTTAAATGTAATATTTCAGTAAGGGACACATTCCTTTTTCTTAGCAGGTAGCACTCCAGCATTAGCAATGGAACTGACAGTTATGGGTTCAGTTATAAAGAAGGTGGTTGAGTGTTTTTTTCCTTTCACTTCTGATTGCGCTTGTAGGACCTGTGTTTGATCCTTACCCCCTTCGCTGTCCTCAAAAGCTGCAAACCTGAAAACAGTTTCCCATTGTAGAAGCACAGTAAAGAGTAATAAAAAGCAGTGAACGCATGACAAAGCATAGCGAGGTGTGGTAAAGCATACTAATAAACATGGCACACCATAGCATAACTTTGAGAAAAGGGTGCGAAAGCTGCAAAAATACCATGGTAAGCTTTTGTAAGGGAGTTCTCAATGAGAAAATGCAATCTGCGGTGTGCTGCATTCCACCCCAGAGCTGGCTGTGCTTCAGTAGTTGCTCAGTGATTCACTGCAGTTCAGGGGTTGTAATCTCTTTGAGGTTCTGGGGAATGAAAGGTGCTATAGCAATAACACCCCTCAGTCATTTACATATAATAGCAATAACACCCCTCAGTCATTTACATATAATAGCAATAACACCCCTCAGTCATTTGCATATAATAGCAATAACACCCCTCATTCATGTATATATAATAACAATAACAATAATTATCACCCTGTTATCATTCATTCCTCCAGCCATTGCTTTATAATTGTTATACTTTTATAGACCAACAACTAATTAATTACCATTTTAATTAATTTATTATTATTTTTTTTTTACTTGGCTTTCCTTCTAAATAAACTCTGCCTGGAATAATGTATAAACAAAGCATTATTATTAATTACAAATATTGTGATATAAATGACCAGGGAGCAATTGCAAAGAGCAAGCCAGCAGAGGGCGCTCAGGGAGCATGTTTAGGTAGAGACAGACAGACAGATGATCGGGAATCATTTCAATAATCAATCTGCAAAAATGTAATGTTTACAATCAATTGAACCTAATGTGTGTCTCCAGTATCAACACACACACACACACACACACACATACACACACACACACACACACACACACACACACACACACACACACATTTAGTGGAATGTTCAACAAAACCTCAGAATCCACAGAGGACTTGACAGTTTTCACAGTGTTTCACAAGATGCCTCTCTCTCTCTCTCTCTCTCTCTCTCTCTCTCTCTCTCTCTCTCTCTCATTGAGAATCTTAAAGACCGAAATTCATATTGGGTTTAACAATACAGCAGGTTGTTTCCGTGATAAATGATACTACCTGTTGTCTTGGTAACAACAGTATTCTAGAACCATGGCATAATGGCTGATATTAAACACGAGGTAGGGAGAGGGCGAAACGCGCTGCTGGGCTTATTCTGTCTTAAACCCGGGTTCGAGCACCATGGTGTGGCAGCTTAGAGAAGCCTTGCTGCATAATTCTTAATCACACACCTCCCTCCCAACCCTGTAGCCTATATTCTTATAATGCAAACATATTCTCAAATACGTAGCTTTAACATTCATACATGTAGAAATCTAAACCCACAGCCCACACCCATACCTTCAGTGATAATCATTACATCATAAGAATAGGATGATAACAAACGTGACAACATGTTTTCAGAGTCACTGCAGTAAGCCGGCAGTAATATATATATATATATATATATATATATATATATATATATATATATACAGTACTGTGCAAAAGTTTTAGGCAGGTGTGAAAAAATGCTGTAAAGTAAGAATGCTTTCAAAATAGACATGTTGATAGATTATATTTATCAATTAACTAAATGCAAAGTGAGTGAACAGAAGAAAAATCTAAATCAAATCCATATTTGTGTGACCACCCTTTGCCTTCAAAACAGCATCAAGCATCAATTCTTCTAGGTACACTTGCACACAGTTTTTGAAGAAACTCGGCAGGTAGGTTGGCCCAAACATCGTGGAGAACTAACCACAGTTCTTCTGTGGATTTAGGCAGCCTCAGTTGCTCTCTCTCTTCATGTAATCCCAGACAGACTCGATGATGTTGAGATCAGGGCTCTGTGGGGCCATACCATCACTTCCAGGACTCCTTCTTCTTCTTTACGCTGAAGATAGTTCTTAATGACTTTCGCTGTATGTTTGGGGTCGTTGTCATGCTGCAGAATAAATTTGGGGCCAATCAGATGCCTCCCTGATGGTATTGCATGATGTATAAGTATCTGCCTGTACTTCTCAGCATTGAGGAGACCATTAATTCTGACCAAATCCCCAACTCCATTTGCAGAAATGCAGCCCCAAACTTGCAAGAAACCTCCACCATGCTTCACTGTTGCCTGCAGACACTCATTCATGTACCGCTCTCCAGCCCGTCGCGAACAAACTGCCTTCTGCTACAGCCAAATATTTCAAATTTTGACTCATCAGTCCAGAGCACCTGCTGCCATTTTTCTGCACCCCAGTTCCTGTGTTTTCATGCATAGTTGAGTCGCTTGGCTTTGTTTCCACGTCGGAGGTATGGCTTTTTGGCCACAAGTCTTCCATGAAGGCCACTTCTGACCAGACTTCTCTGGACAGTAGATGGGTGTACCAGGGTCCCACTGTTTTCTGCCAGTTCTGAGCTGATGGCACTGCTGGACATCTTCTGATTGCGAAGGGAAGTAAGCATGATGTGTCTTTCATCTGCTGCAGTAAGTTTCCTTGGCCGACCACTGCGTCTCACGGTCCTCAACGTTGCCCGTTTCTTTGTGCTTCTTCAAAAGAGCTTGGACAGCACATCTGGAAACCCCTGTCTGCCTTGAAATTTCTGCCTGGGAGAGACCTTGCTGATGCAGTATAACTACCTTGTGTCTTGTTGCTGTGCTCAGTCTTGCCATGGTGTATGACTTTTGACAGTAAACTGTCTTCAGCAACCTCACCTTGTTAGCTGAGTTTGGCTGTTCCTCACCCACTTTTATTCCTCCTACACAGCTGTTTCTGTTTCAGTTAATGATTGTGTTTCAACCTACATATTGAATTGATGATCATTAGCACCTGTTTGGTATAATTGTTTAATCATACACCTGACTATATGCCTGCAAAATCCCTGACTTTGTGCAAGTGTACCTAGAAGAATTTATGCTGTTTTGAAGGCAAAGGGTGGTCACACCAAATATGGATTTGATTTAGATTTTTCTTCTGTTCACTCACTTTGCATTTAGTTAATTGATAAATATAATCTATTAACATGTCTATTTTTGAAAGCATTCTTACTTTACAGCATTTTTTCACACCTGCCTAAAACTTTTGCACAGTACTGTATATCATAGATCTGTTTTTGTAATGTATTTATAAATGTTGCCTCTATTTTTAAAAGGACTTGTAAAACCATTTAAAAAAAATCATTGCTATTACTGTTATAATACAGTATTATTCATTTATTTATAGTAACATAAGATATAACCCTAGCAGCTGCATTCTGATAGTATAACAGACACTCGTCAATCACCTCTTAACTGTATAGCCTTATTGATTCATATTCTAATCTTATTTCATTAATGGTTAAGCATAGGCTACCATTCATAAACATATTAAAGGTTTTCGTAAGACATAAACGCTTTGATAGGTTTAACCAGGTGTCTTCTACATGGCCTAAAACAGTTCAGAATACCACAAGGAAATGACAACAGCAGTCGACTCATCTGATTGGTTATTTAGACCAGTCCAAAGAAAGGGTGGAAAGTTAACATGAAAATGTAGATATTATCTGAAACATTTCAAATGGATGTATTATCTTCAAATTGATTTACGTTTTCTTTTGTCCTAGTCATTCATTATGTAATGAATCAGTTACCAGTTTTTACAAAAATATGTGACAGGGCCTTACAATAGGGTAACGTATATGACTGAAACGCCATCACAATCCCAGAATTATTTTTTTTATAATACTGCTACAGTGCAGAAGCACGCATGTGCTGTTCCTTATTTACTGAAAAACAGTATTCTATAGAAAGTTCATTACTGACAAAGCCCTATCGTGGAGACTCATCAGATGGGGTCAAAATATCCCCATTACACAAATGGAAACCGCTCAAAATCAACCATTTCCAGGCAAGGGAGATAAACGAAAAGCACTTTGTTGAAAAAAATGTAAATCGCTTTTTAATTTGGGGTGCGTGATGAAAGAGCTCCTTTTCCTCAATTGTAATGCAATTGATTAGTACACCTGCTGAGGAAAAAAAAAAAAAGCCTTATCTGCCCCATTGTCTGCACATTAATATGCACACATGCCATCTGAATCATCTGCCGTCGCATTGAAAAAGATGATTTCATTGAAGTCTTAATGGAATTGGAAGTGTTGGCTTCACAATGGTGCTAAATGAGGTCAGTCGACAGGGATCAACATCTCAGCAACTGAAGGGATGTAACTTTCCGCTGCTCTCTGTAACACTGCACTCTTTATTAACTCAGTCAGCACTAAGTGACCGCACCAGCATTAAATACTTTCAGTGTCTACAAAAAACCTGCATATGGTAACCCTATCCAGCTGCACAATTACAATGTACCATGGTCAACTGTCATTAGGGATGGTACAGCACACAAATGGAAAAAAACTTTTGCCATACTTTTTTTTTTTTTTTTTGCCATAGCTAAAGATGAGCAGACAGGTCATATTTCATTAAACAGAGGACGGGGAGAATTTATTATTCTGTAACCCCCTTCAAACTCTAAGAAGGGCTCAGGAACTGCAGTTTTAAAGACACACTTCATTTTAGTCAAAAAAAGGGAAAATGTAGTGAATACTATGCTTCTCTAGGGTCTGAAGAATTCTATACAAAAAAAAAGCATTCCACGGATTGGAGATTATTTAATACATTAATATATGTTACTGTCCTACTGAAATTCAGTGAGAAGTTGTGAGGGGTTTAGTTTTTAATTAATCAGTAGTCAGTTGTCTCACATAGACATTCCTTTGGATTCAGTACAGCAGTGATCATAGTTGGTTAGCTCTTAAATACTGGAGTTGTTGTTTTTACTTGTCTTTGTTTGTGTTTGTTGTTTTTCTCTTCCTTTCTTTTACATTAAATTAGGAAACTGTGACGGTTACCCAAGTTGAGTTTCCAAGCCCGGTATTCTCTAGTATTTTGGGATCCGCCTCTTTCTTTTGCAATGCTGGGCACTCTTCCACACCGCTCACAAACAGACACCATGTGAGTAATAGATTCCTGAGAGAAAGAAAACACTACAGAAAGTACAGAAAGGCAGCCTGCCCCGGTCAAGCCTCACTGAAGACAGAACATGGCAAGAATCCCAAGTAAAGCCAAATCTATTACTCTTAAAGAAAAACACTGTACTGCCACCAGATACAATAACTACATGGTTGATTAAAAGCCATTACGTCTAGGAATAACTTTTCATTTAAAGTAAAAAATGAATGCAACTTTCTTAAAATTCCTGATTAAGCATATTTTGTGCAGCACAGAAACCAGGACCTGTTTCAAATGAAGTGGAGACAGACTCAGGTCAGAGGGTATGAGACACTTCTTCACACAGAATGCAGGGAGGGGTTGGAATGGGTTACCAAGTTACTTGGTAAATACATGTGTACTCACACATAATTACAATGTTATTATGCATATTTACAATGTACTTAATGTGTAAATATATTTGCATGATATAATCCTAAGCCTAACCCTAACTCTAAACCACAACCCTACTAACCCTAACCTTTATCTAATACAATTGTGTACTTACATATATCGTGCATGTGAAGTACATTGTAAGTATGCATAATAACATTGTAATTATTATTAAGTACACATGTATTTACTATGTAATACAGTCATTAGAGACACTTCATGTAAAGTGTGAGCATGTATTTATTAAAATAGACCCCAGTGTGTGAAATGAACAAACAGATCAGTAATTACAGCTACTAGTCCTGATGACATCACTATAAAAGGGATAGGTTGTCATGTCAGTTGCTATATTCCCCACTCCTGTGAATTTGTTTATCCTGAGCAGGGACGGGGAAGGAAGGGAAATGTATTTTAAATGTCAGTCATTTGCTGACGGTGGAAAGGTGACCTTAAAATGTCATATTTTCTATTGTAAACATAACAAAGTGGATTATGTAAAATACCAAGTGTGAAAGTGAATATATATTAAAGCATTAGCACATTTAGTTCAACTCTGTAAACAGCCTGTTTGCAGCAGGGAACTTGCGCTGTCTCCTTCAATCCACAGCTCTACACTGTCCAGATTAAATAGACAGTGG
The DNA here is from genome assembly GCA_030684275.1 of Acipenser oxyrinchus oxyrinchus. NCBI lineage: Eukaryota > Metazoa > Chordata > Actinopteri > Acipenseriformes > Acipenseridae > Acipenser > Acipenser oxyrinchus. The sequence goes on from CM060261.1 coordinate 34,478,742, forward strand.
GGTTTATCAGTGCTAGCAGAGAGATGTATTTGAATAGATTTATTTCGCTGCAGTTGTGGGAAACAGTTTTGTCTGTTTTAATAAGCCATCAGTTGAAATGTTACAGGTTAATGGCATTCAACATGGTTTAAATTTGCGTGTCAGTGTGTTTTTGCCCTTATGCTGTATCATTACACACATCAGATGACAGATCAGCCTGCAATCAATAAACTAGATGCCAAGGCCTGATATATAAAGAGCAAGCATGATGGACATGAATACAGGTTTTACTGTAAAGTATGCATGACTTTCATCATACTGTAAAGTATCAATGACTTTCATCGTAGGAGGGGTTACGGGGATATATATATATATATATATATATATATATATATATATATATATATATATATATATATATATATATATATATATATACGTAGGCTGCTGTGTAAAAGTCTTAGACATTTTTCTACTCTGATCAGTTAATACCCCATTCATTTTGTTCTTCCTACTCTTTAGAATGGCCATTTTTGCCTGACCCAGTAGGAAGTTAGCCAACTGACTTATACTTTTGTTCCCTTTGGTGTACTTCACCCCAAAGATAAAAGTTGTTTGGGTAAAGTTCAAACCCAGTGTGTTGAATAATTCCTTCAATACCTCAAACCAAGGCTGTGACCGGGGACATAACATAAAGTAATAAAATACTGTCTCCTTTTTCAAGCAGAATAAACAGTTATCATCCACTCCTGACTGAATGGTGGCAAGAAAAGAGTTTGTGGCCGCAATGGTGTGCAATGCTCTCCACTGTAAATCACCCACTCTTTTAGATAGATAGATAGATAGATAGATAGATAGATAGATAGATAGATAGATAGATAGATAGATAGATAGATGTTTGTGCAACAATCTGCAGAGGATTTAAACCAGTAATTGCAGATACTATCTACAGTACAGCATGTTCTAAATTCTAAGCCTTCAAGTCTCTGTACAAGTAATTAGAACAGCAATTAAGATGCTACAGCATGCTTCTGAAAGTGTACAACAATCAGTGAGACCAGAAGATGCTGTTTGTTTACTCGCAATTCATTTGTTATCTTTTAAACAGCACTCCAGGGTCTTGAGTAAATAATGCATGCCAGAGTCTCAAACCGAACAAGAACACTTTACAGGTTCATAACATCAATAGCCAGCTTAAGAATATTACAACACCTCTTGTCGATAATCTTTTTAATTGCGGAGTTATAGAAGTTTTATTGATGGAAACCGTAAGCGCTGCACTGGAAAGTGGATGCCTGCCCATTCGCTTCCACAAGAGGTGAACCATCAATTGTTTAATTTTCCACCGAATCGGCTTGTCTGACTTCCCTCTGGTGCTTATCATGGGGGAATGCAAGAGGCACTGAAATATATGCCACCACTCAGGCAACACCAATACAAATAATGTATTTGCAATAGAACTGCAAAGTGTATCGCTCTTTTGTTTAAGGATCCATTTCTAATTAATCTACAAAGTTTAAAGTCTGTGACGATTAGTAACAAGGAACTACAGTTAACTGCGATAACTGTTCATGTGCGTGTGTGTGTGCGTGTGTCTCTGTGTGCGTTGATATTTATTAAACTGTTCTGGAGGGCTGTTGGCTTCCTTAACAATATTTGATTAAAGTTTCACAAATATCACAAAATAATTTCAGTAGTAAAAAAAAACCATAATTCTTCCAATAGGGTACTCATTTTCATGTAACTATATGGTTATTATAATGGAATACTATTTGTATCTGCAGACAGTGTTTGTTTGGTTTTGATAAACATTCCAAAAGAAAAAGACCTAAAAAAACAAATAATGAAACAACGTGTGTTTGTTAGAGGATGTCTAATGGCTCCCAGCAATTGCTAACATTTTGTTTTGATGTTATGAATTTATTACTTGCAAGATGAGAGTTCATTTCAATTTATGTACAAAACCAAAAAAAAAATAAAATGCAATTTTAGTGTCCACTCTGTTCCTGGAGGTAATGAAGGCTTTGTCAGGCAGTATCTATCACTGGTCACTGGAGAGAGGAAATGTCAAGTGAAGTTATGGTTTGTTGGCTTCTACCCCATGTGACATTGCACTAGAAAGTAATTGAAGTACAGAAAACGGCATGTTGTTGTATCTCATCTATTTGTATAGCTGTCTGACAGAATGAATTGAGATGTTGCTGCAGCAACACAATGCACAACAAGCAGGAGGGCTCGCCTTGTGCCAGGCTAGCAAACACAAACAATAAATACAAAAATAACAACAGCAACTACATTTTATTGCATTGCCCCCGAGTCAAACTGAGCTAGGGAGGCTGAAGTAGCATACTGATTTTCTTCCCAGCGTGATTGTTCCTGGCAGGCTCTTTGTACAGTATATTTATGTTTGGCTACAGTGCACGCTTTCTTTAAAGTCTTGTTTGTGAAATGAATAATGGGGGAGGGGAGCAGGGGTTGGAGGGCTGACCTTGTTCTTTGAAGAACATGTCCTGAAAGAGACATGCTCAAATAGAGACCCACAAATAAGAAAATCTGGAATAAATGCATCTTATCAGCAAAAGCATATTCAGCAGTTTTGCAATTGCTGCTCTGTCCCGTTAGGTTTGCATTAGGAGCGAGAGATAGAATCGTCTTTTCTATAGTAATTATAGATTTTTTTCCCCTTAGCATGTTCTAGTATGATGATAATATTGCCTATAACTGGTAGCAGGCGTACGGCTATCTGCTGTACCTTTTGATCGCCTTCATAACAAAATGGTACAGCTCATGGTGCTGGGTGACTATGATAAACCAGATGGCATTGCTATGGAGCTGGGATAGTCCATATCTGTACTGACTGACTTGAAAAACAACATCGGCATAGAGATACTATTCCTGAGATATATCAATAAATAAATGCCAGTGAAAGCCACTTTATGAAGTGCACCACGGAGTTGCCCTGAGCCCGCACGCTCTAGATTAGCTTTAATTAAAGGAGTGGGCATGATTCTGGAATGTATGGGACGGTTTGCTTTAGTCTTTAAATAACTCCTGAGTTATTTGTATTCAGGGCCCAGCTGCTCTCAGTGTCTTTTTTAGGCAGCTGTTGGTATTCCTATTAATGTGCAGAAAAATAGCAACAGCATACTGGTGCCCCTCAAGCAGCTGCTGCATCTGGTTTGGTCGTGGGTTCCAAAAGACCCCACAGTAAAATCCTGATGCCCACAGTAAATTTGCTCAGATGTAACCTAACAAAAAGTATACAGTTTGGGTAACACTTTACATTAAGTTTCTCTAATTACTGTGTATTTACATTGTAGTTACTTAGTAAATACATGTGTACTTATTATGTATAGTTACAATGTATTTAATGTGTAATGTTTTTGCATTATATAATAACCTTAATCTTAACCCTAATCTTAGCCCTTATCTCTATCCCTAACCCTAAACCCAACCCTAACTATTTTCTGATGCAATTGTGTACTTACATATATTATACGTTAAGTACATTGTAACAATGCATATTGCAGTGCAATGCAAATACACAGTAATCAGAGACACAGTTTGCAGGGCAATTGAAAATCTATTTTTATGTTTCTATAATCTCTAACCAGAATATCCCGAGAGTCCATATTGCCTTACCAGCCCTGGTAAATGAGTTCATGTTGGAGGGTAATTAAGAAACAGCTCAAACCAACTAATTGTTAGAGTTCAGCAAGGCTGGCAAGCATATCAATGTCTTTTAAACACGAATTTGCACATGCATTATAAGGGCATTGTGATTGGTGTTTTGTTTTAATAAATCTAAGACAATGTGCTTCTGAAAGTCAAATCACGCAGAATAAATCTAATACAGATGGTCAAATGCAAAAACTTCAAAGAGATGTTGCAGTCAAAGTCGGTAAGAAAATGGTGGTTCTGGCCTTCTCTCTCCTCTAATGCCATTTTCACAGCTTTTCTTTTTTTCACACTGATTCTTTTTAAATGTCAGTTCAAGTCTAATCAGAATCTTCCAATAATACATGAAGATGGGGGGGCGTGTCAGCTTCAAATCAACGTGCAGGCACCGTGAGCACAGCAACAGCACAAATTTAATGGACTCGTCACTTTTCTCTGCTTCATCTTATTGCTGGCTATCGACAGATTTATAAACATTTCAGAAGGCTGGAGCCTAATGATCTCACGGTGAGGGTATCAGATCTGTAGATGTAAGAACAACAGCATAGACTTGCTTTCAGAGTTGCTGTCTAACAGAAACATTCTCCTTTCAGCTCTACATGTCTGTCGGCTATATATTGCCACTGCCTCATGTTCCTTCTCAAAACACATTTCCCAGGCTCTTACATTTTAATAAACATGGTCTGTGTTATTAAACTTGGCACAAGTGTATGGGAGGAAGGCAGGTTGAGGTTAAGGTCAAGCATGGCTGTGAATATTCATTGCCTATAAATATTCATGTACTCAGGACATACAGATAACTGTGGAGCCCAAGGGGACTAGATTCAGATTTCATTTTAGTCTAAATATATTGTATTGCTCTGTATTAGTATTAGTGAGATTATCAGAAAATCACAAATCCTACAATCATCTCAATAGGAATCATATCTAAATCCTTATGGATTACTGTAACATAGCCATACACAAACAAACAAACAAACAAACAAACAAACAAACAAACAAACAAACAAACTACATAATGTGTGTAGTACGTTGATGCAGGACTCTGATAATAAGGATGGGAATCATACTGTAATTGTAATAAAGAATTTCAATATGAGAATATGTTGGTTTTGAACTGAACTTTCTTTGCTGATTGCAGCCAGCAGGTGGCAGCAACACTGTTCTGGACTGGGGCTAAATGTATGCTTGGCCAGAGCTGAAACATTCCCTATAATTCTGTACAAATACTGTCATTTTGTATATAAATAGCAATTCAGCTCTTAGCAAGAACCCGCAGGTTAACCAGTCCACCTTCTGCAGGAGGATATCTGAAAGAGCAAGGAATGGAAGAGTTTTAGAAGAATGTGCCTGCTGGGTTTCTGAACAGAGGTAGATAGGCAAACCAATGATTTCAAGAACACTTTAAAACCTTAAAGGATTGTTTCCACACCCAAAGATATCACAGTTAAAAAACAAAAACGCCTATGAAAGTGTGTCTAGCAATATGAGGAGCAGTGTCAAAAGCAGTGCCAATAGCAGTGCCAATAGCAATATCAATAGCAGTGTCAATAGCAGTACCAATAGCAGTGCCAATAGCAGTGCCAATAGCAGTGTCAATAGCAGTACCAATAGCAGTGTCAATAGCAGTGCCAATAGCAGTGTCAATAGCGCTGGTAGAGTCAGGTGCCAGGGGACTATTGCTTTAAGAGACATTAAACAGTACACAGGACTGAGAATACAGGTCGGCAGCATGTTCTTCGAGCGTGAAGTAAACATTTGTCATTTAATAGTGATTTTCCTGACAGAATGTAATTGACACCTCACAGTAACTCCAGTCTCTGAAGTCTCGTTCAGTAATCAGGCTTGGCGGCTGTTCCAATAGCATGCTCCTCTTGTTCCAGCACCTTATCAAGACACCTTCATCCAAGCAGGGGTCAGGGCTTCAGCCAGCCCAGAGATAAGTACATTTTCACTGTCCTCTGGATACATTAATTTACTGTTCATGCACAAAACCATTATTTATTGATTATAGCATCAGCATCATAACAACAACAACAACAACAACAACAACAATAATAATAATAATAATAATAATAATAATAATAATAATAATAATAATAATAATAATAATAATTCCTTTGTATTTCAGTTGTTTAATCATTTTAATACATAGTTAGAGATCAACCTGGAGAAATGCAAATTGTTGTGATTTGTACAATAGTGCTGAACGTGCACAAGATTTCACTTGTAAATAAACGATATTCAGTCCTGTGGTTTCGTGGAACAATCCTTTGCATATTAAAATCAACTTTTCTTTATGATGAATCACAAACTTGTCATGAAAGTTTAATAGAATTAACAATAATACCACTATGCATTATTGATAGTGGAATGGCATTGTGGGGCATTATCGTTCCACGTTATATAGACTGCCTTTAAAGGGGCCTTATATATACAGCAGTGTGCAAATGTGCTAGAACACCCCATTGCTTCTGTATTAGAACACCCCATTGCTTCTGTATGAGAACACCCCATTGCTTCTGTATTAGAACACCCCGTTGCTTCTGTATGAGAACACCCCATTGTTTCTGTATGAGAACACCCCATTGCTTCTGTATGAGAACACCCCATTGCTTCTGTATTAGAACACCCCATTGCTTCTGTATGAGAACACCCCATTGCTTCTGTATGAGAACACCCCATTGCTTCTGTATTAGAATACTCCATTGCTTCTGTATTAGAACACCCCATTGCTTCTGTATTAGAACACCCCATTGTTTCTGTATGAGAACACCCCTTTGCTTCTGTATTAGAATACTCCATTGCTACTGTATTAGAACACCCCATTGCTTCTGTATTAGAACACCCCATTGTTTCTGTATGAGAACACCCCATTGCTTCTGTATGAGAACACCCCATTACTTCTGTATTAGAACACTCCATTGCTTCTGTATTAGAACACCCCATTGTTTCTGTATGAGAACACCCCTTTGCTTCTGTATTAGAATACTCCATTGCTACTGTATTAGAACACCCCATTGCTTCTGTATTAGAACACCCCATTGTTTCTGTATGAGAACACCCCATTGCTTCTGTATGAGAACACCCCATTACTTCTGTATTAGAACACTCCATTGCTTCTGTATTAGAACACCCCATTGCTTCTGTATTAGAACACTCCATTGTTTCTGTATGAGAACACCCCTTTGCTTCTGTATTAGAATACTCCATTGCTACTGTATTAGAACACCCCATTGCTTCTGTATTAGAACACCCCATTGCTTCTGTATTAGAACACCCCATTGTTTCTGTATGAGAACACCCCATTGCTTCTGTATGAGAACACCCCATTACTTCTGTATTAGAACACTCCATTGCTTCTGTATTAGAACACCCCATTGCTTCTGTATTAGAACACTCCATTGCTTCTGTATTAGAACACCCCATTACTTCTGTATTAGAACACTCCATTGCTTCTGTATTAGAACACCCCATTGCTTCTGTATTAGAACACCCCATTGCTTCTGTATTAGAACACTCCATTGCTTCTGTATTAGAACACCCCATTGCTTCTGTATTAGAACACCCCATTGCTTCTGTATTAGAACACTCCATTGCTTCTGTTTTAGAACACCCCATTGTTTCTGTATTAGAACACCCCATTACTTCTGTATTAGAACACTCCATTGCTTCTGTATTAGAACTCCCCATTGCTTCTGTATTAGAACACCCCATTACTTCTGTTTTAGAACACTCCATTGCTTCTGTATTAGAACACCCCATTACTTCTGTATTAGAACACTCCATTACTTCTGTATTAGAACACCCCATTGCTTCTGTATTAGAACACCCAATTGCTTCTGTATTAGAACACTCCATTGCTTCTGTATTAGAACACCCCATTGCTTCTGTATTAGAACACTCCATTGCTTCTGTATTAGAACACCCCATTGCTTCTGTATTAGAACACCCCAATCAAACCACTGCAACTGAAAACTGTCAAAATAGGCAAATTAATGATGATTTTAATAAGCCACATGTGCAATTGATTTAAAAGAGGAAGAGAAAAGAAACACAAAGCCACAAATGGTAAAATGCATGAGACTTTTTAGAAGTTGCTTAAGCACAAACATTTTCTTCACACATGAGTGCCTCTTGTTTCTATATCGCTGATTACTGACTGAAAACTGAAGTTCTCACACCCAGATGTTTTCATGCAGACTGGTATATAAAGGATATAAATGATAATTCTCGAGGTGTTCTAATACATCTGCACACTACTGAATATATATATGTATATATATAGAGGACCACTCTGTCTCGGGGTGTGTCTGGACCTGCATGGCAGGTCCACTCTTTGGGCGTGCAGTTTCATGTGATACCAAGGCAGGATTTTGTTCCAGGGAGATTATACCACCAATTAGTTTTCTGTTTCCTGACATTCACTCTTCAAAGAGTAGAAACGGCAGCCTGTTCTCATGACATTAAAGAGTAGAGTATTCTAGGGCCTTCATCAGAACAGCATCATTTCTCCCCAGGTTGGCTCTGACTCCAGGAACACAGCAAGAATATACTGAAGAAACTCAAAATGCAATGGGAAACTTATTAGAGGGAAAAGAAGGAAGAAAATATATGAATTTATCTCGGATACCCATGCTGGTGTTACTGCATATTGCATGGCTGTATGGTGACAGCTTATTGCAATAACATTTTAATGACACCTCATTAGTGAAATGTTTCATGCCATGTTATACAGCAGTTCTAAGGTTTCTTATGAACAGTGTTTCAGGAACACGTCACTAAGGCATTTCGCTAACACTTTACATTAAGTGTCTCTGTGCATTTACATAGTAGTTATTTAGTAAAGACATGTGTACACATAATTCCAATGTCATTTGTAAAGTGTTACCGTCATTTTTAAGAACCCTGGTAATGTAGGGAATAGGTCCACTTGACCAGGGCAAACTGGCTGCCTGTACTAATGGTAGCCAGGTGACTATTACATATGTAATATTAACAGCTCACTGTAGAGATAATAAAGAGAAGATCTCAAACAGATTAAAACAGACATTACTGTTTATTCTGCCATCAGTTTAAATTCCTTTTCTTTCAGAATCTGAGCAACATCCTGCAAGTTAAATCTGAATGCTCCAGTTGGAATAAACTCTCCTTGAGCTGGGAAGAGCGATGAAAGGGCTGTTGTGGGAAATGTTGTTTCCTGCTGTAATTGATGATCTTCAGAAACAGTGCACAGCAAATCTAAGCAGTTCTGCTCCCCAATACATGCCATTCCTCACAGTGTTACACAGGACAGGAACCTTCTCGGGTTCAGTGGAATGAAAACACAATGGCAATGTGAAAGAAACAATTCAAGATTTCAAGATTTCTATATGTACTGCTAAATTATCAGTCTCAATCCTTTACCACACTATGGTTTTACCATACCTTTGCTTTACCATAACCTTCTGGGCTTTACAATGCTTTACCATGCTTTCACTTTGCTTTATTACAATTTGCTATGCTTTTACAAAGGAAACCTGGATGGTGGTCCTTTAATAGCTTCCAGGAGACAATCTAAACTGTACCCATGAAGGTGATTCCATTCTCAATGCAGAGTGAAGGAAATGAAAGCGGAGCCTGTAAGATAGAGCATTGCTGGGCAGTACGAGGTTTCCAATGAACCCAGCAAGGGTTTGAAAGATATGCCTTCAGATGTGGCCTTCATCACAGGATATCCACCTCGCTGAGCTCAGGGGTAGATAGAGACACACAAGACATTCCTTGTGATACATGTGATTTTTAATACTGTCAGTTTCAGAAGCTGTAAACTGTAAGGAGCATGATATAGCGCTAATACATTGCTATACATTGCAAGTTCCAGAATCTCTATATAACAATACACCCTCAACACATGAACCACTTCCAACCAGCATTGACACACTTGTTAGCGATCTGTAACAAGGAGCTGCATGGAGAGAACATCTCTTGTTTTCATGTTACGTTATTTCTGCTGAAACACAGCAGGGCTCTCTTCCTCCAGCAATGGAACTCACAGCATTAATGCGGAATTAAGAACTTCTCACCTATGAAGGGAAAAGAGCATTTTCTCACAGTAAAGCCCTTGTCCCACTGGTGCTGGCTTTTTAAAATTAACCTAACATGCTTCTTTCAAGGGATTTACACACAAAATGAGTCAGTAGAGTACAGGCCTTGTTCTTCTGAGTGTGGTGCTGGGGGATTGGTCAATACATCCGCATTTAGGCACCCAGGCCAAATCCCTCACCTTTGAAGGAAGCATGGATGACTAATCAAAGGGATGATCAGAGCAGGTATTGATCAGGCGCTCTGTTATTCTTCCATTATAAACCATCTCCAAGGAGCGCAGGTCCTTTCCTCAGTTATATTCCTTGCTTTATTAGGCTTCTCTTGGATGTTTCATGAAAACAGTGACTTCAGGATTTCACTGCAATCACCCCAACCTGTGCGTCTAGTGCGCAGTTTGTGTGTTTGTTTTGTATTGTGCTATTTCCTGGATTCATTCAATTCACGGTTAGGCCACATTGTTAATTGTATGCATACAATACTTTACACTGTAAAGGCTCATTTTCAGTACTGTAAAATGTTTTACCCCCTTTCTCTCCCCCAAGTTAAACTATAACCCTGGACTGTCTACAGCCTTCAAGAAAGTGGGTTTGGAAACACTGGAGTTCAACACGACTGCAGCCACAGGGGTCCATTCGTACAGAGACATGTTCCTTGCACATGTATTGCAACAAATAAAACCTGGAAGGGTTCATTAATGGAAGGGGGTAAAATGCATGAGAAAGGTCACCATTTTACTATCAATGTGCAGACAAAATTTAAGCAAATGTCCCCACAAAGATAGTAACTCCTGAAAAAATGGCATTGTGGGGACATCCCCCTTTGTATAATGCCTTTCTAAGACCGAAATATGCCTTATATATATATATATATATATATATATATATATATATTTATTTCACCCTGTGTGGAGTTTTGTCTGACTGAAGTTAGAAATAGTAAATAAAATTATAGTGAGAATCAATGAGAAGTCCCCACAAATATAGGAATGCAGACATGTGTGTGTGTGTGTGTGTGTGTGTGTGTGTGCGAATAGAGGGTTAGGGACTATTTTTTTTTAATGCAAAGCCTGCTTAATGCATCCAAACGTCCTCAAATTGGTTTTGCATATAGTAAACCCTTTATTCAAAGAACAATGATTCTGGCTTATGAGAGAACCTAATTGAACATATTACTTGTGGGTGTAAAACATACAATATATAAAAAAAGTAGTTTCACAAAAAAATAATAGTAATGATTGTGCATTACATGAGCGTTTCATTTGTATGTATGAGATTCCAATGTCCTTCATGCATTGCTACACCGGTCTGATTGCCTTTTGATTTGATTCCGAATTGGAATTTCTATGGTCTTGTTTAATAAACATGCTGGGGTTTATTTCATTGCGAGGTTCCTGACTATAATTGTAAGACGGGTCGCTCATTACCGATCATCGTGAGGTGGATCATACTTTGTAGATTGTAGCCTCCTATTAATATAAAAACACACAGACCTACAGACAGCTGAGCCACAGGCAGTGTGTCCGTATTCCAAGGAAGGTATGAATGAGTCATTTAAAGCAACTGCAAAATGCAGCACAGACAATTCATAGATTTAACACTGACCACTTTAATGCACTACCTAATGTGTTTATGTTCTAACCGATGCCCATCTGTAATAGGAATATGACCTTTAATTCCTCAAAAGCCAGAATAAAAAGGGCTGTCTGAAACTGTGTTTATATGTGGCCTGTGGCTGCTGCTGCCACTTGTGCTCTTCATGACTTGGGTTCCAGTAACAGTAACTGCATCATTTAAATACAGCTCACTGTTTAACAAACAATTGACTGATAAGCAACGCTACTGGATAATCTGTTGACACTTCTTAATTACTTTCCTAACTGCATCTTGTTTTCTAAATTTAAATAAACCAATTCTCAAGCTACTCAGCTCCAGCTTTAATTACCAGTTTAATTGGAGCCAGGAAATCATATTGTACAGCATTTCAATGACAAACCACTCGTTCATAAAGAGGAATTAGCCTAATCCCACTAAACCAATTAAGAAGATGATGACCAAAGATTATAGAGCATGGCAAAATACATTATACGCCTGGCTGTTAGATAGCTTGACCAGTCAGTTTTTGTTTTGTTTTGCATCATATCGACACAATCCCTACGCAATGAAAAAGCAATTCATAAACGTTCTGTACGCTTCAATAATTTATATAAGTATGCATTAATTATTAAATGTGTAGGATCATTAGAGATTTATTCTATCCTGGTCATAATTTTCCCTTAATGGAATCAATATTTGTCTTCATTAAGAGTAAAGCAAGGTGAGATGGAAGGTTGCTTACTTTCTGCCTGGTACAGCACGGGACTTTCTTTGAATATTGTGCTTGCTGCCGAATATGCAACTCAAAGTGGTGTTTCTTTTTATTCATACTGAGTATATAGAGTAGCAAACCCCATTCCATCTTCTTGCCATTCTGCAAAGCATTTATAAGAATTTGTATAATTCTTGTCTTGCAGCGTAGGTACATGTGTTTCATAAGACTCTGCTATCTCCTGTTGTGACTGTAGGAATATTGGTAGGCACACCTGAGTGTAGGGATCCATTGTAAGTGGTTACATGAATCTATAAAACATGTTATAGATTGGGATTAGAAATAATAACAATGAATGTCAATACACATTATTATTATTATTAGTATAATTATGATTTCTTCTTCTTCTTCTTCTTCTTCTTCTTCTTCTTCTTCTTCTTCTTCCTATTATTATTATTATTATTATTATTATTATTATTATTATTATTATTATTATTATTATTATTATTAATGCAGCTTTCTTTCTTGTGCTTTATCCCCTTTGATCACAAGTTAAAATCTATCATTTTCAAAAGATGTTCAAAGAAGCCTTGCATTTTTTTAAATCTGCATATGCCTTCTTTTTTGCATTTAAACGACCAGATTCAATGTGTTTGATATTATTTGTACACTTCTCAAAAGTGGTTGCCTTTTTGCTGCTGAATTCAACAGAATGCATGGACAGAATGCTGACAGGAATATTAAGTACAGGAGCAATAAGGAATATAAATGAGTTTATTTTACACTGCAGAGCGCTACACACTGACGCAAAGACTCCTTGCTTTGTAATAAATCACTCCCTTCTAGACAGCCTTGTACTCTTAGGGCATTGTTTAATACTATCTGCAATAGAAAAACAAAATTGGTTTACATTGCAAAAACGTACCATGTTTGGATTGGATGATCTGCAGATGAAAGATAGAATGTAGTTGACTTATTGCTGATAATGAACTAGCAGATAGCATCACATACAAACAGTGCTGTCACAAAGCCCACGAGTAGCACACATGGAACATACAGAAGAGTCCCATTTCCTCGTTATAGAATTCCACTTGTTCACAGATTCCTTTCACTATAGAGAGAAGGAAAACAATTTCTTATTGTGAGGTTTACAGGAGGACTGTGTGTTTACATGCACAATGCTCTTATGAATATGTTTGGATGGCACTAACAAAATAATGTTTTCTCAGTGCTAATATGTAGTTTATTTTTATCACACTAGCTTCGCCAGGACACATGGTAAGTAGGTAGGGTTCAAATCGAAACAGAGCAGCCCACAGTCTTTATAAGAAAGAGCAGTTAACCACCCAAGAATCAGGCAATTATTATTGGTTTTGCTTTTGCAAAGACATGTTTAGTTGAAATTATTGCAATAGCTTAATAAGATCCTAGTGCCAAGATTCAGTCTGCAATAAAACCAGCAAGCTTAAAGCAATTATTATCAAGCCCTTAAACTTCCAGATTGAATGGATATCAAATATTTATTGCATTACAATGTACAACTTGTATTACTATGGCTTTTTTTCATATCAATCATGTTAAATAAAATCCATATTTAAAACTGTGAGACCACTGACCATTAACATTGTTTTTAAAAGGAAAATGAACTATACAAGCTGCCCATCGTGTCTGGGACATTATCGGCTGAGAAAAAGAAGGTATTTCCTTTAAAAAAGGATTGCTTAAAGAGTGCACTCTCATATGAAATTGAAAAGGTATTTGTGTTTAGTTGTAATTAGTAACCTTTGCACTCCTGAAGAGCGTTGTTTGTTGTGGTAGTAAGATGCCACAGCCCATAAGCTCAATAAGCAGATGGTTATTTTGATAAAAAATTAAAATAACAGCTCCAGAAAAAAGAAAAATATTGATAGCTTTAATATGCAAGTTTCAAGCACAAGATTTCGATGTTGCAAGGTGAAAGTGGGGTACCACTTTATCTGAAGTGTCTCTATTCAAGTATTTACAGAATAGTTACATAGTAATTAGATGTGTTCTTACACATCATTACAATGTTATTATGCATAGTTGCATTGTACTTAATGTGTAATTTTATTTGCACATTAAGTACATTGCACTGCATGAAGCTTTCCGCAAGATTGCCTTTACATTGAGAATATACTGACAAAGCATACAACATATAAAATAGACAAATATTACAAAAATAACACATTTTCTACCACAGTAGGATCTTTGGTGGTTTCTGGCTTTTTTTTACAATCTTTTTTTATTATATACCCTTCAGCCACAGCATGAATAATTGTTCCATGTGAAATTTCCTATCTTTTTTTATATTGTTTTTTCAAAGTTTTGAAGGGTAACTTCTCCAGCCCCATAGAGTTCACACCAACTGTTTTAAAAATCTCTAAAATGAATAATTTGCAGATTATAATTTAATGAGTTGTTTATGCTGCATTTATATTTTTATATGAATAGTCATTTTACTGTCAAAGCCATGTTTTTGGCTCTGTCCATTTTATTGTTGATGTGACAAGAACTAATTCAATTAGACCGGCTGTAAAGACTGTTAAGGGATCAGTATGCATTGCACATTCACGTGTAGGTCCATCAAACACTCCCCCCGCCCCCCCCCCCCCACACACACAGAGGAGATATGGTTCTATTTCAACATGCATTAGCATTCCTTGCCATTAATAAGACGCGTAAGGCAGAAAGCACAATAGATTTTCTTGTAGGTGGGATTGTTATTGCTGATGGTAGGACAAGCTTGCAGTTACCTCCCCAAGGAAGCTTACATAGTTTACTGAAATGAAAACATTTGGTAATGTAATCCCAGCGGAGCAGGGCCCTCCACAGCACAGATTCCACACCACACAGCCGCGTGTCTACATATTCACACTGGGAGCAATGCACAATGCAGCGCCCATGGAGAACAATTAGAATAACACAAAAACATGTTTATCTTTGACTAATTCCTTCATAGCCTCATTGTATAGAAAAGGCTGTTTTATAAGTTTAAGATCTAGTAGTTATATACTTTACTGGAACCATCAATACAGCAATCCCATATTTAAAAAAAATACTATGGTGCTGTCCAAAACCTAATTGCCTGTAGTATACTGCAGTGCTAAGTGTTGTATACTATCGGAAAATGTAGTGTTTTTGGACAGTACTGTAGAGTTTTTGGACAGTACTGAGGTATGTCTTGCATATGCAAACATCTGGCCCTTTTCCGTTTACTTTGTTTTTAGAAATCGGTTTGGCTCTAGAGAGGTGCTCTGACTATAACATTGAATTCATAAAAATAAACTCTTTCAATAACTCATGAGTTGACTCTGAGTGAAGAGAGCCCCTGGTTATGGGGTTGTGTAAGGAGCCCTTGTTTTGCTGTTGCTGTATAACAGGCTCTTCTTCATATTGAATGTTGCTGTCTGTCTATCTTCTCATTTTCTTTGATCCTCTGTATTCTCCTAAAAGCCAGAGACTTCAAAACAAGAAAAGAGATCTGTAATATCTCAAAAAATACATTTTCTACCTAGTGTTGAACAAATAGAGGATGTCTATCAATGAAATAGCAGTGTGTGTGTTTTTTCCAGCTACAACTCTCTGTAGATGCATGGGATAGTGGGGTAGCAGTGGGCACTATTCACAAAACTTTACCACATGAGTAATGCATGTTTGTTATGGGGCGATTGGTGGGGGTGGTGGGGTGGGGGGTGGTGGCTCATACATTAGCTTGCACGCGGAACTGCTTTAAAAAAGGGTCAGAAAACATGAACATCTCTAGACATTTACTTACAAGGCTTTGATATGGTATTTGTTTTTAATCAATGTTACCATCGCAATGTACGGTAGTATATTATTGTGTTTTTTATTTGGTAGTATAGAATAGGTGCACGCTCTGCAAGAGATACAATGCTGCCCAACTATGTAACACATGGGGTACCAGTTAGATCCTGAAAATTACTGTAGCTAAAAACGTATAGAAATCTCATTGAAATGTAATTACACTGCATTTGAAACCTTGATGGAGCTTGGTGCTGCAAAGCTGAGGACATGTGTCTTTCACTTTACATCTGGCAGCCCAGTGCTAGATGTATTGAGCTACTGCTGCATCCTCAGTGTTTCACTGCATTTACACTGAATAATGTATAATGCTTTGCCAAGCATTATGTACAGTAAATACATGCCAGTCCTGTTTTTTAAGTAACATTTTAATAACATGTCAAAGCCTTAACAAACATCACCACAGTCTGTGTTTATTGAAATAAACTCATTAATAGTGCATTTTTCTAATGCATAAAAACCGTGACGAGACTATATAAGAGAGGTGGAAATGTCATGATATGGGACTAGGATCTTATAAAGCATGTCTGGCACCAATGACCTCTTTATATGAAAATAAAGAGGACAGCAGTCAGTGGTTTGCCTTAAAGGCAGTCTGCATTACCGGTATATGTCATTTAATTTCATCACACATCATTTTAAAAACGATCGTACCATATCTGAAGTGCCTCTGAAGTACAGTCAATCTTTTGGGTATAAGAAAACTATTTGTATTCCCTATCCAGGACTGGAAGACAGACAATTCTGTGTTTTACTTATGAAAGCAAATACAGTCTTAAATCTGTGGCAGTACTGCTTAGGTAGAGGAAATGGACTGTGTGTCTATTGGACGAGTGTTTCTAGCTAAATAAATACCAGTAAAAACTCTGTTCTATTGTGCATGTTTGTTTTAAAGCTGTTGCAAACTGGATTATGAATGGACATATATAAATGTTGATTTCATGCTGAGCCAGCACGGAGCAGGAATGCTACAGTGGGCTAATTTACTGTAGACTCTTCTAATCCCAGTGACAACAATTTGCTGAGGTTCTGCATTGATTCCTGGATGTTGTGTGTTGTGAAAATGTACATTATAGTAATGTATTAATGGACACATTGCAGGATATGATGAATCTCAGCAAATACAAAACACTAAATGATGAATTTAAATAGAGGATGCCTACTATTGTATAATGTATTGTATAATGCCTACTACTGTATAATTTATTTGGAATAATAAATGTACGCAAAGACGCATAAGAACATCGGGATTTAATCAAAAGGTTTGTTTTACTAAATAATCAAACACACTAATAAATAACACGACTGTGTTTATGTGGGATGAAAACACAAGAGGCAGAATGCTTCACAGCATCTCCATGGAAAAGTGGAGCCACTAGAAATCCTCGTTTATATGTCACTGCGGCTCACATCAACCACAGAAGCTATCTCTGATTGCACCCGTACACTGCCTGCCAGAGTGAGGAGAGGATTGTGCACGATGCATTGCAATAGAAAGCTCCTGTTCCTCTGTCGCACAGTACAGTATTGTGTAAGATGTCTGCTTCATAACAGTACCAGGGCGGCCAGAGCAGCAGTGACATGAAATGAATCTGATATGTTATCATTTCTCTACTCTTGTAGAGTCTGGAATACGTCCTTCCCTAGTCAGCAGGTACACACCACTTGAAGTCATTCAGATTTCTTAGGCTAATCTGTTAATGTTGCATTTTTCAGATCTATATTGTCGGGTACCTAAAACCCATTTCTCTGTCACCAAAGCAACACCAACAACTAAACGTCAACAGATAAACCTCACCAAAGAAAGATCACCAAATGAACAATTTTTTTTTTTTCTAATATATATTTTTTTTGTCAAGGTAATTGTGATAATTAGGGTAGAATTTTTTTCAGGGTAAAAAATTGCTTATTTCACAGCACTTTCGCCATCTAAAAAGATATTTCAAGATATTTCACGATTAAACAGAATATTTATTAAAGCAGAAAAAACAAAGCTGTCACATTCTAAATTGATCATTTTCTCTAGAGTTATTATATAACAAATATTCTTAAATATTTAAATGCTTATCTGAAAAACAGTAAAGGCTAAATTGTAGAATATATCTATGTCTGCCTTTTAAAGACATTTTACTTTTACCAACAGAGAATTATCAAACAAAATAAAAACATAAATAAATGTAAAAATAACAACAGACACGTGAAATGTCGCCTTTTTGTACTGGACAGAGCGATCTTCAGCAGTTTCTATTACTTTTCCATTTATGCATCTTCTCTGCCCGCTAACAAAATAGCAGCTTGTAGTTTTTCTGCTGTTCAGCTCTTTTTCTGCTGCAATTTTTTGCATTTAAAGCTGATAAACAAAA
The DNA here is from genome assembly GCA_030684275.1 of Acipenser oxyrinchus oxyrinchus. Classification (NCBI taxonomy): domain Eukaryota; kingdom Metazoa; phylum Chordata; class Actinopteri; order Acipenseriformes; family Acipenseridae; genus Acipenser; species Acipenser oxyrinchus. The sequence continues at coordinate 34,496,996 of CM060261.1, forward strand.
TCCAGAATTAGCTGGGGAGATGGGGGGTGTCGATTTCAGTAAAGGACCCAGTAACAGCTACATGTGCTATGTAGGATCTTCAGGTTTTAACATAGAAGTAATACACACATGTAGTTAGACAAATCGATAGATGCATTGATTCATATGTTTTGAACATTAATGAGCTGCTTAGCTTGCTTTTTCTTTAAAACCTTCACACTGTTATTGCTGTACATTGGAAATGAAATCAGAATGTGTTTGTGTGTTACATGAGTGCTGCTGTATTAAATCTGAGCCCCCAATTTATTCAAGAGGAAAGGCCACTGTATCTTCTCAATTCAGTTAGGTCTGTGCAATTGCTGTCGATTCAAGACTAAGAAATTGAGTTTTGAGCCTGAAGCAATATCAGGCTGGTGGAATAGAAAAACCATTACAGTGCTACAAGAAAATAAGGCAAGGTGTTGCCTTTCTACTAGATATGATACTTTAAAAAACTATACCCCTTAAAGAGGGAGTGCAATTTCTAATGAGACTCTAGTTAAAGGCGTTAACAGTATTACAGATCGCATTCGCTATTATGAATTTTGTCTGGATCTAAGTGAAATTAGTGACAGTACAGGGTGTGTTTAGGGGGTGGGTACAGCATGTGTGGATATTTACCACAAGCATGTATACAAGCATTTGCTTTCCAGTTCATTGCTCGGGCACATACAGATCTTAATTTGGGAAGACTAAGAGATGTGGGCTAGAATAATAAAAACATGTCTTTGTCTATTAGCCACATCTGTGTGATAGAACTCTCACTAGTAAAGGCTGTTTGTAATTGCTTTGGATTGGGGAGCTCTGGTTGAAATAAGCTGGAGGCAGATCTCAAACAGAGCCCAGGGCTGTTTTTTCCTCATGTCTGTTGTTGAGTATCATTAAATTATTGGAGGAACATGCTGCCGCGACTATTTTAGCACATAAACAGTTGGCAAATTCATTTACCTCTTTCCAGCAGGCACTTTGGGTTTGTTAAACAACGGAACAATCATGTTCCAACCTTTTTCTTTCTTTAAGCTGTAAATATATTTGTTGGCTGTCACAACAGACCCATATTTAGTTTGTTTATTTATTTATTTTTGTCAGTATTTCTGTAAAGTTGCCTGTATGAGTCCATATGGGATTAGCTGTTAAAGTGCCATATGCCATGCGGAATTCAGGCTGTCGCTTTCATTTGTATAATCACTAGATAGTTCCGGGATGATTCTATTAGGTTTGACCAAATGTTTATTTAAGCTAACTGGAGGCTGTTAGTTAATTGAATGTGTAGAATAGTACATATTAGCTGGATCTATCTATCTATCTATCTATCTATCTATCTATCTATCTATCTATCTATCTATCTATCTATCTATCTATCTATCATAGACCACAGTGTTTTGATTTATAAAGGTGTCCTCTATTTAAAAGCATTGAAACAAGGAATGTGCATGGCTCACATGCCAAGCAAACAGCGTTTACCTCATTCAGCTTGTATTGCACTAATTCAGTGTGGTATATGTTCAGGTTTCAGCTTCTGTCACTTAACCATACCTGGATCAGGGTTTTTCAGAAACTCATATAGATTGATTAAGTTGTAATCCACAGTAAAGAGCAGTTCCAATTCATCTATACACATGCCATTGCATTGTATCTATACAGCCCTGTGTAGTCACTGTGTTATTGCAATATCATTGACTGGGAGACCTCTAACTGTAGGTGTAACTGAATGTCCACGTATTAGACAAGGATTTCTTCATAGTAATGCTTTGCTGTGACTTCTTTAAAGCAATGTTGAAGACAAGGTTTTGTTCTGGTTGAGCCAGTAATTGAGGCAGTGATTAATAGCCTGTACTGTCCTTTGCAGTCTTCTCATAAATGATGTATGAATATTGATCTTTACAGAACCGAAATGTGTATGTCTTACATGTTACAGTCACTATAAGCTATGTCTTTCACGGAGAAGAGCACTGTTTATTTGAGGGTATTTTAAAAGTTCAGAACCCGATCAGGGAGTGCTCCAATATGGAGGTATTATATTTGTCCACTATATTTATGTTAATGTCTTTACCTGTCTTTATGTGGCTTTAACCCCCCCCCCCCTCTCTCTCTCTCTCTCTCTCTCTCTCTCTATATATATATATATATATATATATATATACAGTATATATAGGTATAGATGTACATTTATATGGTCTCGTAGAGTTAAAGGATCATAATGTCACATGATTTTAATGGAACCACAAAATAGTATCTTCTGGTTTTAAACCCATTCTGCGGTGTGTATTAGAAATAAATTAATGATAGAAATATGATATATAGCAGATGAGTTGAAGAACCCTGAATTAGGAAAGGCTATTGACTTTTGTGCTTTCAGTATATTCTGTTTTCAAAGAAAATGTAGTAACATCTTAAGATTGATTTTTCAGAAGAGTTGTATTTGGTATATATACACACACACACAGATGCACTGCAAATTTATAAAACATTCAAGTTGCCTGCGTATAAATCAAGGCATCATATCACTTTCATGGTGATATGATGCCTTGATTATCATATAAAAATGGCCTCAGTGATGAAGCAAACATTAATAGGCATGAATACACTGATGTTTATATTTCGGTTGCATTGTAGGTTCCAGATAGAGAGTGTACAATGCTCTGGTCTAGCTGCTCTGGTCAACACAAAACATTTGCAGGGTTGGTGGCTTGTTTCAGCTGCTCAGTATTTTTTCTTTCTTTTAAATACACCTATATGACCTTAAGGCAACTCAGAGGTCAATGCTATTCCAGCATCTGAAGGTCTTTGAAACTTCTTTGAGTGCTGAATAACTTTCAGTTGCCACCTCAAATGACTTTCAGAGGTTTCACACACAGTATGGCATTGTTTCAGGAGAAGGCTTATAAATAAGAGGCCCTGGCTATTGACTGAGTTAAAGCACTGCAGAACACTCATTACTGAAACATAATGTACTTTCTGCTTTTCAACTGTGGGAAATAAATGCAGGTCATTATGAGGGCTGTGAAAAGGATGTGCAAATGAAGAAGGGTGGGATTTTAGCATGAATTTATAATCACTAATCTATAACAAAATTATTTTTTTAATGACCTTTTAATAGGTGCATCTGAATATGTTTTATTAAAATGTACTATTAGATTTTAATATAGCTAGAGTATTTTACATACATACATGATGGAGTAAATAGTGTTTATTTCTTTGGTTATGTAAATAAAAAGTTGTGTAAATAACTTGTACTTGTTCTCATTCACTTACATTATCTACAGTCTTAATGCACATAATTATTCCACCAACTACATCAATCACAGTATTATTCTTATTCCCATATTTAAATGTGTTTACTTTATAACTTTATAAATGTAATAAGTGTTTGGTTAAGTGTATGTTATCTGAATCCAGGAAAGGATTCCTGTAGAGCCCTGATTGGTGGTTCAATCAGTCAATGAATTATTCAATTTTGTTTAACTGAGACAGTCCTGTAGAGGCTGGGGTTTTAAAAGGAGGTCCAGTGGATTGTTGCAAAAAGCAGCCAAAAGTTAAAACTTGTTATCATTTGTTAAAAATCATTTGTTTTGTTTTATTTTTGTTAAATAAAAGTACTCGATGGCATCGCTATTTCAACACATGCCTGATTTCTTGCCTTTTTGCCCGATTGCTTTCGCCAAACTCTTACAATTTATTTATGAACGCACATATTCAGCTGATACTGGAAGACAATCTTAGACTTGGCTGCTGGTATTTCTAAAGGGTTTTTTATTTCATACATATTGTCAGTGGAAAGCCGTATGAATAATAGAAGCACTAAATCCCATTTCAGTGCAGTTCTGAGTGCGGTAGCAGGCAGGTGTAACAGCATAAGAAGCACGTGCGCTGCAGCAGGTGTGTTTGCACTTCTCCAATCTCACAAAGCACCTTGTCATATCTCTAGTGATTGATGCACCGGCGTACAAGTTGTTAAATGGAATTCCCATTGATTCTCAGTGAATGCGGGCTGCATTTTTTTTTGTGTGTGTTACTGTGTACTTCAAACAAGCAGAAAAAGGAAAACTTGCAAAACAGACCCAGTTACAGCAGGCTGGTCCTTCTGGTGTTAATTAAAGATACGCTTTATTTGAAATGTGTATGACCAACAAAAAACACAAATGCTGTGAGCTAAGCATTTAGTTTACCACTAGATATAACTAGGACCATATAAATATACACACACACACACACGCACGCACACACATATATATATATATATATATATATATATATATATATATATATATATATATATATATATATTATTCGTATTATCTGGGATGAATCACTGAACATATTTGGATGGCGTGGACTGTAAAGAAGATCTGTACTTATAGGAAATATACGCATCAAGCTGTCTTTAAGGAGACAAATTCCTAGTTCATGGATAATTAAAATATTTTAATTGCAGCTTTCTCCATGAGCAGAACTGGATCCTCTAGAGTAATTAATATGCATTAAAGTCTCATTCAATAGAATGCAGATTCCTTACTGAATAAAAGAAAACATGATGAAAGTCTAGTCCTAGTTTTTTTTTTTTTCTTCCCTAAATTGGTGAGTAAAATATCTGTATATAGTTTTTACTTGAAATAATGTAGTAGTGCCAGAATGATTTATGTGTGGAATTGAATAATGAATGTATCTGGTTCTGGGCTGTGCATTACATGTTGTAATTGTAAATGCAGTAATATTTATTCACCCAATTTGATTGATTCTAAGGTTTAAACCTGCAGGGTTTTAGGAACTAGCTATGTTGTATAAAAAACAGCAGCAGAAAAAAGGGAAGTTAGTCAAATCTTTTGTGTGTGTATGTGTGTGTGTGGGGGGGGGGGGGGGGTAATTTGCAATTTCAGTACTCTGCAAAGTTAAAGGGGAAAAAAGTGCATGTTTAAGTATTTTTTTTTTCAAATATGCTGTCCTTATGGAAGCCTTATGTGTTATCCAATGTTGCTAAATTAGTATTAATGAATAACAAGAGAAAGCGGTAGGTGGATTGAGTGTACGGCAGAGAACCTGGTGCTCAAGAGCTTAGACTAACAATGGCTTTTGTATATAAAAGGTAGAAGAATTAGAAGAACATGTTTTAAAAAGAACACAGACTTAAAGATGCAGTCTGAGTAAATTTAAAAACTACCACCAATAGAAGAAAGTACAAGAATCCCTCTGTGATGCAGGGCTCAGATATACCTGGGATTAGAAAGACACTCTGTGATCATTAGTAACCCTGTTATTATACAACCAGCCAGCTGCCTGAAATTGCTGGAGGGGTTTGAGCAGAAGAGAAAGAGAGCAACCTGACACCTCCTCAATGCAATCCTCAGATGGTGGTCCCCTTTTTCAAAACAACATGCTCATTATAAACCAGTGTAGGAATCTGTCACCATCCAGTAGAAAACCAGTAAATACAGGTTCCAGTTCCCAAAACAACACTCATCTCCACCAGCAGCAGGAGCTCAATTTCAGGAATGTCCAGAACGGTTGGCGTTATTCTTGTGACGATGGACCTGAAGCATGCCTGAGCTCCCAGCTTCTGTAAGACCCATCCATAAGAGGATCAGGGCTGGTGTTTCCTTCTTGTATATGTTGGTATGACAGATGATTACTGTTTCAACAGCACCTTTGAGAGTTAATCCAGTGCCACTTACTCTATTGTCTGGGGTCATGTAATGTAAGGTTACACTGCATTGCACACACAAGCCCGTTTTAATGAAATCTACATGCACATTGATGTGCATTAGTCACTCCATAATGTACAGGTGCCAAAAACAACTTGGTTATTTGAGATCCTGCAACTTGCATAATATGACAGCCTAGCGCAATTCTGTGACTAGGTTCAGATCAGGATTTAAATGTATTATTGACACACGTGTTGTTGCTTGTCAATACTCTTTCAATCACAGCCTGCATCAGTCACTTGTTTTAGCTGCTTTGGTTGGGACAACCTTGCCTTGAGACATTTGTCTTGTTTATACCAGAAGGCTCAGTGAATGGGCTGGAGAATAGAATATGATAAATCAATAGAGTCCATTGACAATGTCCATTGAAAAAACAGACAAAAGCATGACAACAATGTATTGTACTCAGAATGACATCTGCCATGATATGAAGGATGACTTCCATGTGGTATTGACCGCTTCATTGAGACTTGAATGGATATGCTTGTGTCAGTAATAGCAACTTTTTTTCTCTGGATCGGGATAAAACTTGACACGTCTTTTATCAATGTGCACATTTTTTTTTAGTAACATTTTAATTTTTTTAAAAATTACTGCACAATGCATTTCACTTTTTCTTAAATGGAGTGGCCGCAAATTCAAAACAAGCTCCCCAGCTCGTTTCTTTAAAGTAGATCCATTCAAATGTCATTTTGGGCTGCTGTCCATTTTGCAGTAGAGCTGTATATAAAAAAAGGTATTTTAATCCACATTTACAGAACACTTAAAAAAAAACTGACTTTATGCAGATCCATAATGAAGTACAGTTTGCGTGATTAAAAGCTTTTTAAGGGAAAACTGTTAATCAAAGTGAGACCTGAAATAGCATTGAATATTTTTTTTTAACTTAAATTACTCTGAATAATGTAAACTAGTTAAATAAATAGAAAAGATGTACAGGTATTTGTACAATGCAGTGCAGCAGGACCAGCTGTAACTTTGGCTTAGAGTCCATACAATTTGTGGGTGCTGTGGCTTTCAGTATGAGTATGTGTAGTGTGATGCACCGCCGGTACAGATTCTGTCCTCTGTCAGTGAGATGAGATGAGGTTAAAAGCTCTATTACCACGAATGCATAGTGGTTGAGACACTCATTTGTGGAGTGCGGGGTCGCCGGTTCATGCACAGCCTGTGCCCTGTTACATCGATGTCTTGACTCGGATCTCATAGATTGACTGCAGCTGATCTACGAGATTAAAGTGGGGGAGAGTGTAACAAAAAAGCCAGGTCTACAAAACCAGTGTCCCTTTTCAACAGATGGGACTGCTGCTTCTGAAAAGACTCCTTAAGCAGAATTTCTGAACGGATGTGGCTCTAGAAATTACCATGAAGATGGTGCCACTTTTTTTTTGATCCCCTCTGCAATTGTGGCATCTCTTAGTACACAACATATCTTTACACAAAATCACGTTTTCAGAGAGGTCAGACATTTCCACTAGTGGGTCAGCTTTCAGTCCACGAAAATGCATTTTTTAAGAAGTCTTTCCAGAGGCAGAAGCAGTGGCTGAAAGGGATCGTTTTTTCTGGACTAGTAAGTGAGCCTGGTCAATAATGATATAAGCAGTAACAGCAATACAGAATGCTACTGAACACATAAACAGGGAAATGAAATATCATGAATTTATATGTAAATCTCTAATTGTACTGAAGCATCCCAGATTGTCTATTTGTATTCAAGCTGACAGAACTTGTGCACCCTGTACTCAGGAGGGAAACAAACAACGAAAACATCCTCTTATTAAATAAACACATCAATAAACAACTAAACAAGTGAATGTGGGTTTTAAATTGGAAGAAATCTCAGTGAATCTGTCATATTCCCCTTAGGTTAATTGAACAGAACAGTTTAAGGTTCCAATTAATTGTGATCTGTTTAAAATACTGAAATATAGTGCAGAAGAAAGAGATTTATTCACAGGCTGCTGTGCAGCTCTTCACAGCTCTGCTAAATTGATACGACTTTTGGATTCAAATTACAGTAGAAAAGGGGGAGGAAATGATGTCAGACAAGTACATTGGGGATCAATGTTGTTCATGTAAAAATTGGAAATGTAAAACTGGACAAATTAATCTTGTTAATGGAACCGCTGACAATCCAGCTCAATATTATGACTTTCGACCAAAGATTGATTATAGAACCGGCTCCTGATTTATCTGCAGGAAAGTGGATTTCCTGCAGTCTTCTGCAGGCACTGAAGAAAACTGTATTTAAATATAAAACTCTGTTAAAGCCAAAGCGCATGCATTGTGATATCCTTTCGGAAATGGTGGAGACATAGCATACCATTATAACACCAGCATTTTAACCCATGCAAAAACCATTAGCAGACCACAACCTACAGCAATGGCAACACAGGGTATATTACAGTGGTCCTCGTGTGGTACATGGTTCTGTGATGTCATCATTTGGCATCTCAGTTCACTGAATTGGATGGAAAGGCATGGGCTGGACGTGACCAACAAACCTCATGATTAAAAGACTAATGTCTTACCATTTAACTAAAGAGCAAGCTCTGCAGGTGAGAGGTAAGTACGTGTCATATGCTGATGTCACTATTATGATCTCATCAGCCGCTAGGAGGCGATCCAATACACTGTGTATAGGATTGGGATTCCAACAAATGGCTCACACCACTGCACCAATGTGCAGAACGCTTGCATTACCAGCAGAGATCATTTAGAAAGGGCAGAGGCAGGATGATCAGTTGGAGCCCAAGTACAGTAACATACCAGGTGTCTAGCAGGTTTATACAAAGCAAGCGACTGATTGCTTGTTCTGTACAATAGTAATATTTTCACAGGTGATTTGCATGCATATGAAAATAATGTCACACCTGGCCATTTGTTGACATGGTTGTGTGCTTTACAGATGCCAGACCCTTTATTCCCAAGCAAATGTGTCAGGACACGCCTAGGAGAATTTTTCAGTTAGAACCAACTGTTTCTCATCAGCGTTGGGGGAGGGGGATCAGTCACGCCTGTGAAATGCTACTGTTACCATGACAAAATGATAACCCCAAACTGGAGCACAGGGTAGAGGAATTGAGAATAAAAGTAGAAAGCATAACCCTGCTATTGTTATTTTGTTTCTGGGGTCCCAGCTAAGAGCACCTGTGTTTGTTCATTCAGGCTACAATTCAACCTGCAGCCAGATGCTAAACACCACTCTAAGAAAGGCGCACACCGCCGGCCGCTCTCCGGAGTTTAACCCGTTAAACCTTCATCAAGAATGAATTGCTTAAGAATTGAACCGGTGAACTCTGGTGTGAAATAACCCTTGAGGACTGGCGCCATGCACCCGCGGTCTACATCCCAACACCAGGTTTCTTTATATTGTTCGTTCACACTCCTCTTGAGTATGGCTGTAACATGTGTGTACACTTGCTCAATCTAAGTTTTGGAGAGAGTGATGTATTTAGGGTTTGTTTTTGCTGCAGTATTTTGTTAGCTACCCACAATACACAAATAACAGCTCTGAAACAACGTGACAGCCATTCACGTAGTTCACAGTGACATTTTCAACATGTGATGCTCTCACATTATAGAGGTAGTGAGAAGAGGATATTACAGAGCTCCACATATCATGCTGACACCACAGCAGTATGTAATATCACATTTTATTAAAAACACACACTACATGGGTTGGGGGGTCTTTTCACAAAGGTTTAAATACTGGGAGATCATTAAAAACACCCCTTCAGTTGAAAATGTAAGAATACAGAACATTGCTGTTGATTATATACAAGACAGAAGTAATGTGCTTGTCAATTTATATTATTATATGAACAATTCATACCCTATTAGGCAATGTTGTCTACATTTTCTCTTTATGGTTTCATAATGAAAGTACTTGCACATCTTCCACATCTCTGTGGATTTATTCCCCTCTATCATCGCTTACAGACAAAAATAAATGATCAGCAAAGGGTCAGGACATCTCTGGAACATAATGCTTTCACTCACATATAATGATATTCTTAACCTCCTCGGAGGCTCAGACCAGGTTTGTTAAAAACAGAATCTGACCGGGAAACGTGATTTACACGAGACCACAAAAACATACTAAATATGAGACCAATATTTGGGACCCTGGAATATTGAATGCTCAGTAATGTGAACGTCCGTACCCGAGGGCTCCCTGGCTGACAATAGTGTTGGTAATAGCAAATGAAAAATGTTCGGCATACTGAACAAAAAGACAGAGGAGGTTAATATAAATATAAACGGTAGCACATTATAATAAGGTCCAATAACAAACCCTTTATTAACACTTTATAGATGAGGAATACGTAGCATATAAACTATGAACAAACAGGTTATACATATTTATAAAGCACCTTATTAGCGCCATTATTAATGCTTTATGAGGTCCACTAATAAACACTTTGTTATCCATTTATTAATGATTAAAAGATGCTTGTGACAGTGATCGAATGATTCTTGGTGTTGGAGCTCCTTTCTGACCTGTGAGGGTGCTGACTAAAGGGAACAGAGTACCGTGGACTAGATGGCCCGACAGTTCATTCCCAGGGTTAGGCGGAAGTCAGCCATCTAGAAAGGGGGCTACTGTACACTAAATCATTGACCCAGAAGGTTAATGATGTGGCGTCCGCGGATTAGAGGAGCGGGTGCGCTCGTTAACCAAGGGGTCATAGTTGACAGTACATAAAGGGGACGTAGTGAGGTGATCTGTTCCTTCGTGAATGGTTAAATCGAACAACCAAAAGGAGAACCTGTGCTGTGATATGTGAGTGTTTTGTTTGTTTTGTTTGTTGTTATTAATATACTGTCGTATTATTATCTGGACGGCTAACATGATCTGGAGCTGTCGCCAAAGGCCAGCACTAAACCCGGATCAACATCACTGCACTTTGTTGTCATGAAAGCACTGTATTCACCACGCGCACTAGAGCATGCACTGTGGATTGGTGTTTGTGTTTGTGTATGTGTTACGTGTGGGTGAACTGAAACAGGACTGTTATTATTTTGGGGCAAACCCACGGATTATAAATAAGCAAAACACGCCGCTGTACTGCTTCATTAACATTGTTATTGTTTACTGCTGGATTATTGTGGTTTGTCTGATTATTGATCATCTGCACCTGCACACTGTTAACCACTTTGTACAAAGCTACATCAATATAAAAGAGCAAAGTATAAATACCTATAAAGCCATTTATAAATGAGGTTATTAAGGACAAATCAGCGTAGGGAGCTGAGATTATTCAAGCACATTATAAAGTTATTAGACCTTATAAAGAATGAATAATTACATTTATAATGTGCATGAATAATCTCAGCTAATAAAGGGGTATTAAAGTGTTTAAAATTGGACTTTATTACATACCTGTCAACTTTTGAAAATACAGAAACGGGAGTGGGGTGTGTGTGTGTGTGTGTGTGCGTGTGTGTGTGTGCAAACCTTTTTTTGTAGTGGGGGGGTGAAAGAGAGAATGCAGGTGCGTGGCTGAGTATGTGAACTTGCTTTGCACGCTGAATGCATTGCAGTATTGCAGTAAACACACACCAGCCATGACTTTTGCAGACATTAAAGGTTTGCTGACATAAGGGGGTTTAACAGTATGTCTGGGAGATGGGTCCAAAATATGGGAGACTCCCGTCTGTTATTATATGTTTATAAGTGCTACCATATAAACATTACATGTGCATGAAGTTTAATATGTAAAATGTGATTGACAAAATGGTACTTAGAGATGAATTACTCATAGAGCTAGCTCTGACCTCTATGACACCTGTATTATATGTGCAGTATCTGGGGACTCTTCTCACCACTCCAACACGGGCCATATAATTAAAATAATAAAACTCAACAATTCAGCAACGGCACAAAACCGAATTATGCAAACATTAGAAGAACAGTAAGAGGATGATAAAAAAAAAGTAAATGTAATTTGAAGCTAATTACTCTTTAAGATGAATACAAAATAAAAAAAAAAAAACTGCAATCAAACATTTCCATTCAGTGCATCAGATTTGATGATGTCAGTTTTCCTCAATTACCAGGGATTTGTCCTGCGATACAGAGCTGGAAGTGATGGCTCTAGATTGAGCTCTGCTGCAGCACGTTGGCAGAAGGACTATGGTATGTTGATGCACCTGCAGCTGTTGTTTAAACTGCCCAGAATGGGAAACAGCACATCTTATGAACTTGTTCCTCTTTCTATTCTAAATAGAAAACAGTTTGTGAAAGACACTTGCAATTTGCAATCACTGCTCGTTTCAAATACTCCAAACTCCTCAGCTAATTAAACTTTGTACAGTATCTCGCAGACAATGTCTATTTAAAATAATAAATACTACTACTACTACTACTAAGAATAATAATAATAATAATAATAATAATAATAATAATAATAATAATAATAATAATAAACAATAATAAAACGGGATTCAAGCTGGTCTTTAATTTAACATGGTGCGGAGATCAAAGAGCTGGCTGTCATTACAATGATTTAAATGCAGTTCTCATGGGCAGCTGCTATGCTAATCACATTCATGCTGCTGTCAGCTGATGGACTCTGATGAGCAGACTTAGCAGGGAAATTATTATTAGATCCCAATTGTGATACACGTTATATATTAGTGGCAAGCGGTATTAATGTTTCATTCAGCAACGGTAAATGGGCAACACAGACACACAGTTCAGCTGCTGATGGTCAGTAATGACAAGAGGAGGCATTGAAAACAAGCCAAATGAACTTCATATCTGTGAAAAAGGGGAATAATGGATTTAATTTGCATGTGTTTTAAAAGGGTAATGAAGTAATATAATGTTAATCTTGACTGAAGAGTTTTATTTCTGCTGGCAGTGCTCCAACGGTGTTCTGTGCGAGTTCTCTGTGAAAATGGTTTTGTGGTGTGTGTGTGGGGGGGAGGGGTCGTAGAAATGATTTATTCATTAAGCCTTAAAACTAGCAATCTGGGGATGTTTGTTAGCAGCAAAACAATGGTAAATTTGAACATGACTGTTTGCTCTTAATATGCTGCCACCCTCTAATTGATTATGTGTTTGCTTCGTTATCTGCAAGGATTGTATCTCTAGTATTGGTTAAATAGAATGACTGACATTGCTGGTTGAATCCCATGCCAGTCATTCAGATAGATGCATAACTTCCAACACAAAGGGGGTTAATGAAGCTCTGCTAATCCTGAAAGGTTCATGTTCTTCAAACAGGTAACGAGATGAAGAGAGTCTGTTGCTAAGGTTTAATACAAGAGCTTTCTTTTATTATGTAACTGCCTTTGTTTCCTTTCTTGGCTATTCACTGCTGCTCTGTATTCCTGTGTTGCTGTTTTCGTAAGAATACAGTACGTCCCGCTTTTCATTACATTTGCTGGTTCGAGGTGAAGCAAACAGGACATATTCAGCATGGAAATTTCCATGACCTGTACCGCAACCACATAAAGCAAAATGAATAGCAAATGTGCAAATGCATTGTATACACTTAATAAACAAGGTACATCTATGCTACTATAGCTATGCTGCACATTTGACATTATTTATTACATGCATTTAGCTTTATGACTACTACTACTACTACTACTACTACTACTACTACTACTACTACTACTACTACTACTACTACTACTACTACTACTACTACTACTACTACTGTATGTGGAGTAGTGGTTAGGGCTCTGGACTCTTGACTGGAGGGTAATGGGTTCAATCCCAGGTGGGGGACACTGCTGCTGTACCCTTGAGCAAGGTACTTTACCTAGATTGCTCCAGTAAAAGCCCAAATGTATAAATGAGTAATTGTATGTAAAAATATTGGAGGGTCCTGCACGGAGCGCTCGCGTCAGGAGAGATCCTGCGTCACTTTACCGACTCGGACGCCGCATGCCCTTTCTGCGGACTGTCGAGTCGGTAAGCCATATTATTTTCTTTGCGCCAGGCTGCAGCCGTTCTTTCTTTATTGAAGAACCTCTTGCTGCAGTTCTGGCTGCATTTTCTCCCACCCTCCTCATTTTCGGGCACCCTGTTCGTGGCTCCACCAGGAAGAGGACCTCTCGTGAATCTGCTCCTGGCTCTTGCTAGACTTCGCCATCTACAAGACCAGGAAGCGTAAGATGATCGGGGAGGGTCTCTTTGACTGTGGGGCCATGTTCAAGACCCTTGCCCGATCCCGGGTTCAGTTGGAGCACCCGCACGGAGTCGCTGGCGACATGGCCACTTTGACGACCAGTGGGCTCTGGGGCGTGCTCACCTCCCCTTTAGTTTTGTTAATTTAATTTACAGTCCTTTTGAAACCGGTTTTCTGTTTGTTAGTTAAGGCTCAGTCCTTGTTGGCACCCTATTTGTTTAGGGGTGCTAAATTGAATTTTTTCTCCGCCTTTTGGTCAGTGCACCGGCTGCCACTGGGCAGCGGTGTAGTTCGGCCACTAGGCTTTAAATAGGACTACTACTACTAATACTACTACTGTATGTGGAGTAGTGGTTAGGGCTCTGGACTCGTGACTGGAGGGTTGTGGGTTCAATCCCAGGTGGTGGACACTGCTGCTGTACCCTTGAGCAAGGTACTTTACCTAGATTGCTCCAGTAAAAACCCAACTGCATAAATGGGTAATTGCATGTAAAAATAATGTGTAAAAAATAATGTAATTGTATGTAAAAAATAATGTGATATCTTTTAACAAATGTAAGTTGCCCTGGATAAGGGCGTCTGCTAAGAAATAAATAATAATAATAAATACATGGTTGTTGGTTTTTAAATATAAAATGTATTACCGAGGGCATTTCGTTGTCTCATGGCATAAATTATTTTTATCTTCTCTCCTCTGCTCGCTCTGTATTTGATAGATTTGAGAAGCCTGTAAGGATTAACCCCCGTCCCTAGCAGATTTATGCTTTCCTTTAACAACTTAATGCACCGGAATGTGTAAAAACAGTGAGGCTGGTACCCTCCCAGCTTTCAATGTGATACCACAGCATCATCACGAATGTGAGTGCCTGCCTCAACACTAGCCACACCAATTATAATTATTACAGAGGATTGTAATTGCATTAAGAAAGCTGATCTCTTTAGCAATATTAAAGGATATTACTGGGGGTACATATGCCAAAGCTGCTGCTCCTAGTTTAAACTCAACAAGCTTATTGTGATAACCCCAGTTGACATCATCCAAACAGCGGAGACAATCTGTAACCAGGTTACCAAGTATCTTTCATTTGTAATTGAGTCCATGCAGTTTGAGTCACGAGTGTACCAACGATACAAAATGTTGTTAGCCTTCCATCAAGTGTCCTCTGAAGGGAATTAGCTATCATTCAAGACTCGAAACTGAAGGGGGGGTTCTGTGAAATTGAAAGAGTAGCGCAGCATTGTATTATTGTAATTCATACTGTCTGTGCGCGTGTAAGTGGTGGGGTGCTCAGTAAATCTTGGCGGGCATTAAACCAGACACACATGAGAGGGGGCAGGTTCGGTGGGCTTAGTGTGTGCGTGTGTGTGTGTGGGGGGGGGTCTGCTAGGTAATGCTTGGGGAGTCTTGTTCACAATATACTCTAGTCAAAAATATCTCTGTAAGATTTCCTTTGTGTCATAAAGGACCATTATAGGGTTTAAATTGTCCTGTTGGATTGTGTTTTTCTTTTTTAGCATTTCCTATATAAAATATAGCTCTCGATTCTGAAGTTGACATTGTAAGACTTTTAGTAACAATGTAAACACCTTTAGTAACAATGTAAACACCTTTAGTACAGTAATTCTGAGTAATACATTTCAGAACACACTCTGCACAGAAATTGTTGCTGTTTAAACATAGATGAGCTTTGACCTTGTTTCCAATGCAATTGTAACCTATGACCTTCTATATCTAGAGTATGTTAGTGTCAGCATGTGGGTACTGTGGGGGCTCTTGCAGGAAAGCTAATTGAATGTTTCTCATCAGTATTTCATGCAATACAATATTAGAACCCTGATAGTCTCCAGTTTTGTTTTCAATGTCCAAACAAATAAGCATAAAGAACGCAAGCACAACACCCCCATGAGCACAGCACAAGCCAGCTGTGAGTGTGTCAGCTGATTGAAACACTGTGCTTCATGAGCCCCACACTGGAGTGACGGGTAAGCCAGTCTGGCAGGCTACATCAAAGGAGGTCAGATGCAATGTTTAAACCTTGCAAATCGGCTGTGTACCTCCTGAAAATATTTCAGAGTAAACTGTGAGAAATGGCATGCACTGGAGAAATCCCGTAGACTAGGCTTGCAAGGCTTGAGCCTAGTGAACGATGTATTAATTTTCTATGTGTTTCATAAATTACAACAGTAGCTTTGCTTAGATATTGCACACAACATGATGGAATCAGATCAATCATTTTTTGATCACACCTAGGGAAATCAACCCTGAATATCACAGTGTTAATTTTATTTTATTTGGTACCCTTAGTATATATTAAACAACTGCTGACACATTAGAAATAAACAAAATATATACATATTTTATATATACATTTTTTATGGATCGTTGGATTGTTCATATCACTATACTTATTCAATAATAATAATAATAATAATAATAATAATAATAATAATAATAATAATGAATGATGGGTCCAGTGGAGGCCTACTGCTCTGAATAGCAAAAGCCTTGGGTGTGTCTGGATTAAACACACCTGTCCTTGGGACTTGTTTGTAAAACTCTTGGAAAATAACATGTTATTTAGCTGACAAAATGGGAAATACACAGCACAGGTTGCAGGGATATTATTATTATTATTATTATTATTATTATTATTATTATTATTATTATTATTAGCAGCGCCTTACCCAGGGCGTCTTACAGTTCTATACAAAAAATACATAAAAAATTACAGTACAATTAAGAGCAAGATACAAAATACAATGACTTCAGTCCTAATAAGAGCAAATACAAAACACAGTGCGATTTGATAACAAATGATAGCGGATAACAGTGTTGATAGTTATGTCAGGGTTAGATACGAGTGAAGTGAAATACAAAATACTACAGATTATTTGTTTATTTAGCAGACGCCTTTATCCAAGGCAACTTACAAAGACTGGGGTGTGTGAACTATGCATCAGCTGCAGAGTCACTTACAATTACATCTCACCCGAAAGACGGAGCACAAGGAGGTTAAGTGACTTGCTCAGGGTCACACAATGAGTCAGTGGCTGAGGTGGGATTTGAACCGGGGACCTCCTGATTACAAGCCCTTTTCTTTAACCACTGGACTACACAGCCTCAGGATTAAATACAGTGAAAGATGGAGCAGATAAGTGCAAGTTAAAGTGCAATAAAGTCAGGGTGCTGTATTGTCCAGAAGGGAAGAGTTTTTTATAGGTGTCTGAAGAGGTGTCTTGAGGAGGTACCGAAAGCTGGTCAGGTTCTGCGCAATCCTAACATCCATAGGAAGGTCGTTCCATCACTGCGGAGCGAGTGGAGAAGGAGTGGGATCTGGAGGCAGGGGAGCGTAGGGGTGGTACAGCCAGTCTTCTAGTGCAGGCGGAGTGGAGAGGTCGGGTGGGGGTGTAAGGAGAGATGAAGGTCTCGAGGTAGCTGGGTGCAGTCTGGTCAAGGCAAAAACAAAATAGCAAAACCAGGACGATTTTAAAAGTTTCTGACTGGGACAAAGCAATGAAGGCTGAAGACAATCCCAGTTTCCCGGGCCGCCTGGTACCCTGGTTTTGAGGTATCAGGACTGCAATATCTCTATGCAGCTGTATTGTGGTGGTTGGTTATAATGGAGAGCTCCAGCCTGTCTTCTATACCTGGGAGCTGCGCTACTCCCAAGCACGGCTTGTGTTTGCTATAATTACAGACAAGATTAGAACAGGCAAATTAAATTGCTACAAGCAACTGTTTGTAATTGCTACAAGCAAATGTTTGTAATTATGAACAGATTGCTTAAAACAGAAAACGTACTTAATGACTGTCTGAAGACGACATTTTAAAATGACAACATAATTACCATTCATGTTATGTTTTAATGTTTTTTTAATTTTTTTTTTACCTTTTTCTCTCAATATTCTCTTTTCTCCTATGAAACGTATTGCAAGGATAATGCACGTCTTACAAGCAAAATTTTACCAGGGATAATTTTGTAATTTGTTATTGGATTTGCAGACCTGGATATTTTTTTTGTATGTTTATCTTTAGAACTGGAAAAAGGGCAAATACACAATGCAGTGATGCAGTAATAAAGTTCTGTTCTTTGCATGAGGTCTAGCTGAGTTAATACATACTGCCTGCTTCCCAGGACAGACTTGGCCCTCGCTCTGTTTTGTTTTATGGCACTCAGATCTTTTCTTCTTGGTCACCGTGACCTCTGCTTGTGTTCTCGCTGGTAAAGCAGGTGTGTAAATTGGTCGCCTGCCTGATGCAGCTGGTCGGAGGCAGGACCTCTTTCTCCGAGAGAAGGAGGGCTGGTTCTACTGGGCTTCAAGGACAGAATTACTGTATGAAGCTTGAAAAGAGCTAGCTTCTCTACACTAGATAAATACCGTGTGTTGACATTTACTGTATCCTAGACAGAACACTACTTTGGATTTTTCTGCATACTATAAAGGCTTTATTCATGTTTGCACGCTTTTGCAATGTTGAATGTAGCAGATCGTATGATTTGCTTTGGTCAGTACCATTGCCAAAAGTAACATGGTAAATGTACTGTATAAGGGTATTGTGGCAAAGTGGTTAACAGTGTGCAGGTGCAAGTGATCAATAAACAGACAGACAATTATAATCCATGTGCAATGTTGTTTAATGGTTGTATTTTGTAACCCAAATGCTTGATGGCGAACAACAGTAAATAATAACAATGTCAATGAGAAGCAATACAGTGGCGTGTATTGCTGATCTGTAATCCGCGGGTTGACCCCGATATAATAACAGTCCCGTTTTAATTCACGCACATGTAACACAAACACAAACACAAACACCCTTCCACACCCGCGTGCTCCAGTGCTCGTGGTGAAAATACAGTACTTTAGTGTAAACAAAGTGCAGCGTTGTCCAGGTTCGTGCTGGTCTTTTGTGACAGCTCCAGGATCATGTTTAGCCGTCTAAATAATCAAGAGGCTGTGTGGTCCAGTGGTTCAAGAAAAGGGCTTGTAACCAGGAGGTCCCAGGTTCAAATCCCACCTCAGCCACTGACTCATTATGTGACCCTGAGCAAGTCACTTAACCTCCTTGTGCTCTGTCTTTCAGGTGAGATGTAGTTGTAAGTGACTCTGCAGCTGATGCATAGTTCACACACCCTAGTCTCTGTAAGTCGCCT